>CM052883.1:129089395-129128665 GCA_028534135.1 Potos flavus | reverse complement strand
ATGGAATACTATGCAGCCATCAAGAGAAACGAAATCTTGCCATTTGCAATGACATGGATGGAACTAGAGGGTATTATGCTAAGCGAAATAAGTCAATCAGAGAAAGACAATTATCATATGATCTCTCTGATATGAAGAATTTGTGAGGCAAGGCAGGGGCTCATGAGGGGTGGGGGAGGGAAATGAAACAAGATGGGATCGGGAAGGAGACAAACCACAAGAGACTCCTAAACTCACGAAACAAACTGAGGGTGGCCAGGGGATAGGGGAGGTGGGGATGGGGTGGCTGGGTTATGGACATTGGGAAGGGTATGTGCTGTGAAACGTGAAAGCCTGATGATTCACAGACATGTACCCTGAGGCAAATAATACATTATGTTTTAATAAGAAAAAATAAGGGAAGAAAAAAAGAATATTTTGGTGGAGTGGGAGCTTCAGCTTCTGAATGGGCTTTAGAGAGAATGTGGGCTTCATAGAGAATGGATAAAAAGGACTTGATACTGTGAGTTTGAGTTTTACTTCAAAAGAAAGTATATAAATGGGACAGGAGCTTGCCAAGCAATAGGAGTAAAATGAGAGGGAAAAAAAAAGAAAGAACATGGCTGTATGCCACTGAAAATGATCCAATACGACAGATTTTGAGGCTATAGAAGATAGAATACAGCATGGCTATTGCAAAATCCTAGTCATATGCAGAAGAATTTTATTTCTATAGGAGTGTGGATAGTTAATCCATGGAAATGGGTGAGAAAGATGAGTATGTATATATGAAAGCCTGTAGGTGGGTTAATGCCTATTGGCCTTCTCATTATTTTGGTGCAAGAGAAAGCAAAGACCTCATCTAAGAACAATAACCAGAACCTTATTTCCTAAATTAGTAAAGATGAGTAAATTAATCGGCACATGTAATAAACTTAGAACACTACATGGTATATGCCATCCCTAATATATGGTAACTACTGTCAGAGACATTAACCCCTCCCTATAAATATGATTGCTGTTACTTTTACCAAACTCTTCCAAGAGTCCAATTTTCCAAATTATTCTTTAAATCATGATTTAAAAAAACATTAAAAAATGAGAAGCATTACATTTGAGATGCCTCTCTATTGTGAACAATAAATATTTTATTTTCCTTTTATGTACCTCTAATTTCTTTCCATGCTTGCTATTTGCCTTGTGTTCCAGGTCTCCATTCCTTTTTCCTATAAGCAGTCCCCTCTCGCTTTCACAACCCTGTCTCTTCCTAAACACAGATGTCAGTATGTGGCCTAAGTATAAAGCATGTGACTGTGCAAGTTTAAAACACCTAACATCTTACAATCTTCATCTTATCATTAAAACCTGTATATTCCAGCATTCACATGCACGATTGTTCTTGACACTTTTTAAGATTAATAGAAATATGAAACAATCTTGATGCCTTATCTTTGCTTTTATATATTTGTCACAGTATAAGGAACTTTATGCATCTAAATCTTGCTGCCCTTAATAAAAATGAAATTATGCCAGGGTATCTGGGTGGCTCAGTCGGTTGAGTCCGACTCTTTATCTCAGCTTAGGTTTTGCTCTCAGGGACTTGAATTCAAGCCCTGAGATGGGGTCCACGCTGGGTGTGGAACCTATTTTAAAAAATGAAATCATGTCACACTTAATCAAATAGAATTTTATAAACAGGATATTCCTAGTGATGGGAATGAAGTAACTAGTGTGTTATAAACATTAGTGGCTCTACTTTTCCTCTCCTAGGAGGTAATGATTGCAGTGGCCATGATCATGAAGCATTCTAGCAGGACCCCATAGGTTGAATGAAAAGCGCTTGCAGGTGTATAATCAGCACTTCGCTTCCATGCTTCACTATCTCAGTGGGAAAGCTATCAAGTGAGTGGATTGGTCATTAATCATGACTGGTGCAGAAGTGCTGACTCTGAGCTTAATATACACATTTTTCCAACTTGATGTTTGATTTTAAATAAAATAAGAAAATAGGATTCCCTAAAAAATATTTTATCTTCCATTATTTACCTATGATGTCAACATCCCTTTATATGAGACTGATATGGAGGCTGGCCTCCGAGATGTGTAAATAATCATCACCTAACTTTAGTCTACAACTGATTTTTTTTGACATAATAGAAAACAGGCATTTCCTCTCACATGAGTTAAAGAATTTAGAATAATTATATTTTTGTAATAATAGACATAAATTTATAGGCGATTACACGTCTTGGGTTTTGATTTATTTCATGTTTGAAACTTGATCATGTTAAAGTTCTTATCACATGATATTACCTTTTTTCCTATGTTACTTCCAACTTAAAGTCTGCCCATTCGAACTTCTGCTGACACTTGAGACCATTTAAAATCCACCTCTTGCCTGAACTTGTGGGACAGTCAAGAGGCACCCAGGCTAAGTGAGAGTCTGAACATGTTACCGGCTGCAGGCCTAAATCAATCAAATTTTTCTACTTAGGTCATCATTACCTAAGCATGGAAAAGCTGAAACAGTAACTTCTTCCAGAGTTTACTCCCTACAGGTTTTTGTTACACTAAATGAAAATCACAGAAAAAAGAGGTAGTGATATTGCTGATAAGTTTCCCATAAGACCCTACTTCTCAATCAGAGATAAATGATCATATCTTTAGTATTCATTTTTTTTAAGTTCATATCTCTAATTATTTTGCTCCATGCAGAGTCAACAATATTGATTCTTGCTTTTCTGTCTGCATTTAATGTGCTGTATATGCTTTTTAACTTCGAATCAATAATTATCTTGCTCTGGTAGTAATTTCAAACCATCTTGCTCCAAAGGAAATTTCCATTAAGATGGTTTGTAATTTTATCACCATATGATGAATGATATAGATGAAATGAAAAGGTTCCAATTGTCTAGGAAAAAGTGATATTTGAAATATTAAAAACACAGTTAAAAGTAAATTACATGTGAATCTTCTGATGAAGACATATTTTGAATTAATATCACATTAATTTTTCATTTGTTTTTAATTTAAATTTTAGTTAACATACAGTGCAATTGGTTTCTGGAGTAGAATGCAGTGATTCATCATTACATACAACATCCAGTGCTCATCACAAGTGCCCTCTTTAATACCCGTCACCCATCTAGCCTATCCCCCACCTACCTTCCCTCCAGCAACCCTCAGTTTGTCTCTATCATTAAGAGTCTCCTATGGTTTGTTAGTGGCACACTGGGTCTAAAATTAAAGATTACTGATTTTGACTCTTCTACATTTCCCTCTCAGTCATGCTGCTTTCCTAAAAATGGCAATAGGAATAGAGCCACAGCAGCATGAACTATGAGAGAAGTAAACTAAAACAAAAGAAAAAAGCTAAATGGAAATGAAAATGTGTTGCAAGTCATAATTTCTCAAAAGTAGAATTTTAAAAAAATTTAGTTCCAAATTGAATGCCAACTTAAAAGAATATGATAAAATATGAATGCAATTTTGTTTATGTCATTATCAATTAAGTGGTTGATGAATTTTTTTATATGCCAAACACTCAATTTTGTATCATACATTGAGGCAAAAGTTGTGGCAACTTTTTCAGGTAATGTCAAAAGTCCAGAATAGCAAAATTAAAACCACTTGATCAATAAAAAGTAGCAAGAGTTTATTTGGCACATAAAAAAGATTCTCAGACTGGGAGCTTTCAAATACAAAACTGATATGAAGCTCAGTGGCATGATGTTACGGGATAGTTTATCAAATGAAAATGGGGAAGCTTTCTAAAGTTTACAATGATGAGTTCTTGCAATGGGAGTTTCATTAAAAATGGTTAGGGATTGGTTAAATGCTGAGGAATTGGCTAAAAATATTTATCTTATACCACTGTAAGGAAGATGGCTTGTTTCTTTTATGATTATCAGAGGCATTTATAAGAAGTAACTTAGGTTTCACTTATGTTTATGAAATAAGGTGGATATAGTTTTGTTTACATGGCTTAAATGGTTTTGTCCACTTGGAGGACCTCCAAGCCTGGTCTCCATTGTATTTTATTTCAACATTATCAAGTATGCTAAAGCAATTACATTGTAGGCCCTGGACAAAGGAGAAAGAGTTATGAAAAACATGGTAATAAATCTTTATTTTTGTTTTGTTTGTGATGGAAAGTGAAGTTTTTATTTCCAAACTCATCTTTGAGCATTCTTATTTACCCAACTGTCAGAAGATAGATGGTTAATGAGAGAACACAGAAGAGAACAAGTGACAAGGTACCAGCTTATAACTGAAATACAGTTATTTCCTTTAAATGATGGTCAACCGTATTTCCAGGATCTGCAAATCCAGCTTTTCTCCGTGTATAAGACTGGAATGTTTTGATAGGTCATAATCGTCAAAGAATAGCTTCTTTACCTGGCCATAAAGTATCTTTTAAGCCAAAATATTTAATGAAGTCTTTCATTAGAAAAAGGAAATGTGTAAGCCAGCAAACTGCTAGAGATGAGGCTAACGGTTTTATCTCAGTAAGTCTTAAACATATACTTTATATATATGTTACTCACTGTAAAAACGAATAACACGTTTTGAAGAAAAATAGAACTGTCTCAATAGCTGTATGACTTATACCATAAGACAATTATATAGCTTGAGTTATGGTAGAAGGCATTTAATGCAAGGTCTGTTGAAGACTAAAGCATTTTATATATTCAAAATTCATATTAAAATTCTTCTAAATATAAAGTAAAACACTCATACTTTTCAGCTTAAAGCCTTAAAAAGTCATTTTTACATTAAGATTTGAGGGCCAATGAGTAAAGCTAGAAAGTGACAAAAGAAAAGTCAATATACAAGTGCATTAGTTTGGGAGGGATGCCACAATGAAGTATCACAGATTGGGTTGCTTACAAAACAGAAAGTTTTGTTGTTGCTTTTTTTTTTTTTTTTTTCCAGTTTGCAGACTAGAAGTTAAGATCAGACATCAGCAGGTTTAGTTTCTTTTTTGGCCTCTCTCCATGGTTTGCAGATGAGCTCTTCCTTCTCTTTCCTCTATCTCTCTGTGTGCCCAAATTTCCTCTTCTTAGAAGGACACCAGTCAGATTGGATTAGAGCCCATTCTGATAGCCTTATTTTAACTTAATTACCTCCTTAAAGAACTATCTCAAAATACAGTCACATTCTGAGAGAGTGGAGGTTAGAAGTTCAATGTATAAATTTTGGGAGGACACCATTTAGCCCATAACAGCAAGTGCCCAGACATTCAAAATAGCGTGTCTTTAAGATAACCATCAAAATCTAAGTGGAAAATGTGTGTGTGTGTGTGTGTGTGTGTGTGTGTGTGCGCATCTTGGCGGGGTGGCCGGGACAGGATATGGAGTGGTCGGGAAGTAGAGACTTCTGAAGTCTTCTTGCTTGCCTGTAGGATTTAATCTATTCTCTCTTAACAGCAAGTCTCTTTAACTCCAATGCATGTTAATTGATACGTTTGTTGTGGAAATTAAAGAGAAGTTATGTATGTGAAACACACTGCACAGTCTGGCAGACAACAGGTGCTGAGTCAGTGTTTATTGAATTTGAATCAATCTAAACCTTGCTTCAATCAGACTCACATACACAGTGTCTTTGATAATGCTAAAGAACTCGATAATGCTAAAGTTCTTTGATGCTTGGAAACATTTTTATTTTGAAATAATTATAGATGTATTGGAAGTCACGAAACTAGTACAGAGAAGCTCCACTCATCTGTCACCCAGTTCTAACTAACTCACTAACAAATAACTAACTAACTCACTAACAACACCTCACTAACAACACCTTACATAGCCATACTATAATATCGAAACCAGGAAATTAAAATTAAAATTAACATAATTCACAGATCTTTTTCAGCTTTCACGATTTATACGTGTACTCATCTGTTTCTGTGTGTTTATAAGTAATTGCTGTGCAATTCATCACCTACATACATTAGTGTTACCACCAACACAATCAAGATGCAGAGCTATTCCAACACCAGAAATATCCCTCTTGCTGCCCTTTCCCCACTCTGTGCCCAGCTAATATCCATACAGTTTTCAAAATGCAACTTAATTACTATTGTTCTTGAAACCTTCCCTGATGCCCTCAGGTGTTAATTTTCCTTGTGTTCCCGGAGCTCCCTGCATGGTCTATTTCAGAAATCCTTACTACATGGCGTTCTAGTTACTGAGAAAACATGTATCTTACCTACTAGACTGACTGAAAACTCTTTAAAGCCAGAATGTGTCTTTTTAAATAATATATACTGAATGAGGGCCTACTGGAATAATAAAATTTGCCAAAGATGCCTGTGACAATTATATCTTGTTCAAATATTAATGTAGTGAACCTACAATTTTAAAATACCATTTCCATGCTACAAGTGAGTGGATTGACTCTTTAATGTACACATGCTTTGGGCCCCATTTTTACACAAATTTATTATGAGAGCTAGAACAAATAAGAACAAAAAGAGGTGATTAAAAATATAATTGCTGCTAGCATGGTCTAGTTTTGCTGCTGAAGATTCTATAATCATCTTAATGAATATACAGAGAGTCATTTTTCAGTAAAGAGAACCACAAATTGCTTTAGTGGCCCTGGTGTACATCAGCCAGTAAACCTGGCCAGTGGGTGACTATTCCAAAATTCCTAATAGTTAAGCAAATCGCTAATTAGAAATTACAAATTCCTAGAGGTGTTTGCACGGCAATCAAGCATAAATTTAACTGCAACACCACTGCCCCAGGATATGTTCAAACAACCTAGAAACTTCATATGTATTTTATTTTACCTACAAAGGAGATGCACAAAAGAAAATTAAATTCTGTCATTATTTTAATTTATTTATATAGATGCTTTATCACCTGATTTCAGGGTGCTGAATTATTCCCCATCTTCTTGCAAATATTTAAAAGGATGAATTTATATAGTCTACATTATTAAGTTTACATGTTATTTTGTAGGTAATTTTACTTAGAACATCAATTGGAAACAAATAACCAATATCAGAAGTAGTGCAATATATTTAGTTGTGGAAGTAATGATTTAAAATAAAATTAATCTTAGTTTCGGGGTGCCTGGGTGGCTCAGTGGGTTAAAGCCTCTGCCTTGGGCTCAGGTCATGATCTCAGGGTCCTGGGATTGAGCCCCGCTTCTGGCTCTCTGCTCAGCGGAGAGCCTGCTTCCCCCTCTATCTCTGCCTGCCTCTCTGCCTAATTGTGATTTCTCTCTGTCAAATAAATAAATATAATCTTTTAAAAAAATGTTACCACTACATCTTAGAGTCTTATACTAACAAAAAATATACTTGGTACATACTTTATTATTTCTCTCAAATGCACATATTTTTAAATATTAAAAATCATTTTGCAGTATTAAATGTTTTTTCTGTTTTTTTTTTTTAAGATTTTATTTATTTATTTGACAGAGAGAGATCACAAGTAGGAAGAGAGGCAGGCAGAGGGAGAGGGGGAAGCAGGCTCCCCGCTGAGCTGAGAGCCCGATGCGAGGCTCTATCCCAGGACCCTGAGATCATGACCTGAGCTGAAGGTAGAGGCTTTAACCCACTGAGTCACCGAGGCGCCCTTAAGTGTTTGTTTTTAGAAATAGGGAGAGATAAATGGAAAAGACAATGTACAAATATAGAAGAAACTCATGCTAAACAGATTTTTAGGTTTGTGTACTGTACATGTGAAGATACATTAGTTGAAAATATTTAGTGTGTATCAATTAAATGAAGGAGACTATTGCTAAGGAATAATTTTACTGTATAAACAATTTATTTCTTAAATCCTACTTTCTTACTGCTCACTTTATGGCTTTTAACAAATTCACAATTTCAATTCTCCAATATTTTAGTGTAGAGCTTGGCTTTAATAGAAAATAAATAAATAAATAAATAATAAATATAATGTTTTATTTATTAAAAAATGTTTTGAGGAAGAAAAAAATCTATCTTATTGAGTCCTCTAACCTTTCACTCAACAAAATATTTAAGAATATATGAAAAAATATACACCGTTAGGTGTTGGAGTTACATGATTAAAAACATACTCATTTCCCCAAACCATTCACTCTCTTCTGGAGTAAACTACTAGAGGTCTCTGCAGAAATAATTGCAAGCCAATGTGTTCAGAGCTAATTAGGATACTTGTACAAGGTGTCACGTAATAAATTTTACCTCTGCAAAGGTTATGAGGATTCCAATACATTGGTACTATGTTTGCTTTAAATTATTGTCTTTAAGAAATAAAAAAAGAGAAAAGTATATTTCTATACCTACATAAAGGTATAGATTCACCTGCATATTTAACATTTCTGTTCTTTTTACTTCCATAGGTAGATACAATTTTCCATATGTTGTTATTTTCCTTCTGACTAAAGAACATTTTAAAATATTTCCTATAGTGCAGGTTTACTGGTGACAAATTCTTTCAATACGAAGAGGAATAATAATATAAATAAATAAATAAGAAATCTCATAGTTTTCACTACATGCAGTAAGATTTTTTTTTTTTTATTGTGGTAAAAACATGAGATCTACCCTCTCAACAAAATTTTAAGTGTATGGTACAGTATTGTTATCTATAAGTACAATATTGTATAGCGTATCTAGAACTTTTTCATCTTGTGTGACTGTAACTCATTGAACAACTCTACATTTTACCCTCCTCCCAGTCCCTGACAACCACCATCTTGCTCTCTGTTCTTATGAGATTGTTTGCTGAAGATACAGTATGTAAGTGGAATTTGTCCTTCCAAGCTAATTCTTACAACCTGATCAGCCCTGACCAATACACTCATTGCTTCTTTGTCCCACTGAATGCTTCCTACCAGATTTACCAAACACATGCACACACAGGAATAAGCATATACACACACACACACACACACACACACACACACACACACACACCCCACAAAGGATTTGATAGTTAAATGAGTTTGTGAAGCCCTAGGTTAAATAGGATTAAACAATGGTCTTTACTGCATGGTTTCCTACACCTAGAGTATTCTAATGTGAACTATGAATCTTCAGTGAGGGTATTCAGTGACACAACTTTCAATTTACTAAACCATAATGCACTTTTTTTTTCCTTTCCCTTTTCTTTCTTTTTTATTTCTTCTGTTTATTGCTTTGAGGAATGTCTCATGGGACTACTAACAGCAAATTTTGCCCTATGTAATTTAAGTTAATTAATGACATTTCATTGTTAGGACTGGCGTTTATCCTCCTCATTGACTGAAACAATATTTAGTCTTTGGTCCTTTATTGTCAAGATTCTCTAGAGAAACAGAACCAATAGGATATGTGTGTGTGTGTATGCATGCAGGCACACACACACACACACACACGCACAAAGAAAGAGAGATGAAGAGAAAAAGAGAGATTTTAAGAAACTGGTTCACCAGACTGTAAGGACTGACAAGTCTGAAGTTTGCAGGGCAGGCCAGTAGAGAGCCAGGAGCAAATTAGTTTTGCCGTGTCTAGTCTAGAGGCTAATTCCTTCTTCATCAGGGGACCTTAGTCTTTTCTCTTAAGGCCTTTGACTGACTGGATAAGGCCAGCCTGTATTAGAAAGGTAATCTGCTATTTTTAAAGCCAAACAATTAAAATGTTAATCCCACCTAAAAAAATATCTACACAGCAACACATTCACACTGATGTTTCACCAGAAACTGGGTACCTTGGGCCCAGCCCAGTTGACACATAAAATTAACTACCAATGCCCCTAAAACATGTATCCTTTAATTTGTTTCTACCACATTTTACTCCTTTTAAAATCACAGTCCTCAAGCTTAATCTTCCTTCTCTTTCCTCATACTTGAGTGACAGACATCACAAATATCTTGGCAGAGCTTGTTAAACTCTGTGTCAAAAAGCTCTGCACAGCTGGTATGGGTTTCCTTATTATGCTGCTATCAGCAAGTGCCACTGGAAGAGAGAAATTGCTGCTCCTTTCCCTGTTTATAGTCTTCTCCAGTTACTGATTCTGAGATGGATTTAGGGTCACATAACTCCTTCTGTGTTCCACTAACATTCTAGGGATCTGTTTATCTCTTACTTACTATCCTCTTTTGTAACTATTTTTCTTTATATTCTTTCTTTCTGGTTCTCACAAATGGGAAGAATCATAAAACTTTTCTTATCTACATCTTTCTGAAGATTCTTCTAGGCAGAGCTCCAGAATCTCACATTTTAAATGTTTGTTTTCCCCTGAAAAAGAGATATAATGCAGTTTGTTCACTGATGACTTTAACTTTTTAGTCTGGTCATCTCATTATTTTATTGATAAAATGCATGATTACTTCCTAAAGTAAGTAGTTGCATTTATAGAATTTTCTATGCTTAAGTCCCTTTCTCCTTGTACAAGGTTGACCCTAAACAATACAGAGGTAAGGGGGCACTGACCCCTCATACAGTCAAAAATCTGTGTATAACTTTTGCTCACCTAAAACATAACTATTAATTGCCTACTGTTGCTCAGAAGCCTGATCAATAACATAGTCAATTAACATATTTTGTGTGTTATATGTATTATATACTGCATTCTTACCATAAAGCAAGCTACGGAAAAGAAAGTTTTATTAAGAAAATCATAAGGAAGAGACGCCTGGGTGGCTCAGTTGGTTAAGCGGCTGCCTTCGGCTCAGGTCATGATCCCAGAGTCCTGGGATCAAGTCCCGCATTGGGCTCCTTGCTCAGCGGGGAGCCTGCTTCTCCTCTGCCTCTGCCTGCCATTCTGCCTGCTTGTGCTATGACAAATAAATAAATAAAATCTTTAAAAAAAAAAAAAAGAAAATCATAAGGAAGAGAAAATGCATTTACAGTGCTATACTCTATTTATCGACAAAAATCCATGTATAAATGCAGTTCAAACCTGTGTTGTTCAAGGGTCAACTGTATTCTGAAACCTGAGTCTCTCCTGTCCCAGATCTAACACATAATTTCACCTTTTAGTTCAAAGAGATCAAGGCATGTATATGAGGTAGCTCTTTAATTTGCATTTCCTTATTTCTATATATGTCTTCCCATTTGTATATATGGTCTCAGGGAAAAATATACTGTTGTCCTCTGAAACTAACCTACTTGGTAGTCAGGAAATATTTGATTGGATAAATGATTTTTTAAAACATGCTATCTCATATGAAGTATATCTATTCTATCAATTCATCCATATTAAAAAATTTTATTGTGGTAAAATACTCAAAAAATTAACATATTAACCATTTTTAAATGTATAGTTTTGATATTAAATACATTCATATTGTTGTACAACCATCAACGCACTCCATATCCAGAAATCTTTTCATATTGCAAAACGGAAACTCTACACCCTTTAACACTACCTCCTTATTCCCTTCTCCTTCTGAACCCTGGTAATCATTGTTCTACTTTTGCCCCTGTGAATTTGACTATTTTAAGAACCTAATAGTGGAAGCATACAGTATTTGTCTTTTTCTGACTGGATTATTTCACTTAGCATAATGTCCTCAAGGTTCAGTCTTTGTGAAGTTCGCTCTATTGCCTACATATTTCTCAAATTTCTATCTTCTTCTTCATCCCAGTTTATGCTTTGATTAAATTCTCTGCATCTTTTTTACCGACTCAGTGAAATAGCCCTCTGATAATCATCCCATAATATCTTGGCCATGACTAAGCCATCATCCATTGCTATCAGAATTAGGTTGTTTTTATCACTATTGCTACTACTATTATAATTATTATATTTTCATATTATGAACCTAACCAAATTACTCGTTGGCTTAAAATATTTTACTGTCTCCTGATTGTCTAAATTTCTTTTAAATACTTGGTAAATGGGATTCAAAGTTTGACACTCATCTTTAAAAATTAGTAATTGTGGGTATATATTCTCTTGATATGCATAAAATAATTTTTGATTATAAGGAGCATGGATTTCATGTCATTACATTCTTAAAAAAATTGCTGTGCTCTCAAATCTGCATCTTATTAAAATGACATAACTCAAACTTCTCATCCTCTTCAGAAAAAGATCATTAATTTTATGAGTCTTTAAAACAAATATAGACTCACAAAGCGTCCCATTATGATATGATTATTGTTGGCCATTTGTGAAGAAGCATGATTTCAGAATATGTCGTCTGTACAGAAAAATGCCATTTTCGTCTATTATGGAAGGAACCCAAGGAACATATCACATATATGTGATATATGCTCCATATCACATATGGTGTGCTAGCCACATGTCATGCTCCTAAATATTATTTTAAGTTAAGTCTTCATGATTTTATACAAGGGATTGGCCAGAAAGATGTTTATAAATCTGTGTTCTTATCTGCTTATGCTTTTCATGAGTTACTAGCAATGAATACTGTGTGTTCTAAATATTATAAATAAAAACTGACAGTTTTCTGTCAAATTAGTTATTTAACTTGAACAATATACTTATTGTTCCATAAAAAAAGAACACTATGAAGTTATTCATATATTCTTAGCATTGTCTTAAAGAAAAATGAAGACTGTCTTGACAACTGGCAGCTGAGAGGTAGGCTATGAAGTTCCCAAATAAACATAGGTAACTTTCATAGTATAATGACAATAATTAGACAGGGCTAGTCTATTATTATGACTCAACAAGATAAAATCAAAACACTTGGAAATCACAAAATTATTTAAACTCCTCAATTCATAGTAACATTTATGAATACCTCTTTATCGTCAACAAGAACCTTGTTCTCATGTTCCAAACTTCCAGATAAAACAAACACACACCATAACACCTAATCACCAAGTTGCTCTATTGAATAGGAGTAATGAGTGAACATCCTTGCCTTTTTTGCAACTGTAGGTGGAAATAATTCAGTATTTCACTATATAAATATAATTTAACCATAAGATCTATGTAAATGCCTTCTTATCAGATCAAGGATCAACTCTACCATTCATAGAGTGCTGAGTGTTTTTATCATAAATGGTTGAGATATTTTTGAAACATTTTATCTGTATCTTTGAGACAATTGTGTGTTACCCTTTTAAAATGGAAACGTGGTGCTTTATAATGATTAACCTTCAAATATTTACCAACCTTACACTCACTGGATAAAAACACTTGGTTTTTCTGACCCTGTGTAAAGAAATTTTGGGTTTATGTCATGAGTGTATTACAAGGTACTTCTATATTTTTATGTCATTGGTTTTGATAACACTGGTCTCATAAAACTATATGTGAACTATTCTCTCTTCTTCATTTTTTTCAGAAGGGTATTGTGTAATTTTTATTACTTAATCTCTAAACATTTAGTAGAATTTATTAGAAAAAATAACTTTGCCATGGGTGTTTTTTATGGGAAATATTTTAATACAGATTCATTTTTAAATAAACATAGATTATTTAGGTAATGTATTTCTTTTTAAGAGAGTTCTGATAGCTTGTGTCTCACAACAAATATGTCCATTTCAGCAAAATTTTATAATTTTGTATCTCTTTATTGATATTCCCTATGTGTTCAACATCATTCTCTTGATTTAGTTATTTGTTCTTCAGAGCTTTGAGCACATTTAAGGCAGTGAAGTCTGTCTAGTACCTCCAATCGATGGACTTCTTCAGGGATGGTTTCTTTTGATTTATTTATTTTTCTTATGAATGGATCATATCTTCCTGTTCTTCTGTATGTTTTGTAATTTTTGTTAAGAACTTTATATTTTTAATATTGTAATGCAGTAATTCTAAAAATAAGGTTCTTCCTCTCCACAGAGATTGCTGTTGAGGAAGACAGTAATTATCCATTTGTTCAGTGACTTTCCAAGTTATCTTGTAAGGACTGTATTCCCTGCCATATGCTTCATTATGTCTGCATTCAGTCTGTTTCATCCAATAAGGAAAGAAAAGGGGAGGGAAAGACATTTTGTCTCTAAATTTTTTCAACAGAATCTTCCCAGGAAGCTGTTTCAATCTGACGAGGTTGTAGCAATAGCCAACCTCTATGCTGATCTCTGAACTTCCAGTCACATTAAAACAAGCAACTCAATTTTGGAAGGAGAAGGTCCTTATTGCCCACCTGGCATCAACAAACTGTACTAGGAATATGGGCCGCCATCTCTACAGCTATCTGTCTCGGGGTCAGGGGCAGGACATTGGAGATGCTGTGTGAAATGTCAAAATTCGCCTGTCTCTTTTTTTAATCAAGCACTCCCCTGGACACTGCAAGTGCTGAAGTAGACTCTAGAGTTCTAAAATAGTCAAATCTGACAGTTCTTGCTAGTTCATTACTTGGTGATTCTTTTAAATTATAAATTACTTTGAGAAATATCCATTACGGTTTTGACGAAATCCTTTTTTTCCCTTTGTTTTAAGTTCAATTAGCCAACATAATGAATTAGTTTCAGATATAGAATTCAGTAGTTCATCAGTTGCATATAACACCCAGTGCTCATCACATCATGTGCCCTCCTTAGTGCCCATCACCTGTTACCCCATCCCCCCCACCTCCCTTCCAGCAACCCTCAGTTTCTTTCCCACGGTTAAGAGTCTCTCATAATTTATCTTCCTCTCTGATTTCTTCCTATTCCACTTGAAAAAATTCTAAAGAACTATGCATTCTTTATCTTTTCTAAAATCAGACTAATTCCTTTTGTTGCTCATTCAAGTCTCTGAAATTCATATATATCTCACAATTTTCTTGTTCTCATCCCTGGTTTCCATCATAAAAAAGAAACTAAACTAATTTTAAAGTGGAAATGTCATTTTATCAGATTTTTTTTCCCAATCTTGGTATGTTTGGTATATGCCGCTTCCTGACGGCGCACGGGAGAAGAATGAGGCACAAACAAGTCAGCTGCAATAGCGATTGGGAGCAGGGGTCGGCAGTTGAGAAGACTGCCGCCCCGAACAACTCCTTAATCCCATATTTATTGGATACGAGATGATAATCAATAAAGAAGATTATACATTGTAGGTAAACAAGAAGGAATGTGAGTCATAGTTGATCACGAGTCTTATAGATTAAACAAGGAGAAGAGAAGGGTGTGCCTGGTCAATCAGCATGGAATTCCTTATAGAGTAAGCTCGCTTAGCACTTAAACAGATAACCCCATCAGCAAGCTCTCCCGGAGGCAGGGGAGATAACGAAAGAGGGAAGCAGGCGGTGTTCCGCCCTGAGCGAGCTGGGCATCCCCAGCTGCTCGGCTTCAAGATTGTGTATCTTCCCCTCCACCTGAGGCCTGCTGGACTACCATGTTTTTCTCAAGGTTATCTTTAAGCATGCTTGCATGACCAGCACAACTCCTCCTGGTTATATTTTCAAGAGTGTATTATTTTGAGGGATGGTTACAGGTATATTCTTATATTTCTTTTTCATCCACTAATTTCTATTACAATGGAATGACACAAAGTGTAAATGAATGCTTTTTGGATAAATCAATAAAAAAGTAAATGAATAAGATGATTTCTTTAGAGGCCTAAGGATAGGAAGATTATCTATGTTAATTATCTATTATCTATGCTAACCCCTGACAAAAAAGTAATAATTAAACCAACTAGTCACCTGAAAAAAGTGCCTTATAAAAAAGTAATAAGTAATGAAAATTAAAGACACATTTGAACATTTGACATAAAATTATTTATGGCTATGATTCTTCTTACAAAAAAATACGGAGTACAGAGCTGCTGAACTATGTTCCTTAAAGGTTTTACAAAGATAGGGCACCTGGGTGGCTCAGTCAGTTAAGCACTCACTCTTGATTTCAGCTCAGGTTATGATCTCAATTGTGAGATCAAGCCCTCTGTCAGTCTCTACATTGAGGGTGGAGCCTGCTTGGGATTCTCTCTCTCCCTCTCCCTCTGCCCTTCCCTGCCCCCCCTCACTCTGTCTGTCTGTCTCTCTCTCTCTCAAAAAAGAAAAAAAAAAGAAGAGAAATCAGAAGCTGTTAATGAAACAAAACAAAATATTTAAAAGTAGAGCGCTTGCAAAAACAGCAATGCTGACTTTGTTCATAACAATGATATACACTAAGAAACCGCAGACAGAGAGTTCAGTCAGATTCAGAAAAGGCTGAGAGGAAGTAACTTCTCAGGTTATTAGTTGTCCCAGAGGTAATGCTGTCCACTGGGGCAATTTCAGTGAGTGTGTTTGGGTGAGCTCGCCTGCACTAAGAGTGCTGATCTGCAGTTGAGAGGACAAATACTTTGGCATAGAACAAATGAAGGTTACCATACTGTTCCTCCTTTCACATGAGAGGAAAGTACTTCCTATCTATGATTTAACATTTTATAGCTTGAGTGTAAAAAAGATAAGTAATCAGAGCTGGAGCAATACCAATTCTTATGGTACATGAAGCAAAAAGAAAGACCTATAGAAAATGCATTCAGTGCTATGTAAAGCATAAAAAGACAGTCATCTGACTCAAAATTTAGCGATACAGTTAGGGATCTCATATTGGAACAAAAGGTATATTGCCTATTTTGAGCTTCCTGCTACGTTATAAATTTACCTCCTATGTTACTAGATTTTTTAGAAAACTAACTTCTGCTCTACTTTCATTTGTCTATACTAGGGGTTCACAGGAGAACATTTCTTCCTAAAATAAGTGATTATGTGCCTTTTCGTGATTAGAACATTCATCAGTAGGATGTTAAACTCAAAAACAGCAATTTCAGAGAAAATATTTAAAAGAAATTGGAAGTTTTGCTAGTAAGGAGAAACACAGGCACTGTAATAAAGAAATGCTGGAGGGTATACAGAAATGGCATTAATCCTATCTCGTTTAGGTCATTATTTTGATCTTATTTTCAAAATTCAGTGTAGTAAGGAAATTAAAACTAAATGCAAGTTTAAGAGGATGAAATTAACCACTTTATGCTTTTTTGGCCACCTGAAAATGGATTGCTATTAGTAACATATTCAATTAAAAACATTATTGAAATGTATATATGTTAAACATTTTTCTCTACAGTATGAGCAATGATCAAGAAATGAAATAATTTCATATAATGTAATTTAGGATTAACTGTTTGACAAGAACTTTGGGGTATCTACAATTGCTAGTTTTGGACTAGACTCCTGAGTTATTGTGTTATTTGTTACAACTCACCAAATGAAAGGTGCTCTTGAAAAAATCTTCATGGCAGGGCCAATTTTCAACAATCGACTTGTTTTCTCAGCCCATTTAGTATAAATATATATTAATAATTATTGTATAATTATTGTATATTTGAGTCTTCCGGGTGTTTTCAGATTGTCAGAAGAAAGAACTGAATGAGAAGAACATTATCAACATTGCACATATTCTGGGTGAAACTATGTGTTAGGTTTATTGGATTATTAGGATTTTTCAAAATTCCGTAAAACAGCATGGGTCTCATCTTGTTCTTTTCTGCCTTGTAATTATTTCAGTGAGAGAGGAAGGATGAAACTTGGCACAACATAGTGTGGCCTGCGTTGGAATATTCTTGTTTCAGATTATATGGTTAAGATGAGGAGGGCTGTCTTTGCTCTTCCATGAGAGATGACTGTTTTAGAGGCTTATAGAGAGAATGAATCCCAAAACTGACTTTTTAAAATATTTCCTAAAACAATATTGGTTAATAGATGATATTAAAATGAAAATGGGGGACGTCTGGGTGGCTCAGTTGGTTGGGCAGCTGCCTTCGGCTCAGGTCATGATCCCGGGGTCCTGGGATCGAGTCCCACATCGGGCTCCTTGTTCAGCGGAGAGCCTGCTTCTCCCTCTGCCTCTGCCTGCCTCTCTGCCTACTTGTGATCTCTCTCTCGCTCTCTCTCTGACAAATAAATAAATAAATTCTTTAAAAAAAAAATAAATAAATAAAATGAAAATGGAATGTTTTTAGGAATATCACATTTTTCAAGACATAATGAATAAAACCTATAGACAAATCTAGTTAATCCAATTAGATTATAAAAAACTTATTCCAATAACAATAAATTATTATATTAGTTCATGTTTTAAAATGTTTAATTGTATGTAATTCTGGACCAATTAATTTGTGTTATTATATACCTTTTTCATCAAATTAATAAGAATATTGCATTTATAATGTTTGATCAAATTTTTACGCTATATATATTTCTTATTCAGTTATCAGCAAAAATAAAAAACCAGAGTCAGATACATACACACAGGTTTATCAAAGGAAACTCTGTCTTCTATCATACCCCTAATTTAGAAACTAATAGCGTTAGCTACTCATTACATTTATTATTATAAATTATGAAAAGCATTATTTTCTTTCTATAACCTATAAAATAAAGAAGTTAATTATATTAGATGTATATATTTCTAAACTTGACTCATATTAGTAATCTATCTCATAAAATCTATGTTTTTTCTCACTCACTTTCTATAGAAGTTCACAAAATGCATAGTAAGATATTAATTTGAATTGAAAAATGAACTTGTATTCATACTGGATGGAAAAGTCTTCATGATCTTTTCTTAATCCACTGGATTAAAGAAGACTGAGCAAGTATCTAATGGATGATACTTTCCCCTTAGAGTTTACCTTGTTTTCTGAAATAAGACCTAGCAGTTTCGCCCTGGAACTCACTCATAGTTGACTGAGTCTGGAGCCCTGGGGGCATGCTGAGGTGAATACTGCGGTTTAGCCTGATGCTGCTGCTTATAATTCTATTGACCTGTCTTTAATGAAATAGTTTATGAGAAAAAGTAAATGGTTTTGGTCTAGCCTTTCTTGGTGAGATTGATCAGAACAATCACCAAGGTTACATATTCATAAAAATTTGAGTTTTGCCAAACACATGTCAGGATGAATGATGGATTATTATGAGAAAGGACAAAGCTTTCTTTCGTTTGTTATAAAAGCAGTAATATTTCCCAAGCTCAGTGTTCCTCTCTTGCAATGCAATTCACTACATGGGAATGTATCCCAGCATATCTATGTCACCCTGCCCCAGTCCTCTCTCTATAGACATTGGAAGGAAACCAAGGGAACTCAGGGAACCACTCTAGTTACTCTTGTTTTTTTTGTTTTTTTTTTTTTTTTCCATGAGTAATAGAGTCCTTTGTCTCTGACCCAGAAATCTGTGCCTTCTACCACTATCTATGAATCACTTGTAGGCTAATTTGTTAGATTGCCAATGTGGTAAAACCCCAGGCCTTTCATAGTGCTTTGACAGTCTCTGGATAGCATGGTATATCTTCTAGTTCAGCCTGCATAATGCCCTAAAGAGATGAATATGAAATAAAATTTCCTGCATTAAACTTCTGGCTTAATTATCAGGAATAAAAAGCAAGACCACCTACATAAACATGATTACTATTTACTCCAAAAAACTTTCACTCAGATACTTCTGTAAACCAGTTAATAATTTCACTGTTTGTGTCAGCAACTTTCTAAAATTGAATTTTCCAAAAGTGACAGCTCAAATCAGCCTACTTTTCATGGCACTAGTTCCCTCAACTGAACAAAACATTTGCTTATTAAACAACTCTTTATTTATTCAAATTTGCTTCAAGATCTTCCAACCTGAAATGTATACAATTTGCCCAATCAAGTTCAGATTTATCACAGTGAAACACCCACCTTAAGCCACACAAGGCTAGATCCCAAATCTCTGTAAATTTCTCACTGTAATATTCTGTTAAGACACTACTAAGACTCTGTCAAGTTGGTGCTCCTTCTTCATGCAGGAGATAATAAATTTGGTTTTGTTTGATTCTTCAGGTTATTAGAATGTGTGTGTTTGTGTGTGTATGTGTATTATGTTAAAATTTTAGGATTAAAAGTATGTAGTGATTACCTTCAGATATCCACACATCTACTAATGCTTCAAAACTTAGTTTTTAAAAATATTTTGAGTTTACAGTATCTATCTCACCATAATGGTTAGCATCCATATTTTTAATTGCTTGAAATACTGCCAAATGGAATTAAATTTCTCTGAATTAGTCCCAGTGTGTTACATGTAAATCTATATTGCTGTAGACACGAACTGTAACCTAAACAACATGAAAGAGAGGATGGATTACTCAGCAATGTGTCAAATGATTATTTGGCATCTCCCACAAAATAACTGAATAAATGAATACACTAAGAGATTTGTTTTTCTTTACATGAAACTAATGTCATACAATTATTAAGTTTAAAAATGAATGAATAGGGGAGCCTGGGTGGCTCAGTGGGTTAAAGCCTCTGCCTTCGGCTCAGGTCATGATCCCAGGTCCTGGGATCAAGCCCCACATTGGGCTCTCTGCTCAGCAGGGAGCCTGCTTCCCCCTTTCTCTCTGCCTGCCTCTCTGCCTACTTGTGATCTCTCTCTGTGTCAAATAAATAAATAAAATTTTTTAAAAAAATGATTGAATAAACTACTTCCAGAAAAAATTATTTGTCCATTGCTTAAGAATACATTTTGTTTCACTGTATAAATGTATAAGTTCACTGTTTCAATGTATAAATATGATACTCATCTGCAGGGGCACCTGGGGGGCTCAGTCAGTTAAGTGAGTTGGTTTCAACTCAGGTCATGATCTCAGGCTTGTGAGATCAAGCCCTGCATTGGGCTATTCTCTCTCTCCTTCTGCCCCCACACCTCTCTTAAAAAAAAAAAAAATAGATGCTCATCCACCAAATTCAAGGAAAATGTATATATAGGATTCTGTCTTTCCTTCATTTCATCTTTGGGAATAAGAAAAACCTATAACAGCCAACAATGAAAAACGACATGACTTAATATTATATATTTTGAATTACCAAGTCTTATTTTTTCAAAGTTGTCATATTGTATAAAATCTACCTGGCAATTTATCTTTTTCTGAAGTTACTGGTTGTAGGAGGATGATTTCATTATTTTACCAATGTGCAATCAAATGCAAAGTCTCTCCATTAAATTCTGCAGGCCAGATTTTTCTTTACAATAGTCAGGCCTGCTTTAAGAGAAATAATGTGGTTATAGCTTTCTTTCTAAGTATGCTAAGCTTTGATTACAGGCTGTTGCAGAAAATGGCTTTGACTAATACAGAAAAATGTGCAAATACAATTTGAAAGTTATTTAATAACATGCAGTGGGGAGTATTTCTGCTACCTTCCAGCTAAGAAGACTTTAAAGAGACATGCAGATAATTTAGATAAAACTGAAATTTGTTGATCCTCAATTTTAATGTATACTTACTAATATAATGATGACACTATTTTTTGATGAAGGAAAAGGCAGTAGCAAAAAAAAAGTTAAAAAAAAGTAGCAAAAAGGCAGTTCAGAATAATCTTCCTACTTTGTAAAATAATACCAATTCTATCATGCCAGGTCTAAAGCTTATTTAATCATAATTACATCATGAGAAATAAAATTCTACTTTAGCCACAAAGCCAGAGAAATGAAACCAGATTAATTGTAAAATATAAAATTATCTATCAACATCACTAATTGAAAAAGTTGAGTTTTAAATATCATTCTCTTAACATACCTATATCTGTTTTTATATAAAAATGCATTATTTTTAGTCAAAGGAAAAAATGGTATGTTCTGGTGGTAAATATTTCAATCTAGTTTTTTAACATTGTAAATTACTATTTGAATTCATGAATCTGATCATTAATCTTAACAGGATCAAGCAACATGGGAAGAATCTAGCCAAATAATCTGTTGAAGCAAGCATACCTACAGACTACTGAAGATATGGACAGTGTGTGATACCTTAACAGATGAGAATTATGCTGGAATGACACAAATCTAAATGGAAAGGCTGTGTCTGAAGTCAAGGAGTTGGGGTGTTAGGTGCAATCACACAAAGAGACCCATAGTAAGTACTCAGATCAAGTAAGTATCTATGGCAGCAGCATAAACTTGAAAGATCAAGCAGATAGTCTTTTTCCATGTAAGCACGCTAGGTCGAAGTGCAGAAGATCAGGAATGAAGAGATGATGGTAGAAGGTATAGTTCATGGCTTGTATCCAGTAACAGAGAGAAGCAAGTATCCAAGAAGAGAGATTTGATTACAAGGTTTGTGAATTCAGTGTTCTTCCTTTTACTCCAGGATAACACAGAAATATGATAGGCATGCATTATAGATCTATCCATCTAGACAGATAGATATTTGTGTGCATTTATTTTATGTCTACATATGTTTAAGAAGGTATCTTATTAAATATATATTATATTTGATGCATGCTCATTGTATTTCTGTATCTTCTGTAAAGAAGATCTATGTAGAGAAAATGAGCAATGTGAATTAAGGAACCAAAAAAAGGAGGGGCTGGGTAGTGAGAAACTCATCACACATATCCAGATATCCAGCACAGGAAACAGAAGAATGATTTTTGTAACTAGGTCAGCATTTCTTGAAGCAAGAGATCATTATATAATCTCTTCAGGGATACTAGAACCATGCTTAGAGTATGGGTGGGAACATAATTAGGGGCAAAAGGTCATGCCTTCCAGGTACAGTTGTGCAGACTGGAAGTTGAGTATTTGCTAGTGTATTATCTGTCTTTGTAGTTTACTGATTTCCGCTTAGAAGTCAACCTAATTTTCAGGTTCTGAATGGTTTTATAAAATAAAACTAATTAGAGTATATCTAATGTTTGTTCATAATTCTAAGGGGAGCTCAGCAGGAGTTATCTCCTGTTATGGGGGTAAAATGTAGTATATCATCTCAAAGACTGGGAAAATTATCCTCAGGCTAGTTGAAGTCAGGGGAACTGAGAGAAAATTCTAAATTGTAGACCATGAGGAAAGTAGGTCATATGTGGTAAAATGTACCTAAATGTCAGGACTGTGAGGTTGGCAAAACTGACATTAAAAAAAAAAAAAATGAAAGAGACAAAAGCTCAGAATGTGGGGAACAATTAAGGATGAACAGTATAAAAGAAGTTCAGGCAAGTGGTTTCATGAGTAAGCACAAGAAAAATGTTAAAGGTCCATTTTTAGATTTGCCAGCTACATGGTGTAGGAGTGTGCTAGAGAGATCAAAGGAATCATGCAGAATTGGTCAGAATGCATGGCAAATGTCAAACTTCATTCACACAAAAGTATAATATGTTAGAGCCTCACTTCTATACCATGTCTCTGGAGGCAGGTTACAAGATGTCTTAGATTTGACATTTTCAATAATTCTAATACTCCAAAATTAGACTCCAGGTTTTGAATTCCAAAAATGTCATTATATATTATATATGAATATAATTAATGTGTGCTTACTTTAAGTAAATAATTGTATACAGAAAATTACGTGCATTGTTATTTTGATATAAATTTTGGTGCAAATATCATTACCACCCTAATTTTAAAGCTGAGGAAAATGACCATTAGAAGGACTTAAAACATCTTAGATAATTCCAAAGAACTAATAAGTGGCATATGCAGGATTCTATTCCAGAACTATCTGATGGAGCTCCTAACTTTCATATAGTGCTATGTTTTTATATTAAAATTCAATTGTATGTTTAATATACAATTATTTGGGCTGAGGAAGATAAATCTAAGGAAATAATAATCACAGTAGGAAGTAATCTTTTGGTTTCAGCCAATGAAATATCTGTTCTCATAAAGTCAGAGTTGATGTTACATTAAGTAACCCCCACACTAGAAGCAACATAAAAGTATCTTTTAAAGTAGTTTCATGTATTATCTTAATTTTTTCCAAAAGACTGGCGGAGGTAAGTTTATACTACTGCTATAAAAAGGAACTAATCTTTTTATTTGGTGAATATAAAACCATACCGAGAAAATCATAAGCATACATTTTTGGGTTCAGAAAGATGCTCAAATTTGTTAACTTAGCACCAAAGATATTGTCTTATGAGCTTTCTAGACATAACCTCAAAAGTTAAATACATTTGAAATAATTAAAATTATGGAATATACCTTTTATATTGAAAATGTTATTCTCCCTATGAAAGTATACAAAGAGTTGAAAATGAAGAATTACACAAATAAATGAAACCTATGCCAGATTCTTGTTTTAGGAAGATGTACAAAAGGGACCTTAGAATGTACTTATACATCTCAAAGGATCAGCAAAGAAGTTTATGTACAAAAAGGGATCAGAAAGAGGTAGTTTGTGTTAAGCATCACTTTCAGTGCTATGGTGAATAAAATATTGGGGTAATCAAGGTGTGAAGGACATGCAAATTAGATTTCCACATTTTTTACAATGTAGTAATTATTTTGATGAAAAAGAAAAGTATACACATATACAATAAATATGTTTCGTATATGAGTTTTGTGAGGAGTTTTCTTTCCCAGTTTTGCCCAGGATCTCTAGTAGTTTAAACTACTTCGGTATTGCTTTAGCTATTATTTGTGGAATATTTACTACAAGCTATGTAATTCATATCCTAAATATCTTACCAGTTAATCTTAATCAAAAACCTATGTGATAACAATTATTTATTCCTCCTTTGAATATGAAGTTGATTAGCAGATTATTCATGTCACACTACTGTGAAATATAAAGCCAAAATTAAAATTAGGTCTGTCCAATTCCAGTTTAAGTCTTTCCAGTCAGTGAATGAATTTCTTTACTCTTTGTCTACTAAAAATGCATTGTACTTTTCTTCTGGAATATATTTATTCCTAAGTTAGTTTCCTTATTTTATCCATAGGGATTCCTGTCTATATAATTCTGAAGTAACAAATGTATTTATGTCTAACCACATACTTATTTTATTGTAAGATTCAAATAAGATGTAAGTGAACATACTTCGTGAGTTGATATATAAAGCATAACTATTAAGTTGTATAATCAGTATTGATTCTTTAATTGAAAACCTGTCTTATGTTTTCATTTCATTGAATCAATTTACATCCTGCTTGTCTTTAGATGGTGATAATTATCTAAACCTGAATGTGAAACCAATGAAAGGCAGATGCAAGATTGAGAGAAATGAAACAGCAACTTTGATACTATCTGGGCTTGATGGTGAGCCACAATCAAGATTTCTAATATTTCACCAGAGTCTAGGCATTGGAAGAGTCTGATTATGTAAAGGTGAGATCTTTATTCAGAACCGATACGTGTTAAAGCTCACTAATGTGGTTTGAGAAAATTGGAGCCCCTTATCTACCTCTGGAAGGCAAGATGAACACTGGCTCACATAGGCTTACTTCAGGGAGCATCATCAAAGCACAATATGCCATGCCTTTGTTCAGGTACAGCTGAAAATGATGTTAAAAGCACAGTGTGAGCCCTGTCACAACTCAGCTAAAGGGATGAGTTATGAATGTCAGTTGTGTATCAATACAAGTAAACTAGTCAAAGCAATCAATTAGCCCTACATGCAATCATCCTGAATCTACCCAAAAGCCCTCTAACACCCTGCCTTCATTCATTTCTTAAACAAATAATTATCCCTCTTCTCATGTGTGCTAGACACTATTCTAGGTATTTGGAGTTCCTCCATGAAACGGAAAAATACTTTGTAGTCGTGAGGCATGCGGGACATATACATGTTCTCCTCTTCCACTATTTTCCACTATTTTCCAGTTTATTCTGCTTACTCTAAGCCTTAGCATATGGTATTATCTGACTTTTCTTAATGTAAACATAATTTTCTACTTACACGTGTATATATTTCATAGATAAACAAATGTTTCACAAAACACCATTGAATCTATTGTCATTCTATATTAATCTGTTTCTTTTAAATTAATTCATTACTTTTTCTGTTCTCTAAGCTTACTGTTTCATCTAAATTTCATATTTGATTAAACATATTCATATCTTCAAAGTGTTTAAGTAATGATAACCAGCTTATACATTGTTTCCCTCATGAAAATATAAGAACTGATTCCAAACATATGATCACTATTATAATCATAAAAGCACAAGGTATATTTTTATATAAATGGATTTTGTGTGCTAAATAGGCCTAAATGACATGTATTTATTTTAAATAACACATTTTCCAAACTTGTCCAGATATGTCTGAATTCAAATTAGGGCTAAAATTGTTAGCTTTCTTTTTTGCATATTTAATAAGATATAATATTGTATAATATTTATTGAAGTTCATTGTTCTTGTGAAAATTGATACAAATTTATATTAATCTTGAAGGAAGTCTGTAAAATTCTCAGTATATAATGTCTTATTTTATGTTATTTGTGAAGCATATTTAAAAAATAAAAGAATCATTCTAGTTCATATTCTGAACAGAAGTGGACAGAACTGAAGCATAACCAATCAATACTTTTCTTGTTCTTTTTACTCTTATTTTAAAGATATTATACCACTTTATTAAATAAATCCACTTAAAGACTTTAGTTGAAAAGGACATCATATCTGATTCCTTATCTACATATTCTGTTTAGATATTTAGATACTCTGAATGAAAAAGACAAAAGGAAAATAAAACTAGTAGAATCAGAAAGAAAATTAAAGGCAAATATAGAAGCTATTCAAAGATTGAATTAGAGTCCCAAATGAAGCAATGAGTGTTTACAGTCTCTATCATGCTATGGATAAAAAAATGTTTTTGTAACTCATAAGCTATTCTTAGATCCAGGTGAATGTTTTCACAAAGAACAAGGAAGTCTTTATATTTCTATCAATGTTGTAATAAAATTGGCCAAAATTCTGCTTGCTAAGCTCTTTAATCTTGAAAAATCCATTGAAATCTAATCTTTTTTTTCTTTTTTAAGAGGAAGAAAATTTAGACCCAGAGGGATTGTGACTTGAGGGTTTGCTGCATAATCATTACTAGAAATTGAGTTTCCTGAGTTGTTTTATTTGCCTATAGTTGACATACAATGTTGCACTGCTTTCAGGCATACAACATAGTGATTCAATTTCTCTATACATTGTGCTATGCTGGCCAAGTGTAGAGCTTCCTGAGTTCTAATACTGCCCTTTTTACTATGATATGCTTATATTTGGAGTTTACAAAATCCAGTATATTTACCACATGCAGCAAAAATAGTGTATTCTAAAGGTAATGATGATGATGATGATGGTAAGCAAGCTAGAATAAATATTTATGCAAAGAGTAGGGCAAATAAATCAAGAGATAGACTAATAATGTATATAGGCTTTGCTTTGGCATTTTGTTTTTCATAGGATATATTCTAGATCTGTTCCAAATAGTAACAGTAAAAAAAATTTCAATTAAATAAAACAAGTTAATAAGAAAATATAACAATTATATGCAAGATGTCTATCCCTCTTCTGTGCTCCAAAAACACACTTCATACAACTAATTCATCATTTTTATAAAAGCTACAGCATGGAGAATACAGCCAATGGTAGTTATGATAGTGTTTTATGATGATAGATAGAAGCTACACTTGTGGTGAGTGTATTATAACATAGCCTTGTCAAATCACTGTGTTGTATACCTGAAACTAACATAACATTGTGTGTCAACTATACTCAAAAATAATTCATTTTTATTGTAATTATGCTTATAGCATCCCTCTCTAGACAATGGGCCTCTAGGAGGCAAGTAGTATATTTTACTCATTTCTATGTCACAGCTTCTGGTACAGTAACAGTATACAATTAGGCACTAAACAAATGTTGAATAAATGAAGGAGAATGTAACTTTCAAAAATATACGTGTGATTTACAAACATATGTGTGATTTCCAAGATAAGCTGTTAAAGAATGGCAAAATTAATTTAAAAATCAAAAAAGCCCTCTTCTAACCATTTCTATGCTACCTGGAAGAGTGAAATGGAAGTCTTTCAAGGTCTCTTTTGCATCCTCCTGAAAATAAATTATCGTGTTCCTTCTGGGTTTGAACTTGAATCTTTTAAAGTTGGCAGCTGATAGTTGAAAGCCCAAATATAATTTATATTTTCAAAACAGGTAAATTAATTCCTGTAGTTCCCACCAAGATTCTGAAGAACCCTCGTTAAATAAATGGCAAATTTCTTTCATTAAAAAAAAAAAAAATGACAGTTCTACTGTTTTTCTTAGGAACACCAAATTACCAGGTTAAGTAGATGGATCACCAAAGGTGTTGGCACTGCTGTTGTTGTTATGGCTAACCTAACTATAATTGATATATGATCTGGAGTTTATTTATAGTAACTGATTAATTCAACAAGTGTTTGCTACATGCTGTTTCCTGAGATAGAGCCCAGGAGATCAAATTTAGTGACATTCCGTTCATTATGAATTGAATGAGCTGTCAACCTTGGAACAAGAATGTATCAATCATTATTTGTATCATTAAAATATATCATTACAGCATAGTAAGAGTGCCATTAGGTTTTCTTACTCTAACATGGTCAATATATTTTTGAAAATCAATAATTTGTTCTAGACATTCATTCCTTCTCCAGTGGTAGCTACTTAGGGGGTTAGTTTTGATCATTAAAGAACAAAAATGTTTCTCATGATCGATCACACAAGGTAATACCCAGGAACAGTCATAGATTTTTCTTCTCTAAAATGAAATTTTAAATCCATTTGTAGCTTCACAATGGGGCCATTTTACTGGTAATGTGTATCCTTTCTTCCCTCTAAAAACCAAGCCTGAGGCAAGAGCTAGATGCCGCTATGCTATTTCAGGAAGTGATTTTGAGGAACTGGGTGACTGAGTGGTTTGAATGGGTGACTGGGAAGGTTGAAACAGAAAGAAGAAAAAGACTACCCAAAGGTACGTTGGCCATCACTGTAGGAAAATTAAGTTTGTTCCCACTGGGGAAACTCTGAGAATCTTGATACAAATCATCTCAGAACTGTCTGCTTCAGGGACAAAACAAGTTAAGGATCTTTCAGATGCCAACACTTATTAGTCAAGGGTTTTACTAGGGATTATTAACACTTAATGCCATTCTAGATTTGCATATATGTCAGAATTGCTTGCAGGTTCCTTTGGGCATCCCATATGGCAGTGGACAATAATCTCAGAGCAGAAAGCTAGAGATACATGATTCAGCTAAGCAAGTTGCAATTAGGTTCTATTTGCATACAGCTGTTTTCCATAGCCATTCCTGGAGTAAAAGGGCGAGCTGAGGGAATGTGAGTTAGGACATAAGTGGTGTCCGATTATGGTCACTGAAGTTCTTGCTTTATATTTGAGAATACTATCAAACCTAGGAGTCTCTGCTCGTTCATGTTGCTGCCTAAGCAGGTTGTTGAGTTCTGGTGATGGAAAGATTCCTTTCCGGAAAATATAATAGCATCAGTTCTCTTTTTAGTGACAGTCATAAATATTGTGGGTGGGGAACAATATTATATATATATGTATATATATATATATACATATATATATGCATATATATATATACACACACACACACACACACAATTTAACTGTGTTTCCAGCTGTGTACATGTATTTCTGTTTCTAAACACATCAAAAATAACAAGACAGGAAAAATATACATATATTTTTGTTATCCTATAGCTCTATTTATACATACTGATGTGCCAGATGCACAACACTAAAGCAATGCCGGTAAGGAAAATCATGCAGTTCCATCTTCAGCACTATTGTTGGCTATGTCCATAGTACACAGAGCTATTACTCCTGTAACCTAACAATAATCAGGAGCTTCTAAGATGTCTGGAGTGTTGGAGAGGATGGAAATGATATTCTAGGATCACTTTGCTGAGAAGACCTCTTGTACAATTTTGCTTGAGTTGTTAGAATTTTACCTGCATAAGAAGAAGCATTCCTTAGAATTCACCACATACACACACACACACACACACACACACACACACACACAACCAAAATCTCTATCTCTAGTCTATACATAATAAGATGGGACAATTTCCTTCGCAAAATGTCTTCTTGGTAGTGTCTGTAAAATGAAAGACTTATTGATAAGCACTTAGGGGGATTTGAGAATAACTTACCACAATTGGTCATAAATTCAAATGATGTCGTAAAAACTACATCAATTTTGTCAGGCACCAACAGCCAAATAGAGAGTTTTATTTGTACCTAGATTTGTCCAATATGTCTATTAATTTGGGAATATCCACTACAGTGACTCAAGTCTTGCTTGTACCCATGTACTGATTAATGGACATTATCTGAAGAAAGAGTGATATTGAGAAATATGACTATTTTTATGTTTGTGCCTGGAAAGTTAAGGTAGAAATCTTCCTCTCCTTATATGTCCCATTACCTGGTTGCCTTCCACTTTCAATAACTAGACTGAAGATTTGGGGAAAAATACACAAAATTTATCACTTTTACAGCAATCATTCATTGTTACTCTTCATAACCTTTAAAAACTACTGATAAATACACTATCCTTCACCTTCTGGAATCCAACAACCACCAGAGGAGGACAATTAGGAAAACTCTGTTGCTTGTTGGAGATCCTTACCTTAACAAAATGTTACAATAATTTAAAGATGTATTATGTTGAAAGGAGGTGGAGAGAAAAATGAACAATGACCTTCATTTTGATCTCTCATTGTCATCATGATTTTTCCTCTTGTAAGGACATATTTCTTTTGAGAACGTACTATATAAACAAGAATGTAACTTAAAATCTACCAAAGATATATTTTCCCTTTGACATATTTGCTGACTGCCTTCTGTATTGAAATCTCCAAGATGCCATTATAGATTATGGATTGCTAGTATACATAAGTGGGGTCTAGATCAATAATCAGATTACTAATCTGCTAAAAAGTATTTAAGAGTCTCTACATATAGCACATAATATATGCTATAGGGGAAACAAAAGAAGAAATTATGTGGTTTCTATTTTGATGTAGCCATCAATCTGATGAAATATTGTGGAGTGGGGAACAACGAAGGAATACAATTTAGTACTGACTATAACTGCAATAAGAGTTGCAAAAAGGTGTACAAGAAGCATTTCATAAGAAATTAAAGATTTATTTGGATTTAGAGAATGAACAATATCTACCAAAGAAAGAAAACATCTAAACCTTAAAAAAATTCAAATAGCCCATGAATGCAGAGAATGTATACAGAAAAAGAGGTGTGTTGCTCAGTTATCTCTCCAAATAAGGAAGTTCCAATACAGTATAGAGTAAAATGATTAAATACCAAGACATAAATTTATGGAGAGTCATAAATGCCAGACGACAGGGTTCATACATCTTCAGAAAGGAAGTTATAAGGTAAAGCTGTTAAGAAAAAAAGTAGTTTTAGGGGCACCTGGGTGGCTCAGTGGGTTAAAGCCTCTGCCTTCGGCTCAGGTCATGATCTCAGGGTCCTGGGATCGAGCCCCGCATCGGGCTCTCTGCTCGGTGGGGAGCCTGCATCCCCTTCTCTCTCTGCCTGCCTCTCTGCCTACTTGTGATCTCTCTCTCTCTGTCAAATGAATAAATAAAATCTTAAAAAAAAAAGAAAAAAGTAATTTTAAAGAAACTGGCCTAAGAATTTTCTATCAGGAAGTTTGTAGACTAACAATAGGATGGAGTTATGAAAATGAAAACTAGGATGGCAAAGAGAAAGAATGGACAGGAAGGTGCAGTCCTGAAAGAGGCTGAAAGTAAAACATTATTTCACTTTCCCCCAAAAGATTAGGTGAGAAGGATGAAAGGAAAGAAAGAAAGAAAGAACGCCAAAATCTGCAGTTTTTATATGGAAGAATAAAGGAGTGTGTGTCCATGAATTAAGTGGAGATAATTGAAGAATAAAACCAATTTGGACAGGAAATATTGATTTCATTTTGGAATATGGTCATCTTGGACTGAGGGCAAGATATGGAAGTAGAAATTTCCTCTAGACTGGTAGGAAAACGGGGGGGGGGGGGAGTACCAAAGAAAAACAGGAAATATAAGTCCATTGGGACAAAAACTGAATGTTTTTTATACTTTATGCTAAAGTATAAGGCAAAAATTTGGTAAGAATAAAATCTTAAGAAACAGTCACAGAAAAAAGCAGAGAAAAATGGTCAGAAAGAGTATAGAATAGTAGAAGAATGTGTAAAAAAAAAGACTTTAAAAAGTAAGAATTTTTAAAGTAGGACAACCACCCCTAATGCAATATATTTCCTTTCATATCACGCTTGAAAGTAATTTTAAAAGTAACTGTCATTTGCCATGTGATGTTTTATCATGAGAGCACTTGAAAAAAGGAGAAAGTACACTGGGATTGTAAAAAAATTGGCACACCCAAAAGCAGAAGTTCCAGGCAACTTTCCAGCATGGGCACCCTTAGAAACTGAAAAAGAAAATCTTAATTATTCCCACGTAAACTCCCTAGTCACCACCTTAAAGTATAGAACAATTTACTGTATCAAGTAGGGAACGATGACTTGGTGCTTGTCTAAAACTGTTTCTTAAAGTGTGTAATTATCGAATCTAATTCTGAATTACAGTGTACGGTGGATATTTTATAAACCTCACCCCACCCACAATTAAGCACAGAATGAAAGAAAAAACACAATGTGGAATTGTCATTAGTGGGAATAGGTGAACTAGAAGCAACTGAGCCAGTCTTAAAGCCACAGCAAAAAAAAAAGATGGAATTTTGAAAACTAGCAAGGAAGGCAGTGCTCTTTACATTCATATTTACTGGATTTGGCTCACCAGAGTTTTAATCTCAAACAAACAGCTTGCTGAATCTTTGCTTAATACCTTCTGAGTGGAAACTAATTTTACTGTTGATTAAGTAGAAACATTGTTTTTTTGCCCTTGTACCACTACTTAAAGGAATAGAATCCAACAACTTTTTTTTTTTTTCACTGTACCAATCATTTAATACTCAGGCATATTATTTATATGTGTGTATACATATATATAATTACAGTCCTTTCAAATAAAATACAGTTAAAGATAGTCATGAATATCTATTTACATCTACTTGAATAAAAGAAATAGCAAATCCCTGAAATTTTATTTTTGAAATGACACAGCATTGAATTTCAACCCACCGCCCTCCACATGCATTTATTTTATTTCTGTAGACAGTCAAACCACTCTTCTCAAGTAAACGGATTTGGTGCTCCTTTTCTTTCCTATACTTTGCTTTGCTTTTCTCCTTCTAACCTAAATTGCCAGTTAGTTAAGTGCTGAACGTTCACTTGACAATGTGTGAGGTATCTATATAATGCTCTTTCTGAAGGTAATATTTTTTACTGTTTTGTTTTCAAAGGAAAAATTCTGAATGTTTACAAAGAGCCATTAAAAACAATGTCACACGAGGTGCTGTCCTCAGATGCAAATGAAGAGTGACACCGTCCTGTTCATTAATATATCCACACCTCTCTCCCCATTCAAAAAGAAAAATACCTCCACAAACTGACAATTAAAAAGAAATTTATATTTGTCAAATCTTTCCCACACACATCATCTCTCCACTAACCTACAGTCTTCTCAAAAATATGATAAACTCCTTCACTGTAAGACTGTCTTTCAACTTCTTATAATTCAGCATGCAAAACAAACTTCTGGTTACATAGTATATGCTAAACATATATTTTCAGATTTAATTTGATTTAAATTAGAAAATGTAAAATACTTAAAATAGCGACAAGACCCAGTTTTTAGAGTAAAAGTTGAATAAATGTTAACTGAAAAACTGACTGAATAAATAAATGAATAAAGCTTTGGGAATTTTATTTTTATGTTTATTAGTTTATCTTTATTCAAATTAAGCTTTTCTATATACTATACATTATACACACACACACACACACACACTATTTTGTTAATAACCAAACTGAAGTATGGGAGCTAGAATAGAGAGCTTTATATCTCTTAGAGTGAATCACTAATCACTCAACTATTTTAAATTAGCTCATTAAATAAAACTCAAGTATTCTTCTGTTCAGTTTTCCTTGGTATAAATGTTTCAGAGGCAGGAACAATTTAGTGTCTCTGTAATCCTAATCCATATAAAAAAAAAAGGTTTGTTAGTGAATATTATGATGATTTATATTTGTATAATTTAATATATTTTTTATTCCAAGTTCCCTTTAGACTTGATAGGGATTGTCACTAACTTCTTCTGTCTTTTGTGTTCAAGTGTAGAAGATTTAGTTAATCAATCTCTTCATTCATGATCTATTATTACCAATCACAAAAAGGCATCTCTTTTGTTTGAATTACAGTTATTTTATTTTTCTCTAATTTCTATGACTTGAATTTTTCTAAGATTTAACTATGTCTTTTAAGTAGCAGGTGTTCTTAATTTTAGTGTAGTATGAAATGTGAATTTGCTCCTTTATGGTTAGCAAATTTTCTGTCCTATTTAAGAAGTTTTTTTCTTACCGAAGTTCAGATAGTAGATTACTACATTTTCTTCTAGAGTAAAAAAGAAAAAAATGTGTGCGTGCACCTGTTTGTATGCATGCATTCACACATATGTGTGCCTTTCACATTTAGGAATTATTATTTGCATATGGTACGAGGTTATGAAGAAGGAAGTTAAATTTATTAATGTATTCTATGACTATTCAACTGATCTAGCAAAGGGTATTGAAAAAAATCTCTCCACAATACTGCAGTGCCAAATTTATCATACATGAAGATATCATATACCTTTAAGTCCATTTTTAGACTATTTTATTGTCAATGTATCAATCCTTGAAATAACACATCATTTTAATTATTATAACTTTTTATTAAATCTTGACATCTAGTAGAGTATGTCTTCAAAATTATGCTTATACTTACACATTATCTTATCTATTGTTGGCCTTTTTTATTTCTATACACTTTTTGGAAAGTGTATTAAGCTTATAAATTTTCACAAAAAAATAAGTTAAAACTTCTGGACTTTGAATGAGATTGCAATTAACATATAGATTAATTAACATTTTCATCATTATTTTAATCTATAAATATGGTATATACCTGAATCTAATTGATCCTGATATTTAAGCCATCTCAATGATTTTTGTTCCCTTTGTAGAGCTTTTATACATATTTTTTTAGATTCCTAAGTTTTTGTGCATTTTAATGCTATCATAAAACATGATACTAAACATCCACCCATATCACATGTGTACTTGCATTCCATTACTTCTAAGTACAGGAAACTATTTCATGTGTATACGCACTATATTTTTCCTATCCACTATCCTAGTTAGCTAAGGTTGTCTTCAAAATTAATCCACCTTTAATAGTATCCTCAATCTTTAAAATCTTACCTCTTCTCTACCAGGACTTGAAATTACTCAGTCTATTCTGTAATTTAATATCAGTCACGTGACACTGATGTTTTATCTAGCACTTTTGATAACTAAGTATTATTATGAATACCTATTCATTTTCTTGCATTTAGTATTCCTTCTTTTATAAACTACATGCTTATGTCCTTTGCCTAATATTTTAATTATTCTCTTTTTGGTAATATTAGAGTTTCTTAAATAGGCCACATAGTACTCCTGTCAGTATTCAGTTTTAAACAATGGAAATCTTCTCAGTATATGTCACCTATGAAACTTATCTACAGTATACATCAGTAATTAATGTATGCCATTATTAGACATTTAACAATCTTAATCACTTATGGCATGATCACTTACTGCTTTTGACCTTCTTCCAACTTTCCAAATATTTAGATAGTTTTGGGCTCACACAGTACCAACTATTTACCAGTATCCTGTGACAGGTAACCTTTGGTAACCTAAAATTCATGCACTATAAAATCTAGGTAAGGAAGGTTGTGCATGTGAAGAGAAGTGGATTTGGTAAACTGAGGTACATGATGTGGACTGGTTTTTGGACATAAGGCAAATTGAAAAATGTAACTACTTGTAGAACATTATGAAATGTTTGCAGTGAAGAGAAATATTTCTATGCAAATGCAGATGAGCATGATACTTATACTCCATTATTAAATACTCCACATGAGATAACAGAAGGACATTGGAAATAAAATGCTTACATGTAAAAAGTAATAAAGTTTCAAACATAAGAGAAGGACACTGGAAATAAAGTGTTTACATGTGAAATATATTAAAGTCTCGGCATCTTTTATTTTTTCTATATTATTCCCATGGCATTGATTATAGAATATAATTTATGCAAAGTATTTTAGACAATGTGCAAAGTAAGTTAAAAGTAAACTGCCTTTAACAATACACTGGATTACAGTGCATGCACTTGGAAAAGATTAATAGTGTGTTGTGCAATGTAAGCCTAAACCTCACATAATAGTCTTTAATTCTCCTTGACTTAAAAGAGGTACCAGGGCACGACAGACCATGGTTGATTTCATATCTAGGTCCATAATGAGTCACATCTAATTGTAACAAAATAAAGACTGCTGAAAACCTTTGGAGTTATTTTGAATAAAAATAATTTGGTCTGGAAAAAAATACAAAATAAAACTGAAATCTGTAATCTTAAAATAATTTACAAACATCTAGAACTATTAAGTTAATTTTATTCAAATATGTTATTCATATTATAACATCTAATCATTTGTTCAGGATGGGTAAATGTGTGTCTGTGCACAAAAGTTATAACAAAATTTTAAGATGAATGCTATTCTGAGGTTTGAGACACTTGTATCCATCGAGAGTAAAAGACATGTTCCTTTTACTGCCTTATTTGGGCCACAGGTCTGGAAAGCAGAACAGATTCAACATATTACCCACCTCAGCAAGTAGTGTAAACTATCAAAGTAGAATTAAATAAACTTAAACAAACAAACTTGTATGGAATACAAACTGAAATAAATTTGTGCCTTTCCTAAATTTCTTATGAGGAGAAATTTGCAATGTATAGCAAAATGGAAGTCCCTCCTCAGACATATTACTATGTAGGTCTCTCAGCCTCTATGAACAAACCAGAGGCCATCTACTTTTAGGCCATAAGGGTGCTATATAATATTTTGAAAATATTATAAATAATTAATGACCTATAACAAGGAATCATTCATACATGTCAAAATGACCTGAAAGAACCATTAAAGAATAAATAGTAAGCTAGAGCTCTAATTCACTTTAGTGATGCATCAGAAGAAAAACATAGTTCACTTGGATCTTAGAGATAATAGAGCTTATTCATAATTGGCATAACAAGGTATCAGGAGTTCAGCAGGAATGACTTGGAGGGGACATACAGGCTAAAAGTAGTCATTTCTATTTTGGGACAGAAAGGAGGGTCAGAAGGCAGGACCAATCAATTGCTTACCCCAGTTCCCTTATTAGGGAACACAGCAACTACATATTAATAAGGTGATAGAAAATACAAGAGAAAAATTAAGAAATACAAAAAAAGAAGTAAAAATATAAAATTATGTTATAACTAGATAAAAGAGAAAATTAAAAGACAAGTGGTAGGAAGAAGTAATTAATAGAATAATGACTGATATCAGATTAAAGGGTAATAGAATTACAAACTGAGTAGCAAAATAAAATTCTAGGTCTATAGAGTTTATAGTGCCTTTTATTTAGAAGATAAAAGACAAAAAAAATTTTAAACTTTTTTTGTGAGAGAGACTATGTGCCATCTATAAAAATATAAGAATCTGACCTTAAATTAGTGACACTGGAATAGAAAAAGAAAATAAATAATATGACAAAATTCTTAAGTAAAACAGCTTTAGACCTAGAATTTTATACCCAAATTATCACATAAAAGTTCATAATAAGTGAATTCCAAGGCACATATGAACTCAAAATCTTTACCAAAAACCCTCTTTGAATAATAGTTTAAATAAGGAAATACCCTTATAATAGAAAAAAACAGGATAATTGAGCGACACATAAAAATATGTATAAATTAACTCATAAAAATATGGTAGTCTTATAAAAGCAATACCCACACACTTCGCATGGAAGGAAGGAAGGAAGGGAGAAAGAAAAGAAGGAAGGAGAGAGAGGGAGGGAGGGAGGTTCTAAGCAAAAACAAAGCAAAACATTACAGAACTACAAGGCTGAAGTATCCCTGGGGAGAGCTGGGACTGGGGGTGGGGGTGGTGACAGCTGGAACGATTGGCAACAGAGGTTAAAAGGGATGAAGGCATAAAATAATGATGAAATGTTTGTCTTGTTTTTGTCACGTATCTGTTGTTCAATCAGATTATTTTTATTTTTATTTTTTTTTTTTAAAGGTTTTATTTATTTATTTGACAGAGAGAGAGAGATCACAAGTAGGCAGAGAGGCAGGCAGAGGGAGAGGGGGAAGCAGGCTCCCCGCCGAGCAGAGAGCCCGATGCGGGGCTCGATCCCAGGACCCTGAGATCATGACCCGAGCCGAAGGCAGAGGCTTTAACCCACTGAGCCACCCAGGCGCCCCTCAATCAGATTATTTTTAAATGTCATTTTAAATGTCATAATGAGAAAATAACTAAGGAAAATAAATTCAAGTGAAATGTAATTATGGGCAGAACCTAGTTATTAGTTGTTAGTCCCAGATAATGGAAATTAGAATGTATAACGTTCAAAAGGGAAGAAGAATACTCTATGAATTTACATTGAAAACAAGCCGTAGTTATAACTAGTCTTGGAACAATTAAAACTCCTATATAATCTCTACCATTTTTCTGGACTGAAAAATCAGAGCCCTGGGCATCAATAGGCACTGATAAAAAGGGACACAAATACCAAAAAAGAAGACAGCCAGAGAAACAGTGCTTCCAATTCTGTGACTAGAGTCTTTCCAAGTCTCTGGCTGACTCCTCAGCCCTGTATGTAGAGGCAGTCTCAAAACAGCCTGAACTTTGGGTTAAAAGAATGCAAATGGGATTTAAGCCACCACCTACCCTAGACAAAACAAAGTATGAAATTTGATTCTAACAAAGTTAATTGCCTGTCAAACAAATATATGAAAACCCTTCAAAATAATATAACAGAAGCCAGAGTTTCACTTCCCAAATATAACATTTACAATGTTCAGGACACTTGACATTCAATTAACTCAACCTTCAAATAATGGAACACAATAATCAACATAGATCAACATAAGATGACCTAATTGCTGGATTCTTAGGTAAGAAGGGGTTAAATTATTATTGTAATTATTCCCAATGAGATAAAGAAAGACAATCTCATAATTAGTACATATTATTTAAGAAATTTTAGCAGAGTAATAAAAAGTAAAGTGTAGAATTTCTGAAACAAAGCAATTATTCAATGGGTTTAGTAGTAAAATATAAATGACAAAGAGTCAGTCAACTAGAACTTGGATCTACACCATTCATTTGAAGAGAGAGAAGAGATTAAAAAAAATAATAATACAGGATTCAGTGACAGGTGGGCCGATAACAAAAGGCTTGACATATGATTACTTAAAATTCCAGAAGGAAGTGAGATAATGAAGCAGAAAAAATAATTAAAAAGATAATGGCAGATAATTTCTCAAATAGAGTAAAATATATAAAATTAAAACTTTTATTGGTCCTAGAGACCCAAACAGGGTAAATGTGAAGCAAACTTTGCAATCTTGGTTCGTCTACAAACCAAGATAAAGAAAAACTATTTTTTTTTTTTTT
>CM052883.1:129068365-129088895 GCA_028534135.1 Potos flavus | reverse complement strand
TTATAGAATGTTTAACATAGGAATCCACAAAACACTGAGTAAGACATAAAATCCACTTTTATATCACATATAGCATCACCCATAAGTGCCTGATAAAGTTATGGAACAGACTGTTGAAAGGAGTCAATAAGATGGGGCACCATTCTCCAGGACACAGTACTATACACATTAAATTTTATTTAGTGCTGTAACCCCAGTAAGTAGAAGACATGAATCAAACAGTGGAAGCAAGAGGGGTTCTGCTTACCATCACAATCAGTGACCTACTTGGAGAATTTATATTTCTGTTCTTGCAACTCTGGCTCTGCAGATTAGAGATCCTGACTCCTACAGTGGAACACTTCCACTAGGAGCAGCAGCAAGAGTCCTATTGAACCAGAAGCCATGATATCCAACTGACTATTTTAGAATCCTCATCCCAAGACACCAGCAGGCAAGAAGAAAAAAAGCTATCTCGGCAGAAGTAACTGTCCCTATCATTAGTAGGAGGTAAGACTATTATTACATATGGGATGGGAGGAGTATGTGTAACACCCAGTTGATCTACAGAAATGTACTGGTACTCCTTTTCCCAAATTCTATAGTATATAGACAATGGTAACAACCCAGACCTGATTGAGGTCTGGTAATGGCTCAGAGAAATGCCTCCAAGTAACACTGAGATGAACAGAGTACTAGCTGAGAGAAAAACCTAGAAAGGGTAGGAGAGACAGAGTTTTATTTGCATCCCTGAGACCAGCTTTAGTGGTAGGAGCTGTTGTTGGATCCACTAACCTTCCTCTTTTAAATTTCCCTCTGGAAGTGATGCTCACCAGAAGCCTGAACCTCCTGATCACATAAACTATGTGAAGCAAGGGATGTGAACCACACAAGACATATACTGTATTGATGTGTCACTCAGATCCCCCTTCAAGAATAATGACATTGCCTTAGGCTTTGGAAGGCCTTTCAGAACAATGCTTTCAACTGTCTGTCCTCTTCAGCAACTGCCATAGCTAAAGATATCAGCCTTGCCTAATGTCACATCTCTTTCTAGGAGCAGTCCACATCTGATGAATCAACTTAATACAATGCTAAAGAGATAGCCAAGCGTCAGAGCCCATTGTTAGGCAGATTGGAGCCTTCTTTAAGACTACATCACAGGTCAGATTCTCCCTCTACATGGCTCTGCTTCCTTCCACAGCCTACTGAATGCCCTGCATATTAAATATTTTATTTATTCATTTATTTATTTGTCAGAGAGAGGAGAGAGAGAGAGAGCACAAGCAGGGGGAGCTGCAAGCAGAGGGAGCAGCAGACTCCCTGCTGAGCAAGAAGCCCAATGCAAGACTTGATCCCAGACCCTGGGATCATGACCCTGAGCCTAAGGCAGAAACCTAACTGACTGAGTCACCCAGGAGTCCCTGCCCTGCATATTAATAACCATATCTGGGAAACATAACTCCATTAGATGGGAATGCTTCCACGGTACATGGTACATTTTAAGGTCTTCAGCATCATGTTCACCAATGGTGATATCACTTTAATACTTATATAAATGAATTTTTTACTTTGAAATTAAATATAAGATAAAGCATCTAGTTATTACTACAAGCATACCACCTCTACCATGTAGATGCCACATTTTCTGAAATTCCATTCTAGAGATTTCTTTGCTTTAAACATTATCATTATTATTTATGAGACTTTTCTTTTTACAAATTAACCTATGAATAAGTACAGAGGGGGTCAAGGAGAAAAGCAACTGTTCACAAATCCATATTCTTGTGCCACTACACAAGGGCCACCACTTTGTAAAAACTTGCAATTTTAATGTTTTGATGGAAACCTTCTACAACTATATAATAATCTTATCATGATATTCTATGTTTGAAAATTTTTGATGTTCTCTTTAGAATTCTTGCTAAGAAAAATGACACTATAGTTCACTTGCTCCTCTTCTGAACTTTCAGTTTTCAATAACAGTCCTACCATTAATTTCTCCATATATGGTCCTTGAAATTTGAATTAATGTAAATAAATATCTATTTTGTATTCTACTATTCCTGTATCTTTAATCTTCCTGACTTATAATATTAAAAAATTAACATGTCTGAATTTCCTCTACCTCTATACTTCCTTTTTATATCACATTATAAAAGAAAGTTATAAACTTCCAGTTACAAAATAAATAAATCACAAGAATGAAAAATAGGGCATAGGGATTATAGTCAATTATATTGTAATAATGTTGCATGGTGACAATGGTAACTACAGTTATCATGGTGACCACAGTCTAATGTATTGAGTTGTGAAATCACTATGTTGTACACCTGAAACTATGATAACATTGTGTGTCAACTATACTTCAACAACAATAACAACAAAAAGCCGAATCCTTACTTTTACAGTGCTAAGGTAGGCAACTTTGTAGTCATTAGTCATTCTTTAGTACATTGTCTATACATTAGACCTATATTTCAAAATAAGATATCAGAATTCATGTTAAATGACCATAAAAAATATACATATTTTTATTTCTGGTCTCAAGACAACCACCCAGGAAAGCATTTCTGAAGTTCCAGCCAAGCCCAGCTCTGATAAAAACAGATCTCCTGAGAAAATCAGCCATGATCGTGATAAGGCACACTAGAAGGGCAAGCAGTGGATGTGCCTGCTCTGCTAGGATATTAGGAAAAGATGATGGCAAGCACTTATCCTGACAAAAGTAGGGACAGACTTCTGGGATCACTTGTGTAAAAATGAAAGTTCCATGGTCCTCAGGAAATGCTTGGCTTCTGGTGTTCAATGCTCTGCCACAACCCCAATATGTGTCATCCTAGAAGCCATAGTGGGCAACTTGGTGCTACAAGATGTTTCCAGAAGATGTACAGATTTCCTAGGTTCATCCCTATACCCAAGGCTACAAAGAAAATTCCTAGAAGCAATGAGGCTTCTTTTAGCATCTCAGTAGTTACCTTTGGAACATCAGTTAACTTTTGGAGAATGGACTTCTGTTTCCTACCACTCTGCTGTTGTTTTTCTACTACTCAGATTACCAGAGTGACCAAAAACATGAGTAAAAAGGAAAAAAAAAATTACCTAAGGGGATCCAGTAAAACAGGCAGCTCTAAGTGAAGTAAAATATTCAGAGTAGACAAAAGAAAATAAAGTTTTTAAAATAATGACAGCATATAGGAGAGATTCAATTGAAGATAAATATTCCAGAAAACATAGAGATTTCTAATTAAAGATTTAATATATGAACCTAAAAAGAGAATGACAACATGGAAATGAAGTGGAAGAAAGTCTCAAAACACAATTATGGATTAGAAATATGATACGTAGCGGAGAGCATTCTTTAGTCAGAACAAAGGAAGGATGTTTTGAGATATTGAAAGACAAACTCTATCACTAACATAGGCCATGTGACTAAAATCATGGAGTCACTACCCATCCTTAGGAAGGAGCTGCAGGTTTTGAGATGGAGATTTACCTGCAGAAAGTATATTAGTAGATATTTTCAGGACCAACAACTGTAGGGAGTGAAGGAAGCAGGATTGGGCAAGAGAGGAAGTGGAACTTAAGGCTTCAGCCAATTCTATATGGAACTGTGGAACTGGAATGACCCTTAATATTTGTTCTGAAATGGGCAAGGAAGCCCAAATTTTAGAATTCCTCATCAAAGAACTATTGGAAGGAGACTGCCTTTTGGATGAAGCATGGTCTTGGGTGAGGTAACTTTTCAGCTGAGGGCAAGTCCCACAGGGACTTAGCTGAGAAACACTGATGACAACATGCCCAGCATGTGGGGAAATGAGTGCTTCTGTCCTAGCAGGAACACCCGCATGAAACAGCACAGTATCCACTACACTACCTAGAGAGAAAAAAGGAGTAAGAAATCTATGAGGTAGGCAAAGGTAAAAAAAGTGAAAGTTGAAAAAATGCAGATGAACAAAAGCAGTTTTAAATGAATAAAATACATAAATTAGCTCATGTGATCCCTGTATAGGCATATGTACTGTTATGTTATTACAATCAATTGTATGTTTGATGCTATATATTATTATATGTTGGTATTATACTTCATACGGAATTTGAAGCACAGATTTTGTTTACATCATTTATCAAATGTCATATATGTAGCAATTTACCCAGCCAGGATGTCAACATTGTGCCAGCTTCCTTCATTATGTGTTCTACCAGGAAGGAGTGTGTGTGTGTGTGTGTGTGTGTGTGTGTGTGTGCTCGCGTGCACACACGTGGCGTAGATGATACTGGTTCAGGAAAAGGCAAGTAGACAATAGATTAAAATAGAATTTAGTAATATATCTTAATATTTACAAATAGTTTATCTATATTTTGTTAAATATTATAAAATTGAACCTTAACTTATAGTTATATCTGAATAAACAAATAATACAATAATACATTTATGCATTACACATTTTAGAAGAATATATAAGTAATATAATTTGTATATATGTATAAAATGTGTACACATGTATACAACAAATGTGCACAGTAATATACTTTAGAAGAATAATGAAAGAGTATATCTTAGCTGTTGGGAGAGTTTTAAAGTAAGTCAGGAATCCCAAAACTATACGGGCAAAGATAAACATTAAATATAAATAAAAAATTAATTGAAAAAATAAAAGACAGGAAAAAAACACCAAAATGACAAGTTAAGGAAAAATATTTTTGGCGCAAACAGATCAAAATGATATCTATAATATTCAAAAATCTTCCACAAAGATTAAAAGACAAAGAACTTTTCAGAAAAAGTGAAAAAGCCTATTAGGCAATTTAAAGAAACAGAAATATGACGGCCTAAAGCATAAGAAAAGATGCTTAATTTCACACTAGTTAATGTAAGGTAAACATGAGGCATCATTTTTTACAAAAAAAAAAAAATCAGCCTCTGTTGAGTGATATTCAGGGAAAAGGGATATTCTCATTACATTACTGATAAAAATGTAGTTTTTAAAAATTTTTTGAAAGTCAATCTAGCAATAACTATTAAAATTGAAATTAAATGGGACAATCTTCCTATTAGGTAAATACATACCTTATAAAAACATTCACATGTGAAGAAGGCAGAGAGAAAATTCAGAATGTTTTATCAAGATAACTTGAATAAACAGTAATGAATTTATACAATAGAATAAAAATAACGTATGACAGTTGAAAGGGAGTGATTTCTACAACTCATTTTCAAACCCTCTCCCAACCAAAAAAAGCATGATAAAGCAGGATAAAGCAGAATAGAGAAGAATATATATTTTATATCTCCTATATTTATAAGACAAATACAAATCCTATATATGTAAAATTAATGTACAGTCATATCATTATTGAAAAGAGGTAAAGTGATCCACAACAAATTCACAGCATAGATTACTTATTGGAGGAAAGGGTGATAGTAGAAAGGGGTAGGGGATAGGAAACAATTGATAAAAATTACCCACAGTAAGAAACAATGTATACTGTTGTTTCCATTTGTGGGTATAGGTAGGGGGTGGGTGTGTGTGTGTGTGTGTGTGTGTGTGTGTGTGTGTGTGTATGGGAGATGGAGTATATGTGTATATAGGTTTGCATGAATATAAACATACTTGGATTATGAAATTATGAAATATTGCTGGACATCAAGATGTGGAAATTTTAGTAATTTAAAATTTCTCTTCTTTAATGCCATCTTGTAAGAATTTTTTAAATATGCATTTATTTGAAGGAAACAGAAAATACATGTATGATGTTATTTTCCTAAAATAAGATTTCTAAAAAATATCACTACAGAGGACTTCACTTCTTTGAGGTTCTAATATCTAATATCCTAATTCCTGTACTATTTTTCTTTTTAGAAAAATACCAGTTTCTACTAGTTGCTAACGATCATGCTAAATTATAGTTTGCTGTATTTGAGGGACATAACTTTTTTGTATATTCTTATATTTGTTTGTTTCATTGCTTTTTCTACATTTTCTAGTGTATATTTTTATAATCTTTTTTTAGTATTTTATTTATTTATGAGGAGAGAGAGAGCATGAGAGGGGGAGGGCAGAAGGGGAAGCAGACTCTCTGCTGAGCAGGGAGCCTGATGCTGGACTCAATCCTGGGACTCCAAGATCATAACTTGAGCTGAAGGCAGTCACTTAACCAACTGAGCCACCCGTGTGCCCTTGATTTTTATAATCTTAATAAACTATTAAAACTCTAGTATCATGCTATAAAACTCTAATATCATGAAATGAAATATTTTATTCAAAGTATTTTTTCTAGAAAAATCTTGTCTAGATTGGGGATCTCGTCCAGGATAGGATTATAGTTCAGCTTAAAACATACATATTTGGCACTCTCAAAAATAAGTTTTAGACTATCTTGCATTAAGCCAGCACTGCTTGTAGAAATAACTACAAGGGCAGCTCATGGGGGAATGAATAAAATAAGAAAAATCTCATCAAATATACTTTTCTTAGACCATAGGGAAGTTAAAAACTCTACTCTTCTAGTCTAGTTTTGCTTCTTGAGTCGATGCTTTATAGTCACCATTATTTTCCCAGAGTTTAATACATTGCCTATCTAGACCACGTTACATTCCAACAAATGTTCCAATCCATTTCATATGCCAAAAGCACTAATTTGGATTTAGTTTCCACTTCATTTCCTGTCAAAATTAATTATTCTTTAATGCTTTGTATCTCTGGAAAATTATTCAATGTTTTTAAAAGGTCTTTTGTTTTTCTGGGTCCCACTCTAGAGACAAATTTTCAGATAGTCTCCAAGTGATACTTGGGCCGAAAATAACCCCAGGTTTGAAAGTAACCCTTATATTACTATACTAAATTCTTTTGGGCATGCCTGGATTGACCATGACTGCACATTAAATTTAGTAAATTTGAACCTGTCAGATTAGTTGGAATCCCAAGGTGCCATATCCTTTCTTAAGTAACATTAATATAAATACTACTTCACTAAACTGAATTAAACCGGAAATAGCACTCTTCCTTGTAAAGTGACATTATAATCCATCAGTAGAAATTAAAAGTTCAATGACTTGACCATTGTCTTGTATGAAGAATAACTGAAGCCATGGAAATTGCCTCTGGAATGTGTATGTGTGTGCGTGTGAGCACACACACGTGTGAGCATGCACACGTGCACGCAAATGTGTACATGTATGTTTGGGCATTCAAGTGTTTGTTTTGTAGTTGGAACACTGTGGCAACAGATACTGCCACAGGCAACTCACAATTATGATACTAAGACATTGACCAAAGTCCTGTTTCTAGACAGACTATGCAGAATCAGTAGAAGCACAAAATGTCGATTATTGGTTTTCATGGTAGTTTGGTCCCTATAATGAATGATCTTATACTTTCCTGTTCTAAACTCCTACCAATTTCATTAGGGTGAATTTTTGTTTGTGCTTTTTTTCCTGATTTTTTTCCCAACTTCTGAAAAAGAAAAAAAAATAAGATGAATTTGACAACCTGGAGCATTGTCACTGATGTCTTTCTAGATGTGTGCTATTTTGCGATAGACATAAAGGAAGATAATGTGTTATCATATTTCATTTTCTATATGATAAGGGTTAAAAATTGTAAATGGTCATACTTATTAGCTCCTTGAGAACTGATATTAGATGAATATTTTATTTTATTTTAAGATTTTATTTATTTATTTGACAGGGAGAGAGAGAGAGTCAGAGAGAGAGCACTAGCAGGGGGAGCAGCAGGCAGAGGGAGGAGAAGCAGGTTCCCTGCTAAGCAAGGAGCCTGATGTGGGGCTCGATCCCAGGACTCTGGGACCATGACCTGAGCTCAAGGCAGCTGCTTAACCGACTGAGCCACCCAGGAGCCACTAGATAAGTATTTTAAAGCAAGATTAAAATTGAGCACATCAAATGATCTGGAGACTGAATCTGAGATTCTCTGTACTGAATTACAGATGCAATCACTAATGTTGCCTGTACTAACAGTTGCTCAGTGAAATCCAGACACCAAATCATTCAATTTCCTATTAATGTTACAGAAATTCATAATTAAAATTAAAATAAGTTATCTATAAGAAACAAATTGGAATTTTAGTCATGAGCATGGAATAATCAGTGACTAAAAAGAAGCCTCTGAAAAAAAAATAAAAAAAAATAAAAAAATAAAATAAAAAGAAGCCTCTGGGAAATTCTTATAATAAAATCAAATACTCAGAAATAGGAGCATCTTATCCCAAATTGCACCTGTTTTGGAGACTTCTGAGTTGGCTTTTGATTGAAAATGTGGAAAACGTATGAATAATACCATAATCAGTAAAACAGAGAACTTTTCTGTGAACATTTTGTTGTAAACATGTGATTCTTTATTGACTGAAATAATTATAGCTAACACTGAGGGCTTTCTTTGTGTCAGGTACTTCTCCATGTCTTCCTAAAATAGTATGGCAAAAGTAAAGCACAACAAATTTCAATCAATGGTCATGTAATGTGTAAGAAACAAAGTTGGTATTTGGACAGGACATCTGATGCTAGCACTCATGTACTAAACCACTCAAAGCTTCCTTGAGTCAAAACAAAGTATTATTCAACTGCTGAATTCTTATTCTGAGTTGCATAGTGTTATTCATCTGTAAAAATAGAAATACAGAGCTTACCACCAAGCAAATTATGGAATATATATTAGTCAAATGTTCATTATATAGGAATGAATGTTTATATTTTATATAAATATGAAGCATTCATTTTAAATTTGTCTCTTATTAGAAATGAATTTATTTCACAGGTCTTTAGTGTTCTGTAAATTGGTCCATCTCTCTTTCACAACCACAAATACAGTGAGGAAATTAAAAAAAAAAAGATTATACCCAATTTAACTCTATTATTCTTATTATTGAAGCATATAGCCAATGGCAGGGTTCCCTCTAATCAGGTAAAAGATGGTAAGATATGCAGGATATTATTTTTTTTAAAAGATGACATTTTTAGGCTAAGCAAAGTCAATATTAATATATTTAAGATATTTATTTTACAACTATACATTTTTCTTTAAAGATAATCTTATGTGAATTATATAGATTTGAGAAAGATCAGAGTTAATATATGGGCAGATGAGATCATTATCAAAATGTTAAATTTGGTATTATGTTCCAAAGTTTCTCTCATGTGGCCACTGATAAGCATGTATCAACAGTACTAATATCTGCTATTCCAGATAAAATCGTGCAAAGTACATATTTAAAAATAATAACAAGTAGTAATAAGATAATGTAGGTTTAACAAAATAGTATTGAACATACCGGAAAGAGGGATTAGCATGAGGGAAAGCTTAAACTTTTACAGAAGTGGCAACATTTATTCTGAGTCATGAAGAAAGGATAGGAGTTTGCTAGATGGAAAAGAGGGAAAAGATCCAGGAAAAGTTAACAGGATAAACCAAATAAAGAGGTAAGAGAGTGTAGATCATGGGCAGGGAACCCAGGAGAAACAGAAAAATGTTCAAGAACGTCTCAGTATGAAAAACAACAAAGCATTCACAAAAAAATTTGCAAGAGAGCCCAGCAGTAAGAAATTGACTTGCCAAATAAATTTTTAAAAAAATATACTTGTTTTAAAAAACATACTTGTTTAAAGGACAAGAAACACTATATCATCAATATTGCTTCTCAGTTCATCACAGGAATTTTCTCACATGATTATTATATTCACAAAAATCATTATCTCTCTTCAGATGTTAACATTTGAAAAGCCACAAATAAATGTTTTTATTAGAGAGTCAGCAACCAAAGAGAAATGTGAATAAGACAAGGTGACTCTGATTTTTATTGTAGTTATTGTTCATTTCAGGGTACAAAGACTTGCATAATTTGTGACCTCCTGCCTAACCTGAACTTTATTCTGTGTAGTTTGTTACCAGCTTGTCTACCTAACACTGACCTGTTTCCTTCTCTGACTGCCTACTTCACCCATTTAAAATATTTTTTCCTTTTCCAGACTGTTTTTGACCTCTTCCTACTATTTGTGAATGCTACAAAGGCAGGTTCTAATGCAGATTCCCTGACCCAAGTAAATGAAAAATAGAACACGACCACCACCACCACACAGAAATTAACATAAATGTTCATCGTGAATGTTGTTTAAGAGAAGGAGAAAAGAATGAGGCACTTGGGACAAAATAAATAGTTACCATTACTCTATGCATATACTTCTATGACTTTAAAACTTGTACTATTTTAGTTTTTCATGTGTCCCACTAGGCCTGCTACTCGAAGCTTCATGTTCCCCCTTCTTTGCTATCCTAGATTCCCAAAGGGCTCCAGTGTCACATTTGCCACCTCTTTAGAAAGGCACTAATTAGGTAATTCCCAGCTCCCTTTCATTAGAAACTCATCTGTTATTCTGTCTTGAGCTTTGCTGCCTCTGAAGAAATGTCTTCAAATCACTTTTTACCATATGCACAGTGGCGCCTGTAACTGATCTCTCCATGTCTGATTCTAACTGAACGATAGCAGAGAAGAAAATAATGTTAGTGCAGCAAGGAGCATAATTCTCCTCACAACCACCAAGGATCCTTCTAGGTGTTCTGTTTTTGCCTTGAGTCCACTGTCCTCACTGCAAAGGGCAGTGGCTTAAATTCCCCTTTAACTAATTTCACACTTACCTATATTTCGTAAAGAGATTTAATATCTTTATTTTTTTCCTTCTCAAATTTAATGTCTTTTTTGAATTCAAAACAAGACCCCTTTTTTAGTACTTTTCTTTTTAATTTAGTGGTTTCTGTAGAATTCTTCACATTTTACTTTCACTTTAATTAATTCATATGATTAAGGGTCCTAAATAAATCAGGCAAAATCCACGCCAAGTATATCAAACTAAGAAGATTTCAAGGGTTTACTATTTAGTCTCTGTCACACAGAAAATTTTTCTTTTAAATGTAACAAAAGTAATGAGCTATGATCTCTAGCAAAACCCTTTGAGATCACTAAAATGCTCAATCAACAGGGAGTCTCCTCCCCGTGGAGGCAGATCAGTTCCCGGCAGTCTCCCACTGTGACTATGAATCTGAGCCTCTAAGATTAGATTTTCTGGATTTCAATTTTGATTCTGCCTCTTCCTCTGTGACCCTGGGCAAACAACTTCTCTGTGTCTGAGTTTCCTCCTGTTTACAATGAACTCCTTGCGTGGCTATGTGGCATAGATGATGTAGGACACACAGAAGAATGCCTACCATACAGTCAATGTTTGATGAATGTTAGTCCATAGTCAATCTTTTCTGACCAGGTGCTAATAGAAGTCAGGTATCTATAGTTCTCCTAATAGAATCAGTGATTCTCAGTCTCCTTTTGTTGTTGTAACTGAATTTTCAGCCAAAGAATAGATGACCTCAAATTGTTTTGTATCGTGTGGGTTGAAATGTGCTACTCCAAAATTCCTATCTTGAAGTCCTAATCTCTAGTACCTCAGAAGTTGGCCTTATTTGAAAGCAGCATTTTTATAGAGGTAATCAAGTTGGAATGAGGTCTTTAGAGTGGGCCCTAATCCAGAGTGACTGGTGTTCTTGGAAAATAAGTTTAGAGACAGACACACACAGGGAGAACTCCATGTGAACATCACAACAGAGATCTGGGTAATGTATCCACAAGCCAAGGAACAGCAATGACTGCTGGCAAAGCACCAGAAACTAGGAAAGGGGCGTGGAACAGATACTTTCTCACAACCCTCAGAAGGAACCATCCCTGCCAACACCTTGATCTCTGACTTCTAGCTTCCAGAACCATGAGACAATACATGTCTGTTCAAGCCAGCCAGTCTATGGTGCTTTGTTATGGACGCAATAGCAAACCACCTTGTTTCCCCATTTCCCTCGGTACTCATTTTGTAGACTCTGCTTGAGCAACTCTGAAAAAGAGTTTTGTTTTTTTTTTATGTTGGTAAAAGGTGGGGAAACCTGGGACTGAAATGTGGACAGTTTTACCAGAATGGTAGTATGCAAGTTTTGCCCCAAATAACACAGTTTGTTATTATGAACTACAGCAGAGTTCAGCTAAGTATATGGATTAATATGAGATCAATTAAGCTAAAAGTTCACTCTATGCCACATGATTTCCATGGTCTTTCATGATGCCCCATTTTATACTCACTGAAAGTCATTTGTTTGGCTTAAGTTTAAAAGGTATTAGATTCTAATAATATGAGAAGGTATAACTACGTCTAGATTGCATACTTTATAAGTGGCGATTTTATAATAAATAACCTGAAAATAGGGTTTAAAGCATAAAAAGCATGATAAAGTTCCAGTTCTCCAGAGGCAAGAAATACAAGGATCAACATTTAGCTAAAACAAAGAAAAGGGAAAGGTAGTTGGATTAAGGGCTGCATTAGGGATTCCACTGCCAACTGACATCATCAAGTATAGAAGTTGTAAACACAGACGAAGTTTCCATATAAAAACAAACAAAAATAGAGCAATTTAACCAACAATGTTTGTGGTAGGTTTTCTGAGGTAACGAATGATAAGTTGGTTTGGGTTTTATTTTGTTTTTGTTTCTTTGTGTTTTTGTATTTAATGCCTTTGATTCCCTACCACCAACACACATCTTCCCCCTTTGGGCTCTGAAAAGCATAATGGCTAACTGGGTACATAAGGAAAGAATCAATTTAAACTAACCAGGTCATAAACCACATACAGGTTTCTAAACCAAGGGAGTAACAGTTTAAAATTGTACTCCAAGAGATGACTAAATCACAGGTACATTTAAGTTGTGCAAATGGTTTCAAGAAATATTCGGATTTAGTACAGCTATAACCACACAAAGTATTAATTTGCTACTCTTACACTAATCCACCCACTGATGTCTACTAATGATAGAGAAGGGACAATGAGCATTAATAACTTGATCCTAAGTGTCAATTTGTCTCAATTAAAAGTATTATTTTCCAAAAGTGTGCTCTTATTTCAAGACTGTAGTTGGACTTCAGAGGTATTCTTGTTTGCATGGCAACCATTAAAAGTATGTAAGTTACAGGCCTCAAGAGCCCTGAAGGAGATGAACTTTTACAATTTTAGTCATCAGAACTTCTCAGAAGTTTTGTAAAAGGTTCTAAATCACTGCTTCGCTCTTGAGCAGTGTTCCTCAATAGTTGGTTGCACATGAGATCACCTAAAAAAAGTGAGAAAAAAATCTCAATTCCCAGGGCTTACCACAGACTAATTATAAAATCATTTTTAGAGATGTAACATCAGGATCCACAAGCCAACCCATCAGACTCTGAGGTACAAGGCTATAGAAACCTCAGTGTGGGCCACAGGCCAGCAGCATAGGGATTACCTGAGAACCTGTTAGAAATACAGACTCTTGGGTCCCACTCCAGGCTTATTAAATTAGAATCAACACTTTAACAAGGTCTCCAGTGATTAATACGCACTTTAAATGTGGAAAGCTCCAATCTAGCTAGAGAAACTTATACCAAACTTTCCAAAACTTCACTGGAGTCATGAAAGCTATTGGCCTAAGGGCTCATTTTTTCGAGTTTATATTGCTCAGTGCTTTAGTCAACTTGGTAAGAATACAGATATTTAAAGGATATTTTCAGATATCATAAAAAGTCAAATACCCTCTCATATAAAAATACATAGATTATAAAGGGATTTCACCTAAACTTAAAGATTTGACATTGACTAATAGGCAGGGACACTTGCCAGAAAATTGAGCTTATTTGTACCCCATTGGTTATTCCCAAAACATTAAAACTCTGTATTTTAAACATGAATTTTCTACTCATATCCCAAGTCTAATATGTTCCTTATATTTTACTTACCTAACTGGGGCATGTTCTCATCAATATGTATGAAAACATATGAGTGGTAGAGCCATTTAACCACAAGATAAAACCAAGGTGACTGACTTATTGATCAGAAACAGTTGGCAATGTGAAAGATTGATTAAATAAAAATGTGTTTTTATGGTGGTCTCATTTAGTTTGAAGTAAGAGTTAAAAAAAATTCACTGGAGGAATAAAAAATGCATTAGAATTTGGATTATATTGCAAGAAAAAATAATAATATGATGATCCCTATAAATAGGTGTTAATTCAAAAAGCAGTAGTAGAATGGACAAAACAATATTATTGATAAAGAACATCAAAAGTTGTAATTAATTATCACATGTTTCATGACAACTATAAGTGATTCTTGCTGTAATAACAGTCTATATTCAGCTAACAGAATGTATTCAAAGTTCTTCTTAATGTAATTAATAATTTCTAAGAAAGAAATATCTTTTTGACAGGTAAATAAAATTATAATTTGTTGATTATTTCTTCAAAACACTTAACTTTTTGATAATTAAGTGGTTGTGGAAAATTTAAAGAATTAAGAGCCCTTTTTATGCTCTACTTATAATAATACATTAAATTCCAATAAAGCAAAACGTTAAAACAGAATGTTAAGATCAGGGGCGCCTGGGTGGCGCAGTGGGTTAAGCCTCTGCCTTCGGCTCAGGTCACGATCTAAGGGTCCTGGGATCGAGCCCCGTATCAGGCTCTCTGCTCAGTGGGGAGCCTGCTTCCCCCTCTCTCTCTGCCTGCCTCTTTGCCTACTTGTGATCTCTCTCTCTGTCAAATAAATAAATAAAATCTTTAAAAAAAAAAAAAAGAATGTTAAGATCAGTTACTACAAAATTAAAAAAACATACTAGCCACAACAATTCCTTTCCTCAGTAAGACTCTTAAGTGTGCTCTTTTCTGCCTTATAAGCTCACTCTCCCCTAATTTTTAGTCACTTTGGTATATCAAATATTAGTGATTATCACAGTTAAGTTTCCATTATTTTAAATTTCCCTTTAAATAACTGAGTTGGTTCTAACATTAAAATATTCACTTTTCTCTTTCTGTTGATATTCAAGACCATCTTCATTTTATAATGCTTCTTCCTTGCTTCAAATTTTCTAATATGGATATTTTAGCAAATTCTTTTATCCTATTTGTCTTTATCTACTTGTTCCAAATTGTCTTTTGCCAATTTATTAATAAATCTATAATACTTTGTGTATGTTCACCCATCTCACTAGTTTTATAATCCAGATGAATATCCATACACACACACACACACACACACTGAATTTTGTCCTAAATTTAGGAGTCTTTGGCCATCAATTAGGCATTTTAGTCAACTGCATGGGTCATATTTTTATTGTTGCGACTCAGTAGTAACTGTTAGAGAAATATTTTTTTCACTATTTTGTTTAGGTTTTATTTATGCAAGTAATCTCTACACCCAACATGGGGCTAAAATTCAAGGTCAAAAGTCACATATTCTTTTAACCAAGCCAGCTAGGTACCCCACTATTTTAAATGGAATTTTAAAATGTGGTCAATTACAAAATTGATTGAGTTGTAGTTAAGTTTTACAGACTGTTTAATTCTTCAATACTTAATATAAGCCCAAACCCTCTGGCTGAGTTGTGTTTCATAATTCAGAATTGCTCAGATTTTTGGAACCGTAATAATATGTATATTCCAAACATTACATAAAACCCCTGGATGGGTCTGACATAGCATTCTCTAATTACCACACTGATATTTCTATAGCAAAACATGTGAAAATGTACTCTAAATGGTATCATATGAATTATAAATATTTCACATCTGCGTAGTAAGACTTAAGTGCCAAGAGGGTTTGTTGCATTTCCAAAAGGTTTCAGTTTTCAGAGTTTTTCAGAGCTCAAAGGGGGAAGATGTGTGCTGGTGGTAGGGAATTAAGTCACTAAATACAAACACACAAATATCAGTTCTCTGGATTTAATCATACAATAATGTCCCTGTGGGGTAACCCTAACATGCTTGAGTTAAGCAGGATCTGGAAACCATTACATGGACCCCTTAAGTGCTACTTTTCATTAATCTTCCCACTTGGTTAAAGGGCCAGCCCATTGGTATAGTATCTTTCTACTGCCATGGTCAATTTTGCTCAAAAATAACATAGCTTATACCTGTAGTTGGACCTTGCTTAGGGTTTCAAATATTGGATTGTTCCCTGTTGTTTCTCAAATATCTGACACAGCTATATATAGTGATATATACGTAGCTAGCTAGAAAGCTAGCTAACTAGTTATTGATAAAGACCAAATGACTGGATGAAGTTTTCAATAAATTTACTTCTAAAAAACATTCTAGAATCCTTGTGCATATTGATCCAGTTTCTCACCGTTTAAGGACAGTAAATACAGGAGCTAGACAGACACTTAATTTTTGTCTAGCTATTGAAAACACAATTCTTAAACAAGGATAGTAAGAATGGTTGGGTGAGTCAAGTTCTCTCCCAAGCATAAGTCCTCTCAATTTTTGCTAGATAGAAGAATTATTTGGGGGAGCCTATTAAAAATTCAGATCCTATCCCTGAGCCCGATCTCTGATTCAGGTAGACAAACCCAGGAATCTGTATCTTTCATGGTCATCCTTGGCAATTCTAGCACAGAGATTTTATGAATCACATTCTGGAAAATAATGTTCCAAATAAGCCTACACCAAATTGGGTAGCTGGTAACATGAGCAAAAGAGTTGAGAGTGAGAGTCACTGGACAGAAGAAGTCATTATTGGCACATTAGTTAAAATAGTAAGTACTCTGAAGTTTTAGATAAGCAGGAACCATGACACGGATAAAAGAACAGTGTAAAGAAAAAGTTGGTGGGCAAAAAGTAAGGATATGCACAAAAACATAAGCAATATGGACAGCATCATTAATGAATAGTTTGAAGTGGAGATTTATATATATATATAATGGAATATTATTCAGCCATCAGAAAGGATGAATACCCATCATTTGCATCAACATGGATGGAACTGGAGGGTATTATGCTAAGTGAAATAAATCAAGCAGAGAAAGACAATTATCATATGGTTTCACTTATATGTGGAACATAAGGAATAGCATGGAGGACCACAGGGAAAGGGAGGGAAAGCTGAATGGGAAGAAATCAGAGAGGGAGACAAACCATGAGAGATTCTGGACTTCAGGAAACAAACTGGGGGTTACAGGAGGGAAGGGGCTGGAGGATGGGGTAACTAGGTAATGGGTATTAAGGAGGGCATGTGCTGTGATGAACACTGGGTGTTATATGCAACTAATGAATCATTGAACCCTACATAAAAAACTAATAAAAAAGGCCAACTATATGTTGGCTAACTGAACATAAAATTAAAAAAAGAAAAAACTGAGAAGAAAAAAAAGAAAGTGGAGATCCACAAACTTCAAATACTGAGGTCCTCTAGGCTGCTTTAGATTCTAAAAGCATGTCCATTCCTAACACCTTGAAGCTAAATTATACCATAGTTTCTGCTTTTTTTTTTTAAGATTTTATTTATTTATTTGACAGAGAGAGAGATCGGAAGTAGGCAGAGAGAAGGGGAAGCAGGCTCCCTGCTGAGTAGAGAGCCCGACGAGGGGCTCGATCCCAGGACCCTGAGATCATGACCTGAGCTGAAGGCAGAGGCTTTAACCCACTGAGCCACCCAGGCACTTCTGCTTTTTTCAATAGTCTAGTTCTTCATTCCTTGCTTCTTGTGATACTGAGAGCGCTATTTTTCTTCTATCTTCTATCTTACCAACTCTCATCTAACTCTAAAATCTTCCCTCATTTGGTGGGGGGAGATAGTCTCAGTAAGTCCCTGTTACCACAAAGAAGACTTTGGTAGGCTATAAAATGCACCCCCTCCCAAAGATGTCCACGTCCTAATCCTGTGAATGTTACTTTATATGGCAAAAAAAAAAAAAAAAAAAAAAAAAATTGTGGATTTGATTAAAACAAAGAGTTTGAGATGGGGAGATTATCCTGAATTATCTATCCAAGTGGTCTGAATATATCACAAGGTTCCCTATAAGAGGAAGGCAAGTGATTAAAGTTGTGGAAGCAACCAAGATGCCCTTCAGGAGGCTAATGAATTAAAAAAAAAACACACACACAACAACAACAGCAACAACAACAAACGTGATATATCCAGACATTGGAATTTTATTCAGTGCTAAGAAGAAATGAGCTATCAAGCCGTCAAAAGACATGGGGGAAACTTAAATGCATATTACTGAGTGAAAAAGCCTATCTGAAAAGGCTACATACTATATGATTCCAACTATATGACATTCTGGAAAAAGCAAAACTGGAGACAGTAAAAAGGTTGATGGTTGCCACAAGTTAGATGTAGAAATGGATGAACAGGTGGAGCACAGAGGATTTTTAGGGCACTGAAAATACTCTGTTATGATACTATTGTGGTGGGTACATGTCATTATACCTTTGCCCAAACCCACAGAATGTATACTAGTGAGAATGAGCCCTTGGGTTATGGACATTGGGGAGGATATGTGCTGTGGTGAGTGCTGTGAAATGTGTAAGCCTGATGATTCACAGACCTGTACCTCTGGGGCAAATAATACATTATATGTTAATAAAAAAAAAAAAAAAAGAATGAGCCCTAATGTAAACTATAGACCTTGGGTTATAGTGAGGTGTTAAGGTAGGTTCATCAACTGTAACAAATGTACCACTCCAGGGGGATATTACTAGGAAATCTACGTATATGTGGGAGTAGAGGGTAATATGGGAACTCTCTGTTCTTTCCACTCAATTTTGCTGTGAACCTAAAACTGCTCTAAAAGATAAAGACTGTTAAAAATAAATAAATACCTCTAAGAAAAAGTCAGATTTGAATTCATCAGCTTCACTACTTATTAGCTATGTAAACTTGGGCAGACCATTTAACCTCTTATAATTAAAATGAGAATAAAAATCACATCCTAGAATTTTGAAAATCACATTTTTGAAAGCCCCATGTCCCTAATAGGTGAATAACAAATGTATTTTCTTATGCATAAATATATCTAGTTTGCACAATATTTCTAGTTATACAACATTTAGCCATGTGTCTTTCTCACTTTTAACAAATTTTAAGTGTGCGTTCTTTAAAAAACACATTCGATACTTGTGGAAGTAAATTATCTCAAATAGTTGCCTTAATTTGTCTTTTGCATTCTACAGAAGGATCCCATGACCAGCAGTAGGCTTAAAAATACTAGATTCTCATAAGATTCCAATTTGCTAAAGGATTTCCTTTCTCCTTGCACCACTACAAATAAATTGAAAATAATATTATAAGAATATTTTTAAATTAATTAAATGTTTCAAAGTCCTTTAATTCACTCAAAAGACATAACACAAATATCAGAAGCCATTTTCTAAAATTTTATTTCATATTTAGAATCTTTTGATACCATTTATTTCATTTACTTAAATAATAATTTTGTTTCTTTCACAGGATTTATAACATGAGAAATCAAGCAACAAATAATAATGATTTATACTAAAGCTTTTTATAGTTCTAATAGTTTAGGGAAAATGGCATTTTATTATATTGTACAGCTGCTTTTCTATTCAATTTTCTATTAATTAAAATAGAGTCACCTTTGTAAACATAATTAAAATACCTTTAAGAGTGAAAAGGGATGTCTAATATAACAAATAGATTCAAAAGTTTAATTATCTCTGCTTTTTTAGTATCAACCTGTTTTTAACCTCCTGAAGAGGGGTTACTTTTTTTTTTTTTACATTTTATTAAATTTTCTTTTTATTGACTAATTAGTTTTAAGAAACTATAAAGATTATCTCATTTGATACTCTACGTCTTCCATATACACTGGTTGGTTATAACTTTAAAGTTCTCAAGTATTTTGTACATTGTTTCTGTATCACAGTTAACTGAACTCTTCCTTGTCTAAGTCCATAATTCTTCTTATTATAATCAGAAAATAATACTTCATATACCCAAAGGTATTATTTTTTTTATTTTTATTTTTTTAAGATTTTATTTATTTATTTGACAGCAAGAAAGAGATCACAAGTAGGCAGAGAGGCAGGCAGAGAGAGAGGGGGAAGCAGGCTCCCCGCTGAGCAGAGAGCCCAATGCGGGGCTCGATCCCAGGACCCTGAGATCATGACCTGAGCTGAAGGCAGAGGCTTAACCCACTGAGCCACCCAGGTGCCCCAACCCAAAGGTATTATTAATCATCTGTCAAAAGAAAAGAGAAATAAACTGAGACGGCTTTTTTAAGATCTTTAACTGGGAGTAGTTAGTACTTCCTTATTGAACACAATAGACTTTTTCCGGCCAGTTAAGGCAAGCTTGAATATGTAAGGTAATATTAACCTTTCTGTTTTGCCTCAGTCAAAACCAGCATTAATCTTTAGACATGTATTTTCTCATATAAATTCAATAACTTTGGATCTAGGGCTTCCCATATTCATCAGTTATATTTTTTTAAAAGAGGGGAGCAGAGAGTAAATAATCCGATTTTAAAAATGAGTCCAGGGGAGGAGCAAGATGGTGGAGGAGTAGGAGGCTGAGATAGTGTCTGATCCCAGAAGTTCAGCTAGATAGTTATCAAACCACTCTAAACAACTACAAACTTAGCAGGAAATAGAAGAGAAGACGAACAGCACCTCTAGGAACAGAAAAGCGACCACTTTCCGGAAGGTAGGACATGCAGAAAAGTGAATCCAAAGCAACGC
>CM052883.1:128999309-129067865 GCA_028534135.1 Potos flavus | reverse complement strand
GGTTTAATTTAAATTTTACAGTTAAGCATTTAGTGAGTACCATAGGCTGTGCCTTGTTCTGTGTGTGGGAAGGCATTATTAATACCTACCTAAAAAACACTATGATTTCGAAAGCAAGCTACTTTGATTTTCAGATTTTTTAATGCTAGATTTTATTTATTTCCACTAGTCTTTATTTTCCATACTTAACTAAAAGCTCTGGCATACACAGGCTGGATACCAAAAAAATCTGAGTTTATTTTAAACTTGCAAAGCTTTATTACCACCTTGTTACTGCCTTTAGTGACATCTGACAAGATAATTATGATCAATGCATCAGCCAAGAGAAAACAGTTTTAATACACTGCATCCTTAATCAAAATCAAATGTTACTTCTATTGACTTGATTTTCAAAAGAGAAAAAAAAGATTAAGAGAATATGTAAATTAAATCTAACATAACACTCTCAATTGGGCAACAGGATGTTAAAAAGGAGTTTAAAGATATAAGAGATATCTTTAATTTTTTGAGAATAGGAATGTATATTATGCCACTTATATACCTTGCAGAGCCAATACTGGGCACAGAGTAGAAAATGAAAATAGTATCAGACATTTATTAAGAGCTTCTCTGTGCCAGGTATTTTGCTCAGGATTTCACTTATTTAAATGTAAAATCTTAGGTACGGATAATATTTTATGCCTACTTTAGAGAGAAGTTTATTAAAGTTTAGAAGGAAAGGTTGGATAAATTTACTAATGTTAATGGGTTACAAGTTGAGGATTTTAACTTAAGCAATATGATTAACCCAGATGTTAATCATTATCAGCACTTCCTCTACAGTTATTAACTAATATGCATTTACTTGGACTCATATTTCCTCAGTGAGTGAAGAAATCTTGGTTATCCAAAACTTCATTCCATTATTTTAGGGGGAAAAGTAAAATCAGAAGGTGAGAAAAACATATTATGTGGAAAGCTCACTCTAATAACTTTCTCCTTTATCAGGTATCAAGTTAATCCTGACATGGTGTCTGATTTTCTAGGGAGTCTGCAAAGAGGATTTTCCTTTCATACCTAATGTCATTGACCTGCTTTGTTGCTTTGCTTTTTTCCTCCCTAGCAGCTTGGTAGTCATGCAGAGAGAAAGTCATACTAAAGATTAGTATTACATTCCCAAGCTTGACCTTAGTTCCAAAATAAGAGATGGCCTTCAGTTAGGAAAAAATAGAGTGGAAGTGACTCTATAAGTTCAAGGGAGCTCCTCCACTAAATTCAATGAAGAAATTGTATCAATGAAAAAAGAAAGATATCTTAAAATATAGATTATAAATATGGATAAATCATATGTAGCAGGGGGCTTCAGATAAGAGCAAGCCCTCAGAATTTTAAAGCCTTAATAAATGTAAGATAAGAAAACTCACTACTTTAAAATTGTACAGTACTATTTTTCTAGAAAATTCATCTACTTTATATATCTGATAAAATAACTAAGTAGATTATTTAACAACATAAATATACAAAATTACCAAATGTGTTCTCTGGGAAAAAAAATACAAGCCAAAATTTAAAAGAATGGGAATATTTAGACTAAATGTCCAATAGCTCTATCACACCATAACTAGTTATTTCTCTAGAAAAATGTGGACTGGAGACTTGATGACCTATATAAAATGCTATTTAAAGCCAAATTGTCTCTGGCAATAAAAGACTAGCTTGTATCAGACCAGCCCTCCTGGCGAGAACAACAATAAAGTCTCAATAAAATATAAAACCAACCAACCAAAGGAAAATGCTGTTTGAAAGGGTCGGTGTAAAACAATACAGCCAGAAATGGACAGGCTAAAATCCTAGAGAGAAGGGCAGCACATTAAGGTGAGCATTTACCTCTGATATATCCCCTCAGGACACATTCCAAAACAGTGCTATAGGGGCCAATCAAAAACAGTGACTTAGGGGTTTGCTGGACTAGAGAGACAGAGTTTAGAGTTCTGTGCGCAAAGCACACAGATAATTGTGTCTTAAGTAACCAACATACTCTATAGGAAGAAATCACAGGAGCTGAATACCCTAAGTATTCTGCCTGCAATTATTTGTCAAGGTGACTGACAACTCATAAGCGTTCTATAACCTGAGACAAAAATAAGAAAGGATCTAGGAAGGTCTGAGAAGGAATACCCTAAGTATTCTGCCTACAATTATTTGTCAAGGTGACTGCCAACTCATAAGTGTTCTATAACCTGAGACAAAAATAAGAAAGGATCTAGGAAGGTCTGAGCAGGAATCCCTGCAATCTATAGATGCTAAAGAGCATCTATATGCTAAAGTCCTAGGAAGCAGCCCAGTCTTCAGGTGAGACCCCTTCAGGGCTATGCCTTAGCAGTAAGCACAAACCAGAGTCTGAAATCCAGCTTTGATTGGATTAAGATGACCTGTCAGTATCTAGCTTCATGAGAAAGTTATATTATTTCTGGGGGAGTATAACATCATTTAAAGTCTTAACAGTGTCACATATAGAATTTTTGAAATTCAAAAAAAAAAAAAAAGAATCTTTGAAATTCAAAAACTGTATCACCACACATGGAAAACTGTACTAAATGATCAAAATCTAAGGAATAAGTTGAAAAAAGAAATAAAATCATAGGCTATCCAGATACAGAAGTTATCAAATTCCAGTGGTTTAAAATAATCATGATAGATATGTTCAGAAAGCAGAAAAGATGGAAAATTTAACCAGATAACTGGAATCTATAAAAGTAAATGAAATGAATAGTTTTAAGTTGAAAAATATGATGCAAATAATAATAAAATATAATTAACAGACTATACACACACACACACACACACACACACACACACACACACACACACATCAGACTAGCCAAAGGAAAGGAGAAAATTACAGAACTGGCATAGGTCTGAAAAAACAACCAAGTTGAAATACAGAAATTATAAAAAGACGGAAAATATAGGGCACAAGTGACATATGAAATAAAATGAAATACCAACATACATGTAAATTAAAGTCTCAAGTGAAAGGAGTATTCAGGAATTTCCAGAAATACTAGTTTTCAAAATATAGTTAAGCTAAATAGTTAAGAAACATAAATTGCAAGCAGTGTAAATTCAAAGAAATAAGCATTTAAAACATCACATAGTAAACTGTTAAAAATTAAATACAAAAAAACCAAATACTAAAAATAGCCAGACAAACCTAGAAGCTGACTTTCAACTATAGAGAAGAAATTGATGGTTACCACAGGGCAGGTGGGGGGATGGTGAAATAGGTGATGGGGATTAAGGAGGGCACTTGCTGTCATGAGCACTGGGTATTGTACTGAAGTGTTGAATCACTATATGGTATACTTGAAACTAATATTACACTGTATATTAACTAACAGGAATTTAAATAAAAATGCACAAAAACAGCCAAATAGGCAAATATTTTCAAAAGAGGAAAATGGGAACATAAACTGACTTTTTAATTAAAAAAAAAAAAAGAAAGCCTAAAGACAACCTTGAATTAGTAAGAGAAAATTAATGACCCACCCATAATCTTAGCCCCAGGGACAATATTCTTTACCAAAAAGAAGCAAAATAGACAGATTTTCAAAGAGAGGGAGAGAAGATATATTGCTAGTAAACTACTAATAAAAACAGCATTAAATGAATTTTATCAGGGTAATGGAAAATAATCACAGTTGCAAGAAAGAAAATAACAACTGAGAAGTATTAGGGTAAATGTAAATAAATGTTTATTTAAAGCATTAATAATAACTTCTTGTAGGCTATCAAATATGGGTAGAATTAACTTACTTGAACAAAAGAAAAAAGAAAAAGAGCACAAAAGCCAGTAAGGTAGTAAATGACTCTAAGCTACAGTAAGATCCTAGCTTTGCTCAAGAAGTGGTAAAAGTATTTATTTATAGACTCTAAAAAATAGTAAATATTATAAGTAACCACAGCAATACTATTTTTTAAGATTTTATTTATTTATTTGACAGAGAGAGAGAGAGAGAGCACAAGCAAGGGGAGCAGCAAGCAGAGGGAGAAACAGGCTCCCCACTGAGCAGGGAGCCCAGTGTGGGACTCGATCCCAGGACCATGGGATCATGACCTGAGCCAAAGGCAGATGCCTAACAACTGAACCACATAGGTGCCCCAGCAATACCATTTTTAAAATGTACAAGTAGTAACAAAAACAATTATTTGATTAACTTTCACTCCAGATATAGTCTAATTTCATAGTGTTCTCTGTATTAGATGTCCTGTTGATCATCATCCAATCTTCAGTAAACTAATGTTAAATATCATAGTTCTGTTCAGGCTTCAAAGAAGAGTTGAGAGGGACCGAGTAGCAATGGGGCATCGCTCTCTGATGATAGTGTCAGAATAGTAGCAGCCAACTGTACTCAGAAGTAGAACAAGTTCTGTCCAATAGAATAGCAATATAATGTTCAGAAGCAGTAGTTAGCCATGCAGAATGTGTAGAATTTTCTCCTGAGACAACTAGAGAACTCTTATAAACATGAGGGGGTCTCTTTGAGAAGCTTTTCTGATAATTCATTCAGCCATTTCTTTCTTTCTTTAACAAATGCTTATTTGATTTCCTCCAATTCACCCCTCCCTTCCCTCTCACAATGTCCTCCATGTTTTTCCTTATGCTCCACCCGTAAGTGAGACCATATGATAATTGACTCTCTCCTCTTGACTTATTTCACTCAGCATAATCTCTTCCAGTCCAGTCCATGTTAAAACAAAAGTTGGGTATTCATCCTTTCTAATGGACGCATAATATTCCAACCATGAGAGACTGTGGACTCTGAGCAAAGACTGAGGGTTTTGTAGGGGTGGGGGGTTGGGTGAGCCTGGTGGTGGGTATTGAGGAGGGCACGTATTGCATGGAGCATTGGGTATGGTACATAAACAATGAATCTTGTAACACTGAAAAAACAAAATAAAAGTATTTGGAAAAAAAATGCTTATTTGAATACTTATTATGTAAGAAGTGCTTTCCAAGATCTAGAGATTTTGCAATGAATAAAGTCTCAGACAGGAGATAGGGATCAAAAATAAAAGGATAATCAAATGAATACTTAAATGTCTGTTGGCCATAACTGTCAAGAACAATAAAACAGGGTGAGGAAGTAGTAGGATGAGCTGGAGGAAGAGTTGTTCTTTTGGGTGAAGTAGTTGGGAAGCCCTCTTTGATAAGGTGGCGTGTGTGTGAAGGCCTGAGCCAAGCGAGAGGTCTAGCTGTGGGGATGTCTGGGGGCAGAGCATCCCAGGCAGAATGGAACCATCAAAGACTTGAGAAATTTAAGTTTGATGTATTTGTGGATAGAGCACATAGCTAGTATAGCTGGGGTCATTGTGCTTGTGGAGAGTGAGAAAAGGTAAGATGAGGGCTGGGACTTATAATCTGAATGAGATGGTCAGCCATCGGAGGGTTTGTAGACATTTGGGTAGCTGTTGTCTGGACAAAAAACCATAGAAGGAGGAACAGTGGGGGGGGGGGGGGTGGAAGCCATTTTAGAAACTGCCACAGCCCAGAGTGGTTAACAATACAGGCGGTGGGTAGTGGTTAGACTTCAGGCACAGTTTGGAGATACAATTCACAAGATCTGTAGAAAGATTAGATGTGAGTGTAAAAGAAACATATAAGGGTGACACCAAGATTTTTGTTTTCAGCAATAGAGAGAATGATTTAAGAGCAGACCGAAGGGAGTGATTATAAGTCATTTTTTGGATACGTTATTATTTTTTTTAAGATTTCATTTATTTATTTGACACAGAGAGAGACAGTGAGAGAGGGAACACAAACAGGGGGAGTGAGAGAGGAAGACGCAGGCTTCCCACCAAGCTGGGAGACCCATATGGAACTTGATCTCAGGATTCTGGGATCACGATATGAGCCGAAGGCAGACACTTAATGACTGAGCCACCCAGGCGCCCCTGGATACATTAAATTTGAGACAGTATTAGACATTAAACATTTATTCAGTAAATAAGTATTAAGTGTCTTCTTTATGACTAATACTTTTTTCAGTGTTGGGAGTAGAACAATTTAGATACATAAGGTTCCTGCTTTTATTGAGCTTTCTAGGTGGAAAGGCCTATAAATATATAAGCAAATAACATATAAGTAAATGGGACAAAGTCAGAGTTGCAATTGACATGAAGGACATCTCTAAGGTGATTAACTCTGTTTAGTGAGAATGAGTTACTATTTACTTTTTTGCTATTGTTTTTTGACATTTTCTTGCATTTTGACAATGATCATGTAAAAAATATAGCCTATGATTTGAAAAATGAATTTTGTAGATGAATGTCAATAATTTCATTTTATTCTTTTACCTCTCCTGTCATGGATTTAATTATCATCTAACATGGTTCTTATTTCAACGCTTAAAATTTTTTGTTTATTTTCCACATTGGTCCAAAAAATAGATAAAATCTTTTAAGAACAAAAAACAGAAGATGGTTTATATATATAAGCAGAAACTACAATTCCATCACATTCATGGAGATTTCTGATCTTGATGTGATAAAGACATAGAGATTTGTTAAAAAGGAAGTTTACTTACCAAACCTACAGCCAAACCAAACCAAAAAAATTACATATCTTCTGCTTAAAATTCTCTATTACACACAAAATATAGATGCGATCTACTTCTATTTGTAAACAGAATTTTTTTCCCTTGGGGAAAAATAAGCTGTTATTTGGGACACATGATATGTTCCAGAAAGTATTTCTTTAGCAATCATCACATTTTCTGATATAGCAATATTTTTTTTCCTCAAATGGTAAACACTGTCTTTCAGGTTTCTTCTTTTGAAAATTTTGGGGTAAGTCATGAACACATACACCTGACCTGTGAGTTTATACTTTTAACTGTCTCTTTTTTTTTAACTTCTCAACTATATGTAACTCACACATAATATGGGCTTAAACTGATTGAAGTGTATGGTCTGAGTATTACTCTTTGGCTGAGGAAACAGAAAGGCAACACCAAACGTCAGGACCCTCTATTAGTACAGACACTACCTTAATTTAAGATTATAAGTTAGAAAGTAGGTTTTCAAACAGAATTATTTAATGTCTCTCCTCCAACGTCTTACTACTCAAAAGAATAAATGTTTTCTAGAGAAGTGTATTGCCTCTTACCTCATACCTATCTAGACTTATTTTCACCAAGGTAAATTGATATGTTCAGGCATGCTAGAATTTAAAATTAAATTTGAATTTAAAATTAACACTTCCTTTCTCCTGCATAGGTGAGGATGGGGCAAAACAGGGTAGGAGGAGATAAAAGGAAACAAAACATTATCATGAAGCTGAACTTTCTTTTCCTATCTCTCTATTGCTATTCAAACCTGCCTGTAGACCCTCAAAAATCATATTTTTAGAAACAAAATAAATATATGTGCTGTGATTATGCAGAAGAAGCCACATAAACTAAGTACTTTTATTAAAAGCAGGGGCAGGAAGAGAGACAGAGAGATGAAGAGAAATAATAAAACAATTCTGAGAGTTAGAAAACTAAGGGCTTTTGTATGTACCAATAGGTTTGGAAAGCTAGGAAGTGACAACTCAGTTTGCATGAAACTATTGTGTTACTCACTGAAAATAATCCAGTATCGTCAAAGATCTCCAGATTCTGTGGTAAAAGAGTATCTCATTGTTCCTTAATGAGGAAGAAGTGAGACTGACACAATAAATCATCAATTAACTTTAAAGGTCATTGTATACAAATCTATGTTACATATATATACATATATATATGTTATATATGTATACATGTATAAAATGTAATAGGTATACATTGGATACAAATTTTATCTATATCTATTATTATTTTCAATATGTAGTTTTGACATTCTTCAAATTTTATTTTTTCCTATCTATAAAGTATCAAGAATCCTTCCAGAGATTATTATAACTATATAACATTGACAAAAACTACATGACTATTACTATAAATATTGTGGAATGTGTTGTAAAGCACATATATTATGAAGTTCATGACCGAAGAGCATTAGCAACCCCCTTCTTGATAAGTTCTGAATTAATTAATTGGTTCTTTTCATAAGGCATTGAGCTAATGACTCATAAATTCAAAAGAAACATTAGTCAGATGCTTTCTATTTCAAATATTATTAATATTTATCTATGCATCGAGTTTTAGTCCTTTTTAAATAAATTTAATTCCTAATTCTATGGCCACTTCTATAAGTTTTCTTTAAAAGGTTGTTACTTTAGTAACAATAGTGATGCTTCAGCATCCCGCATAGGGACTGGCAGCAGTAGTTTTCGAAGGTGCATACCAGATAAATAACATCCACTACAGAACACTGTTTTTATGAAGTTTACCCCTTCTGTATTTCTACCTTAGACCAACTCTTGCTGATTCCAGCATTAGCCTGCTCTATAAAATCATTTTAATTATAAATGTTCCACGTGCCATTATGATTACACAGTCATGTCTCATTCTTTTTTATTAAATTATTTTTTCATGCACCCATTTAGCACTAGCAAATCATGATAAACTAACCAATTAGACAGATTTTCCATAAGTTTCTTCAGAAAATAAATGCCACAAGCTCTGTTAGTCTTTAAATACTGTATCTTTATGGATTCAGTAATTACTGTAAAAACATCATAGGAGGTACCTCAGTACCCAAGTTCAATAGCGCCATTACTTATTGTTTCTTTCTTAGAAGATGTCCTTCTAGATAATGAAATGATAAATTTGATACTGTAGAACAAGTGACACCAGATATTTTTTAGTAATTTCCACAGAATACATTGTTTCATATTTTGGCTTATTGGATACACACACACACAAACATACACAATATTTTAATTATAAAGTTTAAAAAAGAATTTCCTATAAAACCACATAAAAGTTATGTTAGATTATTCCTGTCTTACTTTTAGTTTTACAATTATTCCCTTCAAATTATATTTTCCATTAAGACTATAAAAGTTAAAGTTTAATATAGTCAAAAGGTCCTTCTCCACCTGCCCTGTCCTCCCTATATGAAAACATTTAAGAATATTAAACCTTTTTCTTTTTTTTTCTTCAAAAGTCACCTGACTCTACATTACATGTTTTTATCCTCCATGAAATGTTTCTTTTTTTTTCTTTTATTCTTTTTTCCCTTTGTTTGAAAGAGCCTGACCTAATCACTAAAGATTGGATTTTGTGGAGGAGTTTCTTCTCCTCTAAAGCAAATGACCATTAAATGAAGTTTTTTTTAACTTACAAATTTCTTGTGTTTTGTCATCTTTTTATAAGTATCTAGAAAAGGGAAAATATATATACATGAACATCACTACTGAAAATGAAATCTAAATACTTCACGTTAGGGAAATATTTACTTTTTAGAAGATTTTTTTATTTATTTACTTGGGAGAGAGAGGGAGAGAGCACAGAGGGAGAGGGAGAAGCAAATTCCTCACTGAGCCAAGAGCCCGATGTGGGGCTTGATCCCATGACCCTGACTGAGATCATGACCTGAGCCGAAGGCAGACACTTAACCAACTGAGCCACTAGGTACCCCTATGTTGGGGAAATATTAAAATTAAATGAAGCATTATAGCCTTAGTATGAAAGTAAAATTTCAATCTGAATATAATCCTATTGACATATATTTATCTTAAATATATTCCAGAATTTCCACAAACTTCCATTTGCTAATAAGATTTCTCCAATTTTTCAATGTTTTTACCAGTTTTCACCTTCATGCCTTTTTCACTGCATTTGAATAATTTCTGAAAGTTCCAAAAGACAATGTGTCCTCTTCCCTGAACAATGTATTTTTACTTCACTTTTCTCATTAGTTTTATCTCTATTTTCTCAATATTGAGGATCATATTCCTCTTTTATCCTCCTTCTCCTAACTATATTTTAATGGCTATGCTTTTTAATTTTGCTACCCTTGCTGGACCTTGATTCTGAGACCTCACTTATCTTTTTAAATTTCAAGGAAAGTAGATAGATCATAAATACATATTAGGCATTTTCTCTATGATCAGTCATTTTCAAATACACTTCTTATTTTATGATGTGTACCTTTAATCTGCTCCCTTTCTAGTCATGTTGTAAGCAATTATATTCTCTTTTTATTTACTGAAGTTCACACTTCTGGCTGAGGTGACCATATAATTTATCTCTCAAGTTGGGGCATATTTGTGAGTGAAGGCAGGCACTATCAACAATTCCATAAGGGTAGCTGAATTTAACCAACTATATCTCAGTCAAATGAGAATATACAGTCACATTACATCCGGAAGACTATAGATTGAAGAGTCAAGAGAAAGTCCTGCTCTATCTCTTTTGTGTTCACTCATCAATAGCTATAAAAACTGTTGCTTCTGATTCAAGTGTGGGGGGGAGAGGGACTATTCTCATCCTGCAAAAAGTGGATATACCTCCTTTCTTTTCTCCACCTCAATGGGTATAGAACCAGGAATTTGCTGGGCACAGAATTGAAAAATTAAGAAAGACCTAGAGATGAAAGATTATAATGGCATAAAAAGCTAGTAGGAAAAAGTACATTATTAGGGAAAAGTAGGGAATCACAGCAAATTGATCTAGTATAATGGAATTCTTGAACCAAGTATAGTTATAAATCTAAAACAGAAATTCTAAGCATGAGAGGAGACTATAGTGATATACATCTTGTTGGGGTGTGAAGCTTGGCTGAATTTCAGGTGATGTCTAATGTAAAAATTAAAAGGTTTGCATGAATAGAGCAACAATGTATCAAATAGCATATGAGAATAGGAAATAAAGTGGTTAAATTGCTAAAACTGAAACCAAAATCACCAATATGGTCTCAGTGTCATGTGATCATTATATAATAAAAAACATCCATTAGTTTTTTGGACTTAATAGCAAGCTATAAAAGTATTTACTTGAAATCACTCTAACTCAGGACAAAAGTTGTACTAGGCTAGAAGGGGTCTGACTCTACAAGTGGCAAATTAATCATGGAAGATATCTGCAAGGACTTAGAACCAGGCATAGCATTAAAATGAAAATTGGTAACCTAGGGTATTAATTAACTCCTGTTATAACTGGAGTTCATGGAAGTACAGAAAACTACTTAAAAATAATATTTAGAAAAAAATAATTTTTAGAGCAGTTCTAGGTTTACAACAAAATTGAGAAGGAAGTACAGAAATTTTTCATATACTTCCTGCTTCCAAACTTGCATAGCTGCCCCATTATCAACATCATTCACAAGAACGGGTTTTTTCTGTTTTTGTTTGTTTGTATGTTTGTTTTTAGTCAAGGATGAACCTACATTGACATACCATAATCACCCAAAGTTCAGAGTTTGCTTAATGTTTCATTCTTGGTGCTGTATATTCTGTGGGGTTGGATAAAAGCATAGTGACATGTATATCATTATAATACAGAGATTTTCACTTCCCTAAAATTCTTCTATGTTCTTATTTATCTCTTTTCCTAAAAACCACAGCTCTTTTTATTGTCTACATAGTTTTCCTTCTATAGAATGTCATATACTTGGAATCATACAGTATGATTACAGATTGGCTTTTTCACTTAGTAATATGCATTTAAGTTTCTTCCACATCTCTTCATGACTTGACAACTCATTTCTTTTTAGCACTTAAGAATATTAACTGTCTGGATGTACCACAGTTTATTTATTAATTCACTTACTGCAGGACATTTTGGTTACTTCCAACTTTTGGCAATTATGAATGAAGTTTCTACAAACATCTGTGTGCAGGTTTCTGTGTAGACACAAGTTTTCAATTCCTTTGAGGAAATACCAACAAGCATTGTTGCTAGATGCTAGGAGTACATTTAATTATGTAAGAAACGCAAATGTTCTTCCAAAGTGGCCGTTTCATTGTACATTTCCACCAACAATATATGAAAATTCCTGTTGCTCTACATTCTCACCAGCATTTGATATTGACAGTGTTCTGTATTTTGGCCATTCTAATAGGTATGCAGTATATGTCATTGTTTTAATTCACTGATGATATAGAATATGGAACATATTTTCAAATGCTTATTTGCCATCTGTATCTTTGTAGGTGAGGGCTGTTTTTAGGTCTTTGGACATTTTTTAAATCAGGTTTCTTTTTTTTTAATTGTTCAGTTTTAGGTTTCTTTTTGTATGTTAGATAACAGTCCTTTATCAGATGTATTTTTCACAAATCGCCCAGTCTGTAGCTTATCTTTTAATTCTCTCATTATTATCTTTCAAAAATTAGAAAATCTTAATTTTAATGAAGTCTAGATTAACAAGTTATTTTTTTTCATAAATTGTGTCTTTGGTGTTGTATTTAAAAATGTATCACCATACTCAAGGTTTTCTATGATATCTACTAGCAGTTTTAAAGTGTTGTGTTTTATATTTAAGCCTATGACCAATTTGAGTTAATTTTTGTGAAAAGTGTATGGTCTGTGTTTGGGTTCATTTTTTTGCATGTTGATGTCCAGTTGTCCCAGCACCATTTGTTGAAGAGATTGTCTTTGGCACATTGTATTGTCTTTGCTCCTTAGTCAAAGATCAGTTGAATATATTTGCAGGGGTCTATTTCTGACTATTAGATTTTCCATCTAATCAATCTGTTGATGTATATAGGGTATTAAAGTCCCCTACTGTTATTATATCACTGTCAATTTCTCCTTTTTGATCTGTTAAAATTTGCTTTATATATTTAGGTTGTTCTATGCTGGGTGCATAAATACTTACAAATATTATATATCCTCTTGTTAGATTGATCCCTTTATCATTATGTAATATCCTTCTTTGCCTTTTATTACAGATTTTGTTTAAAAGTCTATTTTGTCTGATATAAGTATAGTTACCCCAGTTTGTTTTGTTAATTTTGTTTTTGTTTTTTGTTTTGGCTTCCATGAAACATCTTTTCCCATCCTTTTACTTTAAGTCTGTGTGTGTCTTTACATTTCAAGTGAGTCTCTTGTATGTTGCACACAGATAGGTCTTGTGTTTTTATCCACTCAGCCACACTATGTCTTAGATCATTCACATATAAAGTAATTACTGATAGATATGCACTTATTGACATTTTGTTTATTATTTTCTGGCTGTTTTGTAGTTTCTCTATGTTCCTTTCTTCTTCTTTTGCTCTCTGCCCTTGTGGCCTGATGTTATGTGTCATGTTTAGATTATTTAGTGTTATGTTTAGATTCTTTTCTTATTATGTTTTGTGTATCTATTATAGGTTTTTGATTTGTAGTTATCATGTAGTCACACATAACAGTGTGCCTGTGTGTGTATAATCAGTCCATTTTTAAGTTTATAGCAACTTAAGTATGAATACATTCTGAAACTACATAAATACTACCTCCCACAGTGTTTTTGTTTTTAATGTCACATTTTACATCTATTTTGTGTATTCCTTAACTAATTATTGTAGTTTTAGTTAATTTTGTCTTTTAACCTTTATATTAGCTTTGTAAGTGATTAATACACTACCTTTACTATATATTTACCTTTACCAGTGTGGTTTTTACTTTCGTATGTTATCTTGTTACTAGTCAGTGCCTTTTCTTCTCTGCTTAAAGAAGTCCTGTTAACATTTCTTATAAAGTTCATAAAAAGTTCACTTTACAAGAAATGCTAACATTTCTTATAAAGTTCAATCTAGTTAATACATTTCTTGTAAAGTTCATAGTGATGATAAACTCTTTTAGCTTTTGTTTTATCTTTCTTTCAATTTTGAATGATAACCTTGCTGGGTATTCTTGGCTGGAAGTTGTTATTGTTTCCTTCCAGTGCTTTGAATGTATCATGTCACTTTCTTCTGTCCTGCACAATTTCTGCTGGAAAAATCTGTTCGTAGTTTCATGGGATTTCCCTTGTACATAACAGATGTTTTTCTTTTGCAGTTGAAGGTTCTCTAACTTTTGACATCGTAATTATGATGTGCCTTGGTGTGAATATCTTGGTATTCATCTTTTTTAGAACTTCTGGGGTTCCTGGATCTGGATGTCTGTTCCTTCCCCAGTTTAGGGAAGTTTTCAGCCATTATTTCTTCAGACAAGTTTTCTGCCCTCTTCTCTTTCTCCTCTCTTTCTGAGTCCCCTACAATGTGAATGTTATTCTACTTGATGCTGATACATAGGTCCTTTAAGCTATCTTTGTTTTTAAAATTATTCTTTTTGCTGATTTTTTGGGGTGAGTTCCACTGACCTGTCTTCCAGATCATTGGTCCTTTCTTCTGTTTCGTCCAGTCTGCTGTTAAACCCTCTGGTATATTTTTCACTTATTGTATTCTTTAGCTTTTTTGTATTTTCTGTCTTTGTGTTCACCTTTTCTTATCCCTAGTCTAGTAAGGATAACTTTATGATCATTACTTTAAATTTTTTTATCAGGTAGATTACTTATCACTGTTTTATTATTTCTGAAGTTTTATAATGTTCTTTCACTTGGAACATATTTCTCTATTTCCTCATTTTGCTTGACTTTGTGTTTGTTTGTATGTATCAAATGCAATAGCTTGCAGGAGTGGCCTTCTATAAAAAATAAAAGTTATTATGTAGCCTTGCCCTAGCTCTTGATTGTCTCTCTAACCTATGTGATTACCTAAACAGCCAGATTTATTCTTGAGAAGTCTCAGTTGTTGAGGGTGTGCCAAGACCTGTCAGTGTTCCAAAGGGAATAATTTCAGGCAGCATCTAGTTTCAGGCTGATTGGCACCAACTTTTAAAATATACAAGTATATACAGTCTTGTTGGACCTCACTGAGAACTCTATTAGCCACCAAGGCAGATGATCTGGAGGTGCCCCTGAGAGATGACTGCAAAAACTAGAGCTCCCGATGAATGTATTAGCTCCTTTCTTGGAGCTACTAGTGAGCCGAAGCAAGGCCAAGGGAGAGTACAAAGATAGCATCACCTGGCCTACTTTCCCTGAGAGCATCTTTTTAGGTTCCACATGTCTGGCAAACCTGAGGATTCCCCTTAGGCTGAAGCTCCAGGTCAAGTATTTAGGACTTTTTTTTCTTTTTCTTTTTCTTTTTTTTTTCTTAACAGAAAGACTGGCAGTGTGCTTTAGTTTATTATCTATGCAGTGCCCTGGGCATAGTAGCCTTCCAAGAACTGTCTCTCCAATTGTTAAAGTCCTGTGGGAACCAAGAACAGAAGGTTCTCTAGTCACTAGATCCAAGTAATCAAAGAATGTCTTCTGTGGGTACTGTATTTGCCTTCTAGCTTTAGTAAGACAGAGGAAGAATGTAGGGTGTGCCTGTTGGCTTTAGCAAAGCAAAGAAGAACACAGAGCCAAGGTGCATCTGCCAACTTTAGCAGGACAGTGGGAGAATTCAGGGACTCTATGCACCTGCTAGCACTAGCAAGGAAAAGGGAGGGTGCAAAAATGGTGCCCAGAAGTGCCTCCATCCCCAAATAAATTGCCAACAAGTCCCTTCCCTTCCAGCACACTTTTTTTTCTTAAGATTTTATTTACTTATTTGATAGAGAGAGACACAGTGAGAGAGGGAACACAAGCAGGGGGAGTGGGAGAAGGAGAAGTAGGCTACCCACCAAGCATTAGGCCCTATGTGGGGCTCGATCCCAGGACCCTGGGATCATGACCTGGGCCAAAGGCAGATGCTTAATGATTGAGCTGCCCAGGCACCGCCCAGGCGCCTCCCAAGGGACTTTTTATAATTAGGAAATTAATTTCTTTTGCATATAGGTCTCGGTGTTTTTCAAACTGCTGTTTCTGCACTAGACCCCAGGGCAATTGAGTCTGTGTGCAACCTCTTTCAGAACAGCATCTTAGTTCCCTACAGTCCTTTGTATCTTCTAGACACATTCCTCATTGCATTCAAAGCCAGATGTTTTGGAGGTTTGCCTCTACAGTGGAGGTCCCAAGTGTTGGGGTGCCTGATGTGGGGCACCAAACTCTCATTCCTTAGGGAAAGGCTCCAGATTTCTGAGATCCCTACCAATTGTGCATTACTGCATTAGGGATGGAGCTTTTGGCAAGGCAGTATCTCTGCCTCTCCTACTTGTCTTGATGTGGTCCTTATAGTTTATCTAGATGGAGCTGTTCAGCTAGTTTTCAGAACTTTTTTAGAGGAAAATGATCCATATGTAGCTGTAGATTAGTAGGTCCATGGGAGGAGGTGAACTTAGTATCTTCCTATACTGTCATCTTGGATAACCAACACTTTTGCGTTTTTTTTTCATTGAAAATTTGAGGACTATTTGATTAATACATTTAAAGAGAAAAGTAAAATTTTCAAAAGCTCCTACTTCTCTAATAGTTTTAGATCCTGAGCAGTTTAAAAAGACAATAGAAATGTGGTTTTGGATCCTTGTGTTCCTGTTTAGCATAAGTTATAGGAAAATGAACATTTGGAATTCAAAAATTCCTATAAAAAACAAGTAAATTGTATTGGTTTTCACTGGACTTATGTGGCTTCAGTTAATCTACATATAGACATGCATATGTATAGATGTGTATATATTTATTTTTTTAAATGCATTTCTCTATATGCAAATGAATAAACCTTTATAAACAATTCATTTTAGCTACACACAGCCAATCAATCTTCCATTAATGATAGAGAATACTAAGTCCTTAATGGCAATTCTCCACTGGAATGGAGAAAGCTAACAGCTTAAATGTGACAAAATGTCACGAACTATTTTTTGGGTTTTTTTTATTTTTTTAATATACACAACTTTTCTAATAAACTCTTATCTTATAAGACAACTCAATCTTTATGCTTATCCCTCAGTCTCATATAATTCATCATGGCTTCATTTAGGAGAGATATTCAATATTCCAAAAAATTTATAAATCTTTATACATATGTCTGGACACAATGTTTTGGGAAGCAATTAGAAATAAATACTACAAAATCTTAGCAAGTAAATCTAGAAATTGAATTTCATATGTGACAGAGCCATCTTTTATTGGTATCCCAACTTTATCTCTAGAGCTATTAATGTCAGTTGTTTACGTGTAGTGAAGAAAAATGATATGCAATATTTACAAATGAACACTAGGAATAAAGGCAATAATCTGTCTTAGAGTCATAATTGGTAAAAAATGATCTTTGAAATATCATATATTCAAATATGATAATGATATAAACAGCAATCACAACAAAAATACCTATTTATTTAATGGTTACTATTTATAAACACAGCGATGGGTTCTTTCTGGACTTTTTATTATCCTTAAGCAACCCTATGAGGTAGGTAAAGTTACTATCTTCATTTCGAGTTGAGGAAAATGCAGCTTAAAAAGTTTAATTTTGTCAGTATACAGTAGCAACGAAGGCAGAAATCAAACTCTTACTTATCCCGTTCCAACATGAGGGCACTTCTCAACAATAATTTTTCTTTAACTGACTGCGTTATTTATAAGACATGTTCTGGGGGCACCTGGGTGGCTCAGTGGGTTAAAGCTTCTGCCTTTGGCTCAGGTCATGATCTCAGGGTCCGGGGATCGAGCCCCGTGTTGGGCCCTTTGCTCAACCGGGAGCCTGCTTCCCCCTGTCTCTCTCCCTACTTGTGATCTCTCTCTCTCTGTCAAATAAATAAATAAAATCTTAAAAAAAAAAGACATGTTCTGGGAAATGGGTTTTATGTAAGTAATATAATTGGTTGAGAAATAAGAAAAAAACAAACAGGAGTACACATAATGAGGAAATATTACCAAAAGGCCAAGTGAATAGTAACTAGTTAAAAAAATAGTAAACTTACTAAACCAAGACAGTGAATCAAATATTGATATTTACCCCTTCTTTTTAATATTAAGAATAAATTTCTTTACAGGGTCATGAAACTATTAATTAAGACTACTTATGGTTTAAATAAGTATTTTTTTTATAGTTCAATAGCTAAATTGTTGTATGGAAAAATAAGGGATAAAGAGATGATTAAAATATATATACATGGCCACTCATAGTTTTAATATTTTACATGATGCTTTCTATTCTCAAATACATTTTGCCCATTTGATTGATAGTTCTTGAAGTAGTTGCAGAATAATGCATTTTATATATCAGTTCTAAAATATAAGTATGTCTATTTATTCATCTTTATATTTCAAAAATCTTGATGGCCATAAAATTTGTTGGTAAAGAAATATGTCCAAGTTTAAAAATTATATCAGAAGCTCAAAAAAAAATAAAAAAATAAAATAAATAAAAAAATTATATCAGAAGCTCATTATAAATACTTTTACATACATATCTTTATTGATGAGTAATCAAACACTGTTGGAAAAATTGCATTCAGTGACCATTTCTCACTCTGGTTAGACAAATATGTATGGCACTATTTCATACTCTCATATGGAAAAATAGACATTTCAACTTCATCTGTCTCAGATATTTTATTTTCCTAAATCATTAGTAGATTTGGTTTTCTGTATTTATCAGATTAACAGTGTCATTAACAACTCTACTTTATTTTACAGAAAAATGTAATGTTGTCTACAAATGTCCAAACATTTTCCGCTGGAAAATGACCAAAAGTAGAATTTTCTACATCTGTGTTTTTATATGTGTGTCTTCATTTATGTTAATGGGCGTGTGTATATATATAATTTTTGAAGCTTAGTGTGGGGCACTAAGTTTATTTTGGACTGAAAGATATTATGTAACAGTAAATTGGGGATTGGAAATATCTGTCTTACTTCTGAGAGATTGAGCTATTTGTTACCACATTTCACATTTTCATGAGAGAGAAATGGTGGTAGGTATCTCTTAATGTTCCTTAAGGAGTCTGAAAACCTACACGCAATGGATTTGAATTCCTTTTGTGCTATGCACATTCCTTAGATATTACAAAGAGATCCCATTTTAACAATTTTTAGGTATGAATACCAATATCTTTACAATCATTTTCTATTTCAATCACTTCACATGATTCAATGTTTAAAAAACAAGGTATTTTTTGATGTTACCCTAAATTATTCAGGAGTAAAAGAAGGACAACACCACTTAATCAATAAGTAAAACAAATTAAAATTTAGCACCTGCTGATATAGCCAGCGACATGATTGATATGTCCCTGCCTGCATAAAGATCACATAGCTACTCATATAACTTCAATTACCTTAACTTCATTCCAGGTCTAAACAGTTTTGTACAAGTAGATTTTCAACAGTTCCAGCCATCTTTTGCAAAATCTATCAATCACTTTAGTTTTATATTATTTGAGCATTTCTAATTGATGAAAATAAGTTATCTCATTAAATATTTGACTAGCCTTTCCATAATTTGGGTTTTCGGTGGTAAAGGGAGAAGGAAAAGTGAACAAACGCTTATTAAATATCTAGTATGAAGTGAATCAAATAAGTTATCAAAATAATTGCTATAAAAATTCCAGAACAGAAGCACTGTTACTCATTTTCTAGACCAGTGAACTAAGTTGTAATGAGGATAAATACATTGCCAGAAAATACAGTTATTAAGGATAAGAACTATGGCTTATTTCCAGTCTCTCTTATCCTAATCAAGTCCATACTCAGTCATTATTTGAAAATACTCTTGAGTAATTGTATTAATTTTGATTTTACTTGCACTGCAAAAATGGATCCATTTAACTGAACAAATGAGGACCAGTTGTTTTTATTCATTTCATTATTCACATACTTAGTCCAAACCAGCATCTGAAGAAACTTGTCTTTCCTCCTTTGAGAAGTTTATGTTTATATAATATCACATACATAAAAATAGATTAATCTAACTTAAAATTGTAATTATCAACAAAACAATTTTATGTCAATCTTAGCTGTAAAAAAAAAAATGGCTGTATAATTCTCTTATACTTTCACCAAGTGTGGTATGGTACTTTAAAAGATCTGACAAATCACTCCAGGGAGCCCACTCTCAATAGAATTCAAAAAAAGCTGGCTTAGCCTGCTCATTCTAGACAAGTTTTGATCATTGGACAAATTGAATATTTTTAGTTATCTCACTTTTACATTATTTATCTAAGAACTGACACTCCTCTGATCTACTTTCACTTTTCCTTCAATCATTAGATATGCATTCCTTTCTATCTCTTTTCTCCAATGTTGTACCAACTCAGAACAAAGCTTAGACCAATACCAAAATGCCTTAATTTTCTTTTCTGTTTCAAAATAATTTTATAATCCATCTTCCTATGCCATACCTACTCAAAAATCCCATGTTTTTTATACCTTTGTAATTTGTATCATCTCTTAAAACTCACAAAAAAATTCAAATTTCATCATACAAAAGATTTCCTTATATTTAGAAATGACAGCATAAAGGCCAAGAATTTGCATTCATTTATATATTAAATAATGGGGATGCTCAATGCTTTGTCTTAAAGATGAGATGATATAGAGGCCAGTACTTTTGAATCTTCTATGTCTAGTCTTCACTGTTTTTCAAATTTCAGGGTTGTTTTTTTTTTTTTTTTTCAAGATTTTATTTATTTACTTGAGAGAGAGAGAATGAGAGAGAGAGAAAGAGAGAGAGAGAATAAGAGCTCATGAGCAGGGGGGAAGGGTAGATGGAGAAGCCTGATGCAATGCCAGGCTCCATCAGAGCACCCTGGGATCATGACCTGAGCCAAAGGTGGATGCTTAACTGACTGAGCCACCCTAGCATCCCCCTTATACTTTTTTAAGTTCATCCATGTATATGAATTCTGTATAGTTCTTGCTGGAAACTGCTTCCATTTTCCCCACTCCCAGCTCTCTCTGTGAATACTATAGCTTTACCAGGCTATGGCTGGCCACAAAACCTAGCAACTTTGTCCTCAGAGATGGAGGAATTGATTTGAGAAGGGATAGGATAACCCATGGCTTTGGTGGTTCAATGAGGAAGAATCAGCTCAGAACTCATGGCTCTGTGCCTCAAGACAAGCAGCAAAATGACTAGAAATTAATGTCGAGATCCTAGAAGTGAGAGCACCATAGAAATTCTGAAATGAATCTTGCATATAACAACAGATTACTTTAAATTACACACACACACACACACACACACACACACACACACAGGGAAGAACTAAAATATTCTGGTAAAAAATGAGAGCCAATGGAGACTTGAGAACTGGCTACACCTTTGAATAAATTCCTCCCTGTATATACGGTCGAACTGACAGACTATAAAAGCCTTAGAGGAATGATAATATGAGCCGTGTCCCTCCCATATTCATATGTTGAAGCTCTAATCTCCAAGTGATGGTATTTGTAGGCGGGAGCACTGAAAGATAATTAGGTTTAGATGAAGTCATCAGGATGGAGCCTCCATAATGCAATTAGCACCATTATAAGAAGAGACCAGAGTGCTCTCTTTCTCCACCTTGTGAGGATACATCTAGAAGGTTTCCAGTCCTTAAAACCATGAGAAATAAATTTTTGCCATTTACGCCATCTAGTTTATGGTATTTGCAATAGCAGCCTGAGCTAGGACACGTGAGATGTCTTATGAAAATGTTTCCAAACTACTGGTTTACCACTAAACACACAGGCACAGGTATCTCCTTCTGGGGAGCAGTACTGAAAATAAAAGCATAAACATTAGAACAACTGAGCAGAGATATCAATTACAGAATATTTTGAGGGAGATAGATTTTATAGTTTAAGTCAAGACAAGAAAACAACTACCCTCAGAAAAATAAAACAAAATCCTAAGCTGTCACAATATATTATTTAAAACAACTAATTGTTAATCAAAAATTATTAAAAATGCAAAAAAGCCCACAAAGTATAGCACATTATTGGGTTTTTAACATTTAGATGAAACACATATATATTATAGTAATAGCACAGACAAATAAGGACAAAATAGAGACATGCTGGACTTAGTTGCTATAATTCACCAGACGTAAGAGAGTATCAATCTAAAATAAACTGAATTTAAATCAAAGATGTATATTGTAATCCCTAAATCAACCCCCCAAAATACTCAAAGATATAGCTAAAAAGTCAACAGAGAAGTAAAATGCTATAATAAAAACATCTGACACAAGGAAAGCAGCAAAAAGAGCAAAAGAATAGGAATAAAAGATATGAGACATAGAGGAAACAAGTTAAAAATGGCACACCTTATTGCAAAAAATATCCTAATTATTTTGAATGTATGTTTACTAAATACTCCAAATAAAAGGCTAAGATTATCAAGTTGAAAAAAAAGTTAAGGAATAGCACTAGGCAAATTAATTTCAATCACAAATAGATTGGAAGTAGAGGCAAAGTAAAGATATATGGTACACTCAGTAACCATAAGAACTGGGGTGGATGTATTAATATCAGACAATATAGAATTTAAGACAAAAATATTTCTACATACAAATGACAACTAGATAAAGAGCCACAAAATAATGCAGTAAATATTACAGAAATTTAAAATAAAAAAACAGTAAGAATATGGGAAACTTAAACAACATTATTAACTAAGTTGACTAAATTGACCTATACTGTAAACTCCAAATAAAAATAGAATGCACATTCTTTTCAAGTACCCTAGAACATTCTCCAGGATAGACAATATGATAAGCCTTCACAAAAACTTTCAAAAAATTTTTAAAAAGTTAAAATTAAACACAGTATGATCTCTGAGCATCACTGGAATTAAATTGGAAATCAATAACAAACAAATAAAGAAATTTAAAAATGTGAAACTTAAGCAGCGTACTTCTAAATATCCATGTGTTAAAGAAGAAATAGCAAAGGGAAATTTTCTTAAAAGCTTGGAAAAAAGTTAAAGTGCAATTCTAAACATATGGAATATAGTTAAAGCAACATTTACTGGGGAACTTATAGCTTAATGCCTGTACTCAGAAATAAAATATTAAAATCAATAGCCTATGCTAAACTTAAGACGTTAGAAAATTATAATCAAATATAAAAAGCAGAAACTGAGAAGTAATATTGATCAAATAGAAAAATCAATTAACAAAACAAAAAGAAATAGAAAAGTCGGTAGATCTACAAACACATTTAGTAAAAAAAAGCATGAAGACTCAAAAAGTAAATAAAACCAGAAATCAAAGGGGATATTCTACAGGAATATAAAGAACCTTAAGGAAAAATTATAAACAGCTTTATGACAACAAATACAATAAGTTATGATATGAAGTAGATGAATCTTAAAGATACAAAAAAACTGACTCAAGACAAAAGCAAAAGGTAAATTTAGCATCTAGAAGAATTAGTAAATAGTTCAAAATCTTACTACAAAGCCAAGTCCTGGCACAGAAAACTTCACTGGGGGAAATGTATCAAACAATTAAGGAAGAAATAATACCATTCATATATATTTTTTCAGAAAATATAAAAGTAGAGAAAACTTCCTAACTTCTTCTTTTTCAGCAGTATTATCCTGATATCAAAGCCTGATAAAATATTACTAGAAAACAAAAAAAACAAATTACTTCATAAACATAGATGCAAGAAACCCTACACAAAATACTGGACAATACTATCTAGTTTATATATATAAATAAATAAATAAATAAATAAATAAATAAATATATATATATATATATATATATATATAAAAGATTACACAACACAAGTAAATATGATTTATCCCAGGAATGCAATTTGGGTTAGTATTCATAAATAAAGGAATACAATACATTGCATTAAGGCACAAAGACAAAAAACTTATGATAATCCTGATAGATGCAGAAAAAGCATTTTAGAAAACAATATCCATTCATGATAAAAGCTATCAGCAATAAGAAATAAAAGCAAACTTTTCCTTCTGGATAAAAGGGCTCAATATAAAAAAAATGAATAGCTAATATCCTAGGTAATCATAAAAGAGGTAATGATCAGAGACTGGAATAAAGCATAGATATATACTTTCATTACTTTTATCATCATTGCACTAAGAACCACGTTCCATGAAATAAAAACAAAAAAACGTAAATTGAAAAGAAGGAAATCAATCATTATTGGAAGATGACAAGACCTTCTTTGTGGATAATCCTAAGGGTTATGCACATGCACACACTACTACAACTACAAAGCAAAGTTAGCAACATATCTGAATATAGAAGCAATATACTGTAACAAATTGTACTACTGTATACTATAATAAATAATCTGAAAATGAAATTTTAAAAAACCCTGCATTCACAATAGTACAAAAAATAGATGTAGGAATACATTTTATAAAATAAATGCAAGACCCAAATACTTATAACAACAAAATATTGTCAGGGAAAATAAAGAAGACTCAAATAAATACAGGCATATCACAGAGATATTGCAGGTTTGGCTCCAGACCACGGCAATAAAGTGAATATTGCAATAAAGTGAGTCAAATGAATTTTTTTGTTTCCTGCTGCATATAAAAGTTATGTTTACACTATCCTGTATCTATTTAGTGTGCATTAGCTTTATAATCTAAAAAATGTACATGCTTTAATTTAAAAAAATGCTTTATTGCTAAAAAATGCTGACCATCATCTGAGCTCTGTGCAAGCCATAGTCTTTTTCCTAGTGGAGGGTATCATTTCAATATTGATGGCTGCTGACAAATCAGGTGGCTGAAGGCTGGGTGGTTGCAACAATTTCTTAAAATAAGACAATAGTGAAGTTTGTCCCCTTAACTCACTCTTCCTTTCACAAACAATTTTTCTGTAGCAGGCAATGCTCTTGGATAGCATTTTAATTATAGTACAACTACTTTCAAAATTGGAGCCATCCTTTCAAACCCTGCTGCTGCTTAATCAACTAAGTTTATGTAGAGTTCTAAATCCTTCACTGTCCTTTCAACAGTCTTCACAGCATCTTCATCAGAAGTAGTTTCCGTCTCAAGAAACAACTTTCTTTGCTCATCCATAGGAAGCAATTCCTCATCCACTCAAGTTTTATCAGCAGCAATGCAGGCTCCACATCCTCAGGCTTCACTTCTAATTCTAGTTCTCCTGCTGTTTCCACCACATCTGCAGTTACTTCCTCCACTGAAGTCCTGGACACCTGAAGGTCATTCATGAGGGCTGGAGTCAACTTCTTCTAACCTCCTGTTAAGGATGACATTTTGACCTTTTCCCATGAACCACATGTGTTCTTAATGGCACCTAGAATGAAGAATTCTTCCAAGCTGTCTTTAATTTACTTTGCCCAGATCCACTAAAGGAATGATTATAGCAGCTATAGCTTTATAAAATGTATTTCTTAAATAATAAGACTTGAATATAAAAATGAGTCCTTGATCCATGGGCTACAGAATGGATGTGTTAGCCAGGAGGAAAACAACATTAATCTCATTGTACATCTCCATGATGGACCCCCTCGTCAGGCTCTGCATTTAGTGGGAAGTCTGCTTGAGGATTCTCTTTCTCTCCCTTAGCCCCTCCCCCCCTCACTCTTCTCAAATAAGTAAATAAATAAGTAGTTTTTTAGACGTGGACATTTTTCAACAAATGGGCAAATGAGTTGATACTTCATGGCAAAGAAGCACATGAAAAGATGCTTATTCTCATTCGTTTTTAGGGTAATACAAATAGAACCACCATGAGATAATACTATACTTTGCCTAGGATAGATAACATAAAACAAATTGACAATATGGAGTATTGGTTAGGATTTGGAACAAGTAGAATTGTCATATGTGTCTGATGGGAATTTTAAAATAGTACAGCCATTTTGTAAAACAGTTAGAATATTTTAGTGACTTAAACATACACTTAGCATACACTGCCAAATTTTCTCTCCGAGATAGTCATTCATAGAAATGAATTCAGATCTCCACAAAAACCTTATACAAAAAAGTTAATAGAAGCAGTTATCTATAATAGCTACAAACTGGAAATTATTCAAATATTCATCTAGTGCCAAATAGATAAACAAAAAATATGACATATCCTTGCAATAGAATATTACTGAACATAAAGAAGAAACAAACTATTGATACATACACTAACATGACTTAGAAAAATTTATGCTGACTGAAAGAAGGAAGGAATAAATGTCTCCTTATTTTAGAATGTCATGTATATGAAATTTCTAGAAAAAGAAACACTATAGCAACAAAAAATCAGTGCTTACTGGAGCTGGGGGTGGGAGTGAAGATTGTTACTAGGAGGACACTTTTTGGGGGTGACTTGATTATTTTAAAACTAGATAGTGGGTATAGTTGCACAACTTTATGAACTTACTGAAACTCACTGGATTATAAATTTAAGATTGGTGATGTTTTTAGCTGAATGTAAATTATACTTCAATTACCCGGAAAAAAAATGTTAAAGGGATGTGGAACAATTGCTGTTAGGATTTTTACATATACTATTTGGAATAATCATTTGATTTTACCAGTCATTCACATAAGTAGATATAAAACTAATAAAAATGATATTTGGATGAGTTAATTTAGATTCTCTCTTACCTCATATGCACACTTATATTGACAGAAAAGATCAGCTCAATTAACCAAAAGTACTTTACATACAAAATAGATCCAGAAGCTTAGTCATTACTGTTTCCAAGTTACATTTCTTTCTGTTTCTTTTTTTCCATTACAGCTGCAATTCAAACTAAAAATAGAGCTTAAGCTGAATTCTATTCTCTAACGCCTACTTTGGTTATTGCATCTGCCTCCAGTAAAAATTAATATGAATCATACACCAAGAACAAACATTTTGGAGTGCCTGAAAGAAAAATAAAGACATTTTCCTAGAATCTATATATTTTTTAAATGAGGACTTAAAACATTGTGGGAACCGAATTAACCCAAAAATGAACCTCCCAAATGGAAGTTATTTTTAATAAGAAAAAGAATGACTACTAAATGAAAATTCTCATTATCAAAGATTGCTTCTTTATTTCTTTAAAGATTGCTTCTTTATACAAACTCCAAAAAACAAATTTTAAGGTGTATGTTCATGAGATATGAATATACAACTTCCTGATCAGTTTTCTCTACAAAAAATGAATATGTTTAAATCCAGCTTAAAAGAATCTTGCTTGCCAAAGCTAGATCATTCATGTTTCAGCATCGCAATCCTATTGTGCCATTTGTGTTCTAAGTTCTTGTTCTCCAGTTTACTAAAAGGAAGGATGATTCACCTTAATATGTGAAATTACTATTTTCCCAGTGTCTATATTTAGAAAATAATATAATAGTCACAAAAACTACATCTACAATAACAACAATATTTATTCAATACTTATAAGCTAAGCCGCATATCCATTATTACATTTAATTCTCACATGAATTCTTTGAGGTGACTGATAGGAACGCCCCAGTGAGTTTTCCTAGTGAGCCAAGGAATAATCTCAAGATGAGAAGTATTGAAAGATAAATGAAGATGATTATCTCTTGCAAATAATTAATAAAGAAAATAAATCAGCTGGCTTATTTCTTCATATTTATAGAAATTGATTCTAATATTTGCACTCCTAATCAAGCACTAAATTTTTGTATATGTATGGCAGTAGTACAAAAAAGAAAACAAAAAGAACACTTCAAACATGCACCAGAAAAAATAACGGGTAGCACCCCTGACAACTTGCAATTCATCTGAGGGATATGGACTTCGTCACTATATCCAGAAAACAAACTGGCAGGTTAGGACATCGTGCATCCTGACAGCATGCAGTGACCCAGCACTAATCCCTGCCAAGAATCATCACTACTGTTTTCCACACTCCCACACCCCCATGCAATTTTCAGAGGCAGAGCTCCTCTAAACAAAAACTAACATTCACTGCAAGAGAAAAAAGGTGCTCCTTTTGGCTGAGGAAATATACTATAGTTACAGGTGATCTTCATTTTAGATCTTCAAAAAGGAACACTAACAGAAAATCAAAGATCATCCACCTGCTAAGAAAGGTATCAAATCTACCATAAAATGATTAAATGCTGAAGAACTAATAGAAGACATTGAAGAACACTTAATATAGAAGGCATATTTACATAGATTGCATTCCCCCCAAAATGCTGTTACACAAGAAGGAAATAATCACAAATGCTAGAAATTAAAAATGTAATTGCCAAAATTTAGGGGGGGAAAAAGATGGTCAAATAATAATGGAACACATGCCTCTAAGATTAGTGAGCACAAGGATCTAGCTGAGGAATTCTCCAGAAATCAGTACATATAAACAAAGACATAGGTTTCATTAAAGAACTTATTAAGAACTTGAAGACAGATTTATGAGCTCCACAATCTAGCAGCACTTCTACAGAGGCAACAGAGGGAAGGAGAAAAAGGGCATTTGAAAATAAGTAATGGGGCACCCAGGTGGCTCAGTTGGTTAAGAAACTGCCTTCAGTTCAGACCATGATCCTGGAGTCCCAGGATCGAGTCCTGCATCGGGCTCCCTGCTCAGCAGGGAGTCTGCTTCTCCCTCTGACCCTCCCCCCTCTGGTGCTCTCGCTCTCTCATTCTCTCTCTCTCCCTCTCAAATACATAAATAAAATCTTAAAAAAAAAAAAAAGAAAAGAAGTGATAAATGAAATGTACTCCAAATCAAGACAATTTGTCCAAGATCGAAGGCATTATCTGAGCCACGATCAAATGAAAGTCTGTGATGATCACCGATATGCACACACACACATACACACATTTTCATGTGTTAAAATTCTCTAAGAGAAATTTTCCTGATCTGTGACTAAGGCTCTCTGTGCTCTAATGTAGAACTTTCATTTTTCAGTCTCTAAAGAGACTGCTCCCTCAGCAGGTGTCATGGTGCTGGAAAGCTTAAAACATCAGGATATCTAAATCTAGAAAACTGGCAAGGTGGGTGACTAACCTCAGCTGACTGATAATTAGGTGCTTCTTATAAATTTGTTTACTGTTCATTGAGAGCAACTGAGGAAAAACTGGTCTTCTAATGCTAAAATAGAAACATATTTTTATGCTCAAAATACTGTATATTTAGCATGCATTTGCCATCTTAAGTTTTATGAGCTATATACTTTTCTTAAGAAGTATATTACAATACTCCTTCACTTTGTTAATTAAAATGACCCATTTTTCATTCACACCAAAATGTATGAGACTTCCAATTGCTTCACATCCTTACCAAAACTTTGTATTGTCTGTTTGTTAAATTTGTCTTGGTTTAAAATTTAGCCATCCTAGGAGGTTTTAGTCATATTTAATTATGATATTAATTTGAAATTTAAAATGATTAATGATGTGGGGCATCTTTTCATGTGTTTAAAATCCATCTGTATATATTTGGTCACTTTGTGCAACTTTTCCCTATTTTTAATCAGTTGTTTCCTATTTATTGAGATTTGATACAAATTCTAGATACAAATTCATTATCAGAATATGTTATTTCTTTATCAGAAATATGACTTTAGGAACACCTGGGTGGCTCAGTCGGTTAAGAATCTAACTCTTGATCTCAGCTCAGGTCTTGACCTCAGGGTGGTGAGTTCAAGCCCCATGCTGGGCTCCATGCTGGGCTCGTGTGTGTGTGTGTGTGTGTGTGTGTGTGTGTGTGAGTGATTTTAAAACATTTCTCCCAACTTTTGACTTTGCTTTTCTTTCTCTTAATAGTGTCTTTTAAAGAGCAGTAAGTTCTTAATTTTGATGAGGGATAATTTATAATTTTTGGTGGATCATACTTCTGGTGCTATATCTAAAAAATCTTTGCTTAACCAAGATCACAAAGATTTTTCCCCTGTTTTCTCATAGAAGTTTTAAGATTTTAGAAATTGCATTTGTTGTCTGATCCATTTATTAAGGTTTTCATGGGATACAATGTAAAGCATCAATATTCTGATAAAAAAGTAAACTTTTGGGGCGCCTGGGTGGCTCAGTTGTTAGGTATCTGCCTTCGGCTTGCGTCATGATCCCAGGGTCTGGGATGGAGCCCCACAACAGGCTCCCTGCTTGGCAGGAAGCCTGCTTTTCCCTCTCCCACTCCCGCTGCTTGTGTTCCCTCTGTCACTGTGTGTCTCTGTCAAATGGATAAATAAAATCTTAAAAAACAAAGTAAACTTTTCCCTGTAAATAACATTATTCCATATATTGTCAATTGTAAAATTTTAGCTGGCAGTGATGGTCAGCTGTAGATTTCAAGTTATAGACAACTGTACTAAGGCAGGGTATAGCCACACTTTGTAGCTTGCACCGGTATATGGCAAGGTATTCTTTAGAGACAAGTAGTCAATAACTAAGACTACTTTCTTATTTTTATTCTAAGGAACTGTCTATCACTGAGGGATTGGTTAATCATTTAACAGTTGTTTTTTTTTTAATAGTCTTTACAACCATCATGGGGGGGCTGGAACACACGACCCCCTGAGATCAAGAGTCACATACTCTACTGACTAACCTTGCCCGGCACCCCTTAAGAGTTCTTTTTTTAGTGTAAAACATAAACATTGTATCTAAAACTGCGAGTGATTAGGAAAAAAATTAAGATTAGTGACTGTGAGAGGTAAATATAGTACCATAGAAATAACTGTGGCATTTAAAGATTTTCCCCCATATTCCAACAATAATACATTCTCAAATAGATATAATAGTAGTAATTTGAAGATAATTTACTGAAAAGAATAGCGACAATCCTTAGGAAACAATACTACTACCCCTGCAATTTGTTTTGTCAGTTGGATTAGTTTACTGTTTTATACGATGAACAAATCTTTGTTTAAATTTAACTTTGCTAAATTAACTTAAATTACAAATGTAATCAGCATCCTTGAATTACAATAGAATAACCATAATTATTGCTTTTGTATCAACACTTAATCATGCAATAACTGAAAGCTAGTGAGGAAAAGTTTCAGTGGTTGTCTTCTTTTTCAGATCTGCACATCTACGTCAGAGATAAAATATCTGAATAAAAACTTTCCTGATTCTTTGTAACTTAAGTGATTTACTTCCCAATCAACCATGTGCAACATGGAAGAAAAAAACAACTGTGTGTCATTTCCCTAACTGTTAGAAGTCTGGATATTTTTTAAATATTGGAAGCATATGCCTAACCGAGGCAGATAAAAAATATAATATGCTGCATTTGTCTGATATTTTTGATGATTTTTTTCCCTCTGAAATCACTTTTTTCCAGGTTTTTATATATTTGATATGTTTGCCACATTTCTATTTAAAACTCTCTGATTAAATAGAACTAATCTATTTTTTATATAAACATGAACTACTGTATAATTTAGATAAGTTTTATGACTTACTGTCTTAATTTTTTACAGTATTTTTTTTCTTTGTCCTCTGAAATTAAACATTTCACACTCTCATATCTCACCTTTCTGGGATTTTTTGTTATTATTTTACTATAATGTACACACACATATGTACCTCTTCTTTTCCACTTTGCTTCACAACCAACTGGAAAATAAAACAACTATGTCAGCACATGAAATTGAAACATCTCCCTCTCCTGTAGGTTAGCAATTTTACTTATTTATGTACATGTGAATTTCTTTATATTAAACCCATGATTTAGGCATATTTACCCGCACAGTCACTGATGACATCATATTGGCTCTCCTACGGGACAGATTGCTTTAAAATTTCTGGCAAAGTTATCTTTACCCGACAAGGAAGGGGCTGGAATCAACATGGATAGGGGTTTTTTGTTGTTGTTTGTTTGTTTGTTTTTCCTTTTAAACTTACCATTAGAATAAGTGTCTCTTCCTCCTTTGGGAGGATAGAAAGATGGAAAGGAGGAATGCCAGAACTGGATACACTAAAGGGCTAACTTCACTAACTTCAACATCAGATGTGGAGAAAAATTCTCTTAGATTTCCCACCTAAACAATGGGAAATACAATCAAACAGAAAATATTTGACATTTGGGCATTATTCAGAAGATTATTAAACCACAATCAATAAATGGAGGTTAATAACAGGACTCCTGCCATTCAGACAAATGTTTCAAGGGTTAGGTGTAAGCACATGTAGAGGTTTTCATTAGTCATTAAAAAAATGCAGATTAAAGAGCCAGGGATAGGATATGGTGAGGCATTCCTCCAGAACAAAATTTAAGGGAGTTACAAAAACATAGTGATCAAGATAAATGACATTTTAATGCAACTTTAAAAAATCAAAATCAATGCAAAAATTTGTGATGAATAATTTATATCAAAAGTTTAAGTAAAGATAAGATCTGTTAGCTGGCCACAATGAGATATGCAGTAAAATATATAAAACTTAAAGAATGGCAATACCAAGTGCTGTCAAGAATGTGAAGCAACTTAAAAAAAAAAAAAGAATGTGAAGCAACTAGCACTTTCTTAAGTTGCTGGTGGGAATGTTAAAATTTATAGTCATGTTAGAAAACCTTCTAACAGTTTCTTATAAGGTTAAACATACACTTATCCTATAACCCAGCAATCTCAGACTCACCCTGGTATATCCCAAGAGAAATGTCTTTCTACAAAAACATATTTCTACAAAAAAACCTAATACAACATGCTCATAGCAGCTCTATTAGTAAGCCAAAGACTGGAAAAAAACTTAAATGTTTATTAGCAAAAGAAAGGATAACTGACCACATCATATTCACAACATGCAATTTTCACAGAAACTCTGCAGAGAAAAGAAGTAACAAAAGATTACATATATGATTCTATTTATACAAAACTCAAGAGGAAAAATAGAAATTAAACAAACACAGAAATACAAACATACATCTCTGGAAAGTAGCTGACAGAAATTGTTAGTCATGATGAAAAATTATTTTTTCTTGATTTGGGTGTGTGCATTTGCCAAAAGCATTTAAGTCCATGGTTAAGGTCCGTTAACTGTATTACATGTAAAATGTACTTCAATTTCAAAAAAGAGGGGGGAAAAGGAAGGAAGACCAGAGCATCATTTCTTAACATTTTTTAAAATAATTGCCTCTATAAGTAGCATTTTTAGACATTTTTTCCTGATTGCCCCCATGAAATATTAATGCCACAAATGTATCTATTTATATATCTTCCATGTATCTGTGCTTTTTACATAAGAAGAGTGGGATTTTTAAATTTCCTCACCAATAACTCATTTTTACCTGCTTTGGGACAAGATTAGCCCCCATTGAGAATGTATGGCCTAGAACTAAGTGGATTTCAGAGGTTTTCTGAATCATCAAGGTGATGTTTAAAAATAATCCTAACTTCCCTATTACAGGTACCCAAATGAAAAACTGGGCCAATAATAAAGTACTTGGCAAGGAATAAAATTAACTTCCTTGAAAAGTTGAGGTAAGAAAACTACATTTATTTAAAGTATCGTTTAAAATTTTAGGACAATATTTAAAAAAATGCATAAACTTTTTGTAGACAAAAAAAGATAATTGATTTTATTCATCAAAGTCATCTGTTTTAAACATTTTGAATTTTTTAACTGACAGTTTATGCTACATTAGAAATGATATCTCAAGCAAAGTGAAGATCATAATCTTGATAGAAAATTGTTTCTTTAATTTGCTTCAACAGGTTTCAATGTACCCTTAATTTTTTTCTCCTTTTTTCCATTGGAAATCTTGATTGAAAGCAGTAATTCTAAATGAAAAAATCTCTTGCTACTTATACATTGCTTAGAGCTGGATATATTCCAGCAATATAAATGAAGTTTTTCTTTTACCACTTGTTTACAGTAAATAGCTTTATCAACTCAGTGATCATCAGTTATAATTGAATATTTATTCCACATTTTTCTTTTATTATTTGAATTTTACGTGACTGGCAAAGCTAAACTTTAAAGTTGTAAGCTATATTATGCTAGTGTACCAGCCAAATGAGTGTTTGATGGGGTGTGCTAATGTGAGCTAAAAATAAAATCCCATCTGTTCACCTTTCAAACTACACTGCATCAGTACCCTGTATAGTGCATACAACATAATTTAATGAAACAAAAATAAAAATTTCTTTATTTTTATCTATATCTAACGGTAAAAACAGATTACCTTTAAGAGGGGACAATTCATATATTATTCCCTGGAATGCAATAAATTTGTGTATTTGTCAAGATAAACTGAACATAAATAAAAGTAAACAGTTATAGTTTTAGGTCTAAGAAAAATAAAACACTTAAAAATGTATACTATAAAATTTGATCATTTCTGCAAAGTGTCTGAATAACAATGCATTTCAAAGTAAATATATGCCCATATATTTTTCATATATAGAATAATTTATCAACTGGAAAATATATATCCATTCCTTATGAATTACATATCCTGCCTTATGAATTATTATGCTACCAGGCAAAGTAAACCTTATTGCTTCATTTATTTTACTTTCACAATCAGTCTTCAAATCACAACTGATCCTAAATTTTCTAAATCACAAATGTTTTTGTTTTGCTTTACTGAATAAACAAGCCTGATGATAAAAAAATGGCCTTGCAATCCCCCATTTTTTAATGTAATTCAACAGTATACTTTGTTAAAAACATTCTAAAATTAATATTCAATATTTAATATTTGCTGTGAATATTTTATTATGCCATGATCAGGAGACAAATTTAAACTCAGATAGTCATAGCTCTTACACCTATTTATCATAATTTGTTCTGATAGGTTTTATTAAATATGGAGACCACAACTATTTTTTTTTAAAGATTTAATTATTTATTTAGAGAGTGAGAGAGAGAGAGCACGCGCACATGTGTTCGGGGGCGGGGAGGGGGTTGGTGGTGCAGAGGGAGAAGGAGAGAGAAACATTAGCTGAGAGAGAAACTTCAGCTTACTCCTCACTGAGCCCACAGCAAGAAGCCAAACTCCATCTCAGGAGATCAGGACCTGAGCTGAAACCAAGAGTCAGGTGCTTAACCCTCGGTGCCACCCAAGTGCTCCCAGAGACCACAAATACTACTTGAAGTGTTCCATTTTGAGATATAACACTATTCAGTGTGTATGTAGGATAGTAATTTCTGTTTTATATCCAATATACTACTTGTAGCAATATTTATATATATTGACACCGAGGGTTAAGCGCCTGACTCTTGGTGTCAGCTCAGGTCCTGATCTCAGGATCCTGAGATGGAGCGCGGCTTCTTGCTGTGGGCTCAGTGCGAAGTAAGCTAAAGTTTTTCTTTCTCTCTCTCTCTCTCTCTCTCTCTCTCTCTCTCTCTCTATATATATATATATATATATATATATATATATATATACACACACACACACATATATATGGTCTCTCAAGGCAGAATTATTTTATTTTTCAGTGATGACTGCATTCCTTTTTTTGTCTTTGACAGGATAGGTATAATATTTTCTAGATTCTTTCCTTTAGATGTGCCTACTCATTCAAACACAGATATTTTAATCAAAACCAAAATAACTTGAGATGAAAATGTACAAAATATTGTTGGAAATACCCGCTCTCTAGTAATAGAAAGAATCAAGAAGCATCTACTCTTAGCCTATGCTTCTGTATTATTCCTTTTTCCTCACATCACAGAACTTTGACTATGTAATTTTATTTCTATTTTCTTACCTAACCCATTTGTTGGGTGGCTCAGTTTGACAATTTGGTTTGACAGGGTACCCATATAATTTATTATGCAAACAAAGATACTTTAATGAGTGAAATGGAGCAGACTTTAAATAAACTGAAAGAGAGGCATAAGTCAGGACTGCCTTAGAAAAACTTGGATGAATGGTCAATTCAAACTATGATCACATTATGACAGGATATCTGGTATCTGTCCTTCATCCCCCTACAGTGATGCCATCTGAACGCTGGTACTTCTCTTAACCCAAGAAGGGACCCAATAATATACCTTTAATTTTATGTGGCCATCAAGAAAGATGGATATGATATCTCTCAAATTATCACTTATTTACCACTTTTCTACTCCGCCTTAAGAGAGCTTCATGTCCATTTCCCCTCAAATAGGTCATGTCTTCAATGGTGACTTAGACTCTTCTGCAAGCCCTCAGCTATGTTCAAAACTCTAGAACTTATCTCTTCATCTTGGGAAATTCTGAGGAACCAGTAGATGAATCTCTATATGCTATACTTTAATAAAAAGATTCTCAACATGTAGTGCAAAGATTTTTTCCCAAAGCAAATTTTATAATTTTATATTAAAGAACAAATATTTTTATAACAAAGGAGGTGTCATTAATGAAAAATCATCTATTTCATAAGTATCATGGAATTAAGATTTTTTAAGTTTTTAAGTAAAATATAATCAAGTTGTAAACAAACCAGGATGGAATTGATCGAACACCTGAATGGACAATGTCTTTGAGTGAAATTCTTGGCAAAAACTGGTATTTAGCAAGATTCCTATTCTTGTGGTAACAGCAGCAATTTTTCAAGGCAATAAGTTTTGAAATTAAAGCCATAAAACTAAGTAATTTTGAGTCTAATGTATTATGAAACAGAATTCAAACAACCAAGACTTTATAATCAAAGAAGAGTAGGGATTCAGGCAAATTTTTCTGACTGGCTAGACTATATTATAGCACTGAAAAAGTATAGTCAAATGAAACTATAGTCAAATTACAGCACTCAGAAAGTATAGTCAAAAAAAAGTATAGTCAATAGTATCTTAGTGGATAATCTAAATATTTTCTTGATATTTAAACTAAAATGAAAGGATGCACATGTGAATTAAAAAACAAATTATTTTAAAAGGACTATAACATAAAACAATTAAGCATTCAATGTACAACTTAGCATTTTTTTAAGAACACAGCACAGCACTTAAACTTTTTTAAAGGATGTATATTACATTTTTACTTAGAGTGGCATATATCACATATTTACAGACTGTGTATGACTCTTATTTTCTTTAATTATTTATTAATTTCAGCAACCTCTGCACCCAACATGGGGCTCGGACCCAAGAACCAAAGATCAAGAGTCACACGGTCTCTGGACTGAGTCAGTCAGTCGCCCCAAGACTTTTAAACATAAGAATCATTTATTTTTCATTCCTTGTTTTACTCTACAGATGGCTAGACATATATCAGGGGCACACAGCTATTTAATAAGTGGTGCTTAATGATGGTCCAAATGCCACCGCCATGATGATATCTTTGCCACCTTGTGATGATATCTTTCAAGTAAGAGGCTTAACTAACCTGATTGTTTTCCTGCTCACTAAAAATTCAGGTCTTTTTTTTTTTTTTTTGATAGTAGTAGAATATCAGTACAATATGACCGAGGTTATTTGAGATGCTGCTCTTTGAAGTGAATCTACCTCCTTATTACTATCCTATTAAGCTCAGCCTTTCTTCTATCTCGTGGGTGCATCTTATTTTATTTGGTAAACTTATATCTTCTTTAAAATTTCTGCACTTTTTTCTTCAACCTATCAAGTGTCTACTACCCTGGACAACCCAGACAACTTATGGTAATTTGAGAACTGTTACCTTGTATCATTTTCTTCTTTCACTATTTTGACAAGAGTAATTAGAATCAATGGCCAGATGATTCTACTAGAGTTGTTTGAGCACCTTCTATTTTTACAAGCATAGAAAAGAATAGGTTTATTACGATGATCACTTATATCAATTACAGCATTTCAATCAGCACAATCGATAAAATCGTGTTGTTGGAGACAATTTATTAGCTAAGCAAGATCTGACAGTGACAACTGGACAGTCCTTTTACCACACAGGGACTTTTTCCCATTTAACAATACACTTAGGAGGAAAAGCTTTCACTGAAAAATGTATATGAATGGAAAGATTCTGTCGTATTAAGACATAATTTAACAAACCAATACATGCATATGTACATTCTCATCTCATCTAATTAAACAGAATTTGTTATGCCAATAAAGTTTTTATGTTTTGTTTGCTTCTTCCTGGAAGCCCTGAATTCTACTTCCTATCTAATGAATATAGTGAGCAATAAAAATCAAAATCTAATGATACATGCTTATTTTTCAGTTGGATAATCTGCTTTTGATGTTATGACTTCCTATCCAACATAAAATGATGGATTACTTTAATAGAACTGAAATAATGCTGTGTTATGTAGATTCTAGTAAACTTGCTAATATCAAAATCCAAGAAACTGGATATTTTGTATATATATGTTGAAAGGAAATGACCTTTTATACTATCAAGCACCAACCAACATTTTAGTAAAACTATGCTTTGGGACGATGTTTAGCAAAACATTTAGTTTCTTAGTAAATATCACATATTGTTGCATATTATCTGAACAGTCCTGAATATTTACTCCAAATGTGTGCATGTTGCATGTTTGATGTGACTATAATCATATAAAGATAATTGGACATATATGCATGTTTTTGCATGTGTGTATGAGTATGCATGGATTTGCTCAAGTTTCATTTTATGACCCTGATACAGAAGACACTATGAGATAAAAGGATCCATCTCTGATCCTGTTAAGAATCCGTCTAATAATACATTATCTGTACTTAGTGCACGGTACTAGATATCATTTTAGAGTGAGAAGTAGAGATCTGAACTACCTGAACTCTTTACTCAATTTTTAGAACACACTACATGACAGTTGATGAGTCAAAAACTACTACATGACTTACTTTATATGTATAGTAAAGGTATAGAAAAATGATTGCCCTAGTTTTGAATTTTTATGATTTTCAATAGCAAAAAGAAATTCTTATTCAATTTCTCCACTGTAACTGAATTTCTTCCAGGGTTGAATTAGAAAATGATCCTCTATGTTTCTCAGCATAGAAACTAAAATTCGAAATTTCTATGAGGAAACATTGAAAGAGATGGATCAAAAAAACAAAACAAAACACCAGAGTTCAACTACCAAATTTATCATCTCATTTGAGCAAAAATTTCATTGAACATTTCTAACTTTAAGGAATGCAATTGTGAATTGAGTACAGAGTGAAAAGCACTAAAAAAAAAAAAAAAGCTCCAGTGTCTGTCAATGTTTAAATGTAAATTAAGTTTATACTCTGAATTGTACTTGAGTCTACTTTTTTAAACAGTAGGGGCAATGATAACATTTACTTGAGTGTGTATCATGTGACAATTATTGTGCGAGGCATGCAGCAAGGTCAATTTCACTTAATCCTCGAAACAACCCTATGAAACTGATTGTATTATAGTAATCTGGAGACAGACTTCAACTCTAAAAAAGTGCCACTTCTAATACAAAAAAAATAATCTCATAAAATTATAGATCTAGAAAGTCCCTATCCATTTCTCTGCCTGTAGGCTTGACTCTACATAAAACACCCTAGAAAAATTAAAATGTATCACTTTTCTAAAAAACTTAAGGGAAAGCAATTAACTTTTCCTCCCTTAAGCAAGTTTTACTATCAGCAAATTATGTTTTCTATCTCGTCTTGGTCCTTTTTTATCCTATTCTAAAACTATTGCTTTTCTAACTTTCATGGAAATTATAAAATATCTATTAACATATTTTATGTGATAAATTGTCACACATATGAAGACAATTTCTAAATACCGATGCAGAGTGTTAATTGTGATAATTTGGCAACACTGACTTAATTTAAGCTAGTGGCAAAAATAGTCTACTAATGAGTGTTAGGTCAGAGAATGTAAATCCTGGTGAGGAATTATAGATACTTTTAACTGGTTGTCATAATGAAAATGGAGAAAGTAATAACCATGACATATGGTTCTGCTAATAAATGACCTGAAGAGAAGGTGGAGGTGGAAGGCTAAGGGAGAGGCCCATGTCCACATGGCAATGTGCAGACTAGCAATATGAAATCAACCATAAAAGGATCTCCCTCACGGTAACAGTCCAATCTCCTTACTTGTCTCTCCCCATCACTGTCTCGGATTTGTTTTGTTGGATTTTTTATTTTTTTATTTTATTTATTTATATTTTTTGGTTTTATCTATTTGACTGTTTTTAGGAACTATTACTATACAAGCCTCAATTGTTCCATCCTATCCCTTTCCTTCCCTGTCTTACAATTTCTGAAAAGAAACTAATTTCTAAAGCTGGGCATAAATAATAGGCAAGGAAAACTGTGGTTGCAAGAAACAAGGTGATTTTTTGTTTTACTGTGTGAGGCTACATCCAAATCAGCCATTCCCTTTAATATTATTAATCAAAATGTATTCTGGTTTAGCTATGAGAATTGCTGATGAGCATTGCTTTCTTTCTTTTTTTTTAATTTTATTTTTTTCATTGCTTTATTTCTAATGAAATGTAGAATCTTTAAAAATTCCCCTTACAGGTTTTACTGAAAGTCAAGATTAAGTAATATTATGTATAGATAAATACACACATATGTATCGGTTAACATTTTACTGATACATTTTATAATAAATACTTTATTGATAATTAAGCCAGTTTTCTAATATAAAAATAAGAGGAAAATGATAAAAACAAAAACTAAAATTGAGAGAACATTTACAAGTGATCCCTGTGCTAAAGTAAGAAAAGAACTCAGCAATTTTAAAGTATAAAGGAATTAACACAAAAAAGAGACTATTCAATGTCATAACCAAATGCTATAACAGTAAAATTGTGTCTGGGTAGTATTTTACAAAGTTGCTTTGAATATCTACAACAGAAGGAATGAAAGTGATTGACCTAAGTATTAAACTTAACTTGGAAGACAATAAAAATATGTCAAAAGAAAATGGGAGGATGGAATTATTAAAACTGAAATTAATGAAATAGAAGAAAAAAACAGTAGAAGAATAAAAATATAAAATTTGACCCTATAAAAAATTAGTAGCATTCATAAACCCTTAGTAATTCTAATTTAGGTAAGGGAAAAAGAAATAAAGATATATATATATATACACACACACACACACACACACACTACTGAGAATAAGAAATTAAATATAACCATTGTCATAGAAGATATCAAAAGTGCCACCTAGATAATAAATTGTAAAATCTAAAGGGAATACATATTTTTAGCAGAATATAAATTGCCAACAATGACAAAAGAAGACATAACTACTATAAATTATAGAATTTAGTGAATACTCATAGTGAAAACCAGAGAACCATCACTGACTTCTAATGGAGCAGGGGTCTTAATGTCACTTCTCATTTCGCCAGACCAAGAGTTTTTTAGGGATGGTTGTTATGGTGTTAGAAGGCCTGCCTTTCCTATTCTCACTGGCTTGACATTGCTTTTTCAAAAGGTTCAATTCAGAAGCATAGCCTTTTCAGAGGTATTTATCCTATCCCACACAAAAACAGAATTTACTGAATAAGATTAGCTACATGATTTTGTTTCTCTGTTAACATAGGTACTGGCTAAATCCAGTATCAGCAAGTCCTACCAGAAACTCAGTACTTTGGTCAAAATTATTTGAGACATTTTTTTCAGGTCCGTCAATCGAGCAAGCAGTAAGTTTTAATGAGCACGCACATGGTATGCAGCTTTTACCCTGCTTTTTTTCTTGGCTTTGAATCTTGTTCTCCCATCAATAGTTTCTTATAACCCGTTATAGAGACATATGTATCAAGTTCCTTCCTAAGAGATTTCACATTTCTGTTACAGGAACAACTCCCTGTAGGGCAACAAAATTATTCTGCATGTTCTCACTTTTCATAATGCCATGGCTAGTGTTACAGGCAAGAGGTAGCCTAGGAGTCTGGGTTGTGGCCACTGCCCCAAATTACCTATCTAAGCTGCTCTTCCTGGAACCTAGTTAAGCTGAACAGATGTGGGTGAAAAGCCCAGAATCTACACAGAGTTGCTAGGGACAGCACAAGGAAAAATAAAAATAATTTAAAATGTATTATGCATGGGGGCACCTGGGTGGCTCAGTTGGTTAAGCGTCTGCCTTTGGCTCTGGTCATGATCCCAGAGTCCCGGGATGGAGCCTGCTCAGCGGAGAGTCTGCTTCTCCTTCTCCCACTCCCCCTGCTCCTGCTCTCTCTTCCTCTCTCTCTCTCACTCTCTCAAATAAATAAATAAAATCTTTAAAAAATGTATTATGCATGTTTCTCATGTATATAAGAAACTCTTACATAGATATACGTATATATGTATATAAGAAACTCTTCTCGTGTCCCATGTAGTATTTTTGAATGGCTAGTCTCTAACGACATAGGTTTTAAATACAAGTTGATTTTCCAATGTGAGGAAATGAAAGAGCTTCTGTGAGATTTCTCTACGTTTAAGTTTACAATAACAAATAAATGACACCTAGACAGGATGGGGAAAGAGTTCCAATCCACCAGAGCTTTCCCAAAGAGAAGACACGACACTGCCACTTAAGAGGAAATAACCATCCATTCTTATTTTTGTTGAAAACTGTGTGTAGTCAAGTTCTGAACATGTTTAAGAAGCCTTTATAGTGTACAAATCATAACTTCTGAAAGACCCCTAGAAGGGAGATGATAGATTTCAGTGTGAACCAAATGATATCTAAGATTTCTTCTGCATTCAAAATGAAAAGCTGAAGCTATATTTTTTGGAATAAATCTTAAGAGACAATGTAGATTTAACTTAATACTGAGTGTATTTTAAATACCCCATGCTGATTAAAAAAAAAAAAAAAAAAGTAAAGCTTTATTTTGCTCCCTTCCACAGCCATGAACTGCTATTACCCACTTTGGTGGCATATGGATTAGATACATGAATTCTTAAAAACAAAATAAAAATAAAACTTACATTTCTAACTTTTCCCATTACTATCCTATGCGTAGTTATATACAGCACAGAAAAGACAAATCAAATGTATTTGATCAATTTAGGATTGCTTGTTCATGACAGGAAATCAATTTATCTCTTAGGTTTTCTTCTTATTTGTTGGGGTGTTGGTGGATATACCATTCAATGTGAAGAGTAACAGAGGTAGTTCAAATACAAAGGAAAATTTGTAAGATGTTTTGAAGAAGTTCAAAAGCATTCTAGTGGAGGTTGAATTCTCTCAACTAACACCCTTCAGTGTCATAAAAGCTGTAGTTTATAACACATTTTTTAATGTCAAAAATCACCCCCCCAATGGTTTTCAAAGCAAGTGTTTCATGTTACGGCAGAGAACATTTGTTTAGTCTATAAAGGCTATATGAGGTTTAGTTATTTATATTATGTTTGTGCCTATATTAATAAATACAAGGTACACATAATCAAATTCAACACTTTCAAGTGTTTCTCTTAATGATCTCATAAAGAACATGAAAAAGCTATAAATTTAAAGCCCTAGTTAACATATAATGTTATATGTTATAACATACAATATCAACAAAACAATGAAGATAGATTATAAATGAGTCATTATACATGCCAGAAAAATAAAGGGTTTTGTATCATGCCCTTCCCTATAGGAAAGTTTCAAGTCTACCTGAAACCAAAATAATGAGGTATGTTTGATTTCTATTATAAAATGGAGATGATTTTGTTTTCACGTCTATTTTTGTTGTTATTCCTTATATATACACCTTGTAAAGAATACTACAGTTATATTTTACACAGAATAATAAAGAGATATCACAGAGTCACATATACCAACCATCTAGGCAAGTTAACTATTTTAATCAGCTTAACTTAAAAAAAAAGTCTTTTTTTTTTTTTGAGAGAGAGAGAAAGAGCATGAGGTGAAGGTGAGGGGAAGGGGCAGAGGGAGAGGGAGAGAGAGAATCTTAAGCAGGCTTCAAGCCTGACATGGAACTCAATTTCACAACCCTGAGATCATTACCTGAGCTGAGATCAAAAGTTGGATGCTTTAACCAACAGAATTTCCCAGGAGCCCCTCCATTTTAAAGCAGAATCATAGAAACCTTTTAACTTTTATCACTTTTCATTGTCTTGGGATAGGAAATAATCTGTAGAATCCATACCAATTACAAATTAATTCACTGGGGCCTATTGCATTTATTGAGGATTTTGAATCCAAGTATCAGACCTTGGAAAACAGTGTCAATAACAATAGCAAAATCATCCAGGTACACCTGTGTAGAGGATACTATTGAGATTTCAGACCCTCTTTACCAGTTGGGACACCCACCCCTCAGCTGCCATACATATTCACAGCTAAAGACTCACCTTTGTCAGCTTCTCAGATTTGTCCTCCACCAAATAGGAGAAGCTTCATGCTCCCTCCCTAAGACCTCAGTCAATGAGCTGTTGGTATAAAATGCTAGATATTCAATGTGAGTTAACATTCTGGTGTTCTTTGGTCTCCAATGGTTAATGGAATCATACTAAAGCTTGTCTCCAGCTGGGTCTAGGTTCTCACTGAGCCTTTTTCTCTTGCCCTTTCTTGCTTCCCTCATTCCCTTTCTCCTGACAGCTCACTGTACTCTAGTTTATGATGTTTCCATGGTGGTATAACTTAACAATTATGAAACCACTATACATATATACTGGAACTGAACAACTAAATAAATTAATAGCAAATGGTAGGAGCCAAGGTCTCACTCTTTGACTGAGAGGTTACATAGAAGCAAGGGGAGGAGTTTAGAATGATCTATGTGGTAATGGATTAGACTTGGAGACACTATTACGAACTCATGTTTAGATTAATAGGATTACAATGATTACATATAGAAATATTTATAGGTACGTGTATAATTACAAGCTAGTATGCACACAAGTATCTTTCCCTGCCATGTTAGTTGAGGGGACCTAGAAGCAGTAAAACATCAGTAGCAACAAACACATCTGGCACCCAGATCTTGGGGTTTGTTTTGTTGTTGTTGTTTGGTTTTGTTTTTTTAGATCTTGTTTGTTTTTTTTTTAAATACTGTTGTCCAACAGAAGGAAGCAGGGTTACTTGGAGAAATGACTGATTCTACTACTATGGCAGAAATATACAAGATGAGCCATGACCATCTATTAGTACCATAATGTAAAGAAGCACTCAAACACACATATGCATGTGTGTGCAGCTGCACACGTGTGCACACACAGACAAATAATTGGAGCATGTCAAAGGAGGACAGAAGCCATCTGAAAGAGCTAATAGTGGCCCACAGCTGGAACAATTTGAGTAACAAAACTGAGTAGTATTAGATTATAACCCAGTGTATAAGGTAAATATTCATGAGCCCATACTGATACAATGAAATGACTGAATAAATTAATAAATTGGGGAGAAAAGATGAAACTCCCATGTAAAAGAATTCTGGATAGTTTTATGTAAATATCCCACCCTCAAAAAGGTGGATCTTAACCACCCATTCCTTAGGTGTGTGCATAGTGACTTTCTTCTGAAGAACACAGTATGGAAAGGGGGAGAAAATAACTTTACAACAGAGAAACCGGACAAACACTACTTCAACCAGGTGATCAAGATCAACATTAACAGTAATAAGTCATGTTGACAGTATATATCCTTGATAAGATGTGACAGGCACTTTATCTCTGTGGTATTTCTCCCCAAAACTCATATCCCCAGGCTAATCATGAGAAAAACGTTAAATAACCCCAATGGAGGGACAGTCTACAAAATACCTGATCAATAGTCCTTAACACTGCCAAGGTCATCAAGAACAAGGAAAGCCTGAGAAACTGTCACAACCAAAAGAAGCCTAAGGATACATGACAACTAAATATAATGTAGTATCCTAAATGAGATTTTAGAAGGGAAAAGAACATCATGTAAAAATGAAGGAAATCTGAATAAAGAATGGACTTTAGTTATTAATATTCATTAATGTTGACCCATTAACTGACAAATCTTTATAATTTTTATGTAAATCTAAAGCTATTCTAAAATAAAAGTTAATTAAGAAATATTACTTTGAAAGGAATCAACATTGCCATGTACATTAACACACACACACACACACACACACACACACACACACACAGTTGATCCTTCAACAACACAGGGATTAAGGGGACCCATATCCTGCACAGCTGAAAATCTACATATTACTTTTGACTCCTCAAAAACTTTACTAATAGCCTACTGCTGACCAGAAGCCTCACTGATAACATAAGCAGTTAACACATACTCTGATGTTATACATATTATACATTGTATTTGTACAATAAGATAAGCTAGAGAAGAGAAAACATTATTAAGCAAATCATAAGGAAGAGAAATACATTTACAGTTCTGTACTATAAAAAAAAATCCACATAAAGTGGTCCCATGCAGTTTAAAAACTTGTTGTTCAAGGGCCAAGTGTATGTATATGTATGTCCCTCTCTTTTTGTGTTTGTTTGGTTTTTTTAAGATTTTATTTATTTATTTGACACACGGAGATAGTGAGAGAGAGAGCACAAGCAGGCAGAGTGGCCGGCAGAGGGAGAGGGCGAAGCAGACTCCCCGCTGAGCAGGCATCCCATGGCTCCATGCCAGGACCCAGAGATCATGAACTGAGCCAAAGCAAAAGCTTAACCAACTGAGCCACTCAGATGCCCCTCTTGTTGTGGTTTTAAGTACTCTAAAAGCAAAATAATATCACAAAACAGAGAATATGAGCATATCTGAAAAGAAGACTCACTTTTTCCCCCCTTTGGTAATCAGTTTGCTTCTGATTATCTTTATTTCAAGATATTTTGCATTGTTTTGGCTTTTTATAATATACACTTAAGTTTTACAAAAGTTTAACAACTGTTTTGTAATACGAACTATTTTCTGTTTTCTACAATCTTCATGTTTTTGGATTTGTGAACACAAGAACTAATAAAATTATTCCAGGAGAGTATAATTACACATACAGAAGAATTCCCTTTCAAAACAAAACCAGAAACCAGAACATTTTTAAGTCTCTTTAGCTCTAGGCTGAGATTTCAGTAACTTGCAGGCCTCCTCTTTCTTCCCATCTGTGGTTCTACAGGCTCTGTGTGCGGTCAGGAATTCCTTGCACAGCCACTAACTAGCTGTATTCAACACCTGGTCTATTTACAGCAAAGCTGGCGTACAGACAGCTTGTACAACTTCTGTTCTAACCTACTTCTGATGCTCAGGAGCAAGAAATACTTCGATCTCAAAGGAACCGATTACAAACATCTGAGTATGTTTGTTAAATTCACCTGACACTTAAAAACAATCTTAAGACTAGTGTTAGACCAGAATTATGTATGATAAACCTGGGTTTGGGGCCTGAAGTCCATTTTGGACTTAAACTCTATAATGTATAACAGGTTCTTACCATGTACGTGGGTATGTCTGTGCATACTCTATATTCTTACATAATTTAATAATTTACATAGCATATATCTACATCTCTTTATAACCTATATAAGTAAATGCCACATCTAACAGAAAAACATGTTAAAAAGAAAAACTTATTTTTCCTTAGCAACTATGATCTAACTAGATTCTAGTTACTCCTGCCTATTAGTAAATAAAAAATACTTACATTTCATAAGCAAGTTTTCATTTCACTAATTTTGCATACCATGACCCAGTGCCCATGCAAAGAACACACGAATGTGTTTACATTTTTCCTAGAGAAATAATCTTTCTATAAAAAAACATTTTATTTTTTAAAAATTATTATTATTTTTGAGCCAGCCTCTGGGGTTTGGCTAAAAACTTATTGCAATGTACAATAAAATTCATTTGATCTTCATTCTTAATACACTCATTTCCAAATAGTGCTGTGGTACTTATTTTAATTTCTTAATTAAAATGCTTAAAATGGGGGCACCTGGGTGGCTCAGTGGGTTGAAGCCTCTGCCTTGGGCTCAGGTCATGATCTCAGGGTCCTGGGATCGAGCCCCGCATCGGGCTCTCTGCTCAGCAGGGAGCCTGCTTGCCCCTCTCTCTCTGCCTGACTCTCTGCCTACTTGTGATCTCTCTCTCTGTTGAATAAATAAATAAAATATTAAAAAAAAAATTAAAAAAATAAAATGCTTAAAATGTTTCAACATCTAATTTATATTAACTTCGTTTAAGTAACAATTTAATTCATGACATGCCTTCCTTTAGTACATGATAAATATATATACACATGCATGCCTATGCAAATGCGTGCCTGTATGTGTGCATATATATACTATGCTTGTACTCACATGCACAGCTATAAAGTAAACATACATGTAAAAATTTCACTTGACAATTTTGTTTTCATTAAATTATGTACAAACTCTATTTTTTTATTCATCAAAACCATTCCAAAACATGAGAGAACAGTAACTTGTATGTATTTTTCTACTTATGCCTTTATTTTTATTTGCAAATGTTCATCACTGTAAATATTGAAGTGTTTTAAGTAGTTGCAAGAGAAATATGAAGGGTAGTAATCTTATAGCCATATAATACGAGTTTACTTAGAAGCTGAGGATGAAAAAAGGAGTGAGGATATATAAAATCCTGAAAAAAAACTAATATAATGATAATAGCTAATAATTTAACTACTGAATTACCAAATGTAGTGCTCATATTCTATATTTGTCCGAGCATTTAGTCCTACTTCCTTAAATAAATAAATACATCAAGTAGCAATGAAAAAAAAAACCAAAAACAAAAATAAAAAAACAGCAGGTTCTCTGGAACTCTCTTTCTTACAAAAAGTTTATCTGGATATAAACTCTAATATTTTGTGTAGGTAATATGGCATGGTGATTGGTTTTTCATTTGTTTGTTTTTAAAGATTGTATTTATTTATTTGAGAGAGAGAGAGAGAGAGAGAGCAGGAGTGGGGGAGGAGGGGCAGAGGGAGAGGGAGAAGCAGTCTCCCTGCTGAGCAGGCAGCCCAACATGAGGCTCGATCCCAGGACCCCAAAATCATGACCTGAGCTGAAGGCAGACACTTAACCAACTGAGCCACCCAGGCGCCCAAATTGAGTACTTTATTATATATTTATGTGATTGCTCATAATGTCTGTGATGTTCAAATACTTACTACTGTCATTGCATTTGACCATTATATCAAAAAACAAAAACAAAAAATGGGGTCAAATGATTTTAAATATATGTAAATGATACATACATACTGCCATGACTCTGATCTACACTAATATAGAAACTGTTATATAATTCTCAAATCATACAGCAATTATAAGTGGAAGAGACTACTTTTTTGTTTGTAAATAGTATTTGATAGATTCAGTATTCATGTCTACTATACTAAGATCAATAAAATTATGCAGAGCATTACTTACTCAAGACTTCTTAAGTTAACTATTTTTAAAGCATAAGACAGTGTATAAATCTGTACTACTGAGACACTGAAAGTGATCCTAGAAAGAGTCAAATGAAGGAAAACACTTTAATGGCTGGATATTTTCTTGTATTTCAAATTAGTTTGTAGTCATAGAGACAAAATATGAAAACACATTACAATATTTACACAGTTACATTTAATTTTCATAAATCGAATTCAAGATCAAAGGCTTTTAGTGGTGAAAGAGGATTGTTTTACCAAAGTTGTCTGCATTTTATTTCATATTTTTTTCTACCTTCCTTGTCCAAAAGATTAATACAGGTCACAAACACAAAGGGATTTTTAGATTTAAACACACATATTTATACCTCCTAAATGTAAAATAACATGAAATATAGGTAATAGTATGCGATAGCATTTACAGAATTCTCAGATAAAACACAGATTGTGATTATAGCCCATTTTCAGAAAACCTAGAGCAGTTAACCAAGTTGTTTGGTTTTAAAATCTCATTCACAAACTTGTCAAGATGATGCATGGGAACTTCAACATATATATTTTTATGTGGGAATAATTATTTAAAGAGAAGACTACGGCTACATTGAAGTTTTAGATACTTAAAACTAGCCAATTCCAGTCTTTTTAAATTCGTTTATTTCTGAAGCAAATAGATAATCCAACAAATCTCAATTACCACAAACGATTCCATCCAAATGTTAAAATGGTGAAATGAAGATCCCTAAAAGAACTTAAAGAGGCCTCTTTCAGAGGAAAGAGAGATACGAATTATTTACAGGAAAATGTGATCTTCTCCATAAATCAGCCTCTGAACTCTCTGAAGTTGTGGTCATTGCCAGAAAGACCTGATCCAGTTTCCGGTTTAATTTAGGGATCACGAATTTTTATAGGAAATAAAAATGATTCCTTTAAACCATAGGATCACATTTGACTAACAATAATAGGAATCGCATATGTAATTTTAAATTTTCTAATGACATATTTGTAAAGGTAAAAAGAAAGAAGTGAAATTAATTTTAATATGTGAAATATGTTCGTATATAATCAACCTAAAAGTATTGAGTTATTTCACATTTTTTCATTTGTGCTGTTTTGAAACTATAGCGTATTTTGCTATAGTTAGCAAATCTAAATTTGCTATTATTTATCTAATAAGTAATATTATTTTATTATCTAAATAATAAATTTATCTAAATTTGTACTGGATCCTGGAGCACTATGATGCATCAGGACAACTGCAGCCCCAGGAAGTTGACATATGCATCTGAAATTCTCTGATCCGGGAGAATGGAGGCCTCTGTCCTTTGTCTGACCTGTTGCTTTTTTGTTTGTTTAACACTTTGGATCATGCTTTCTATTTGGATGTCCCTGTTTCCAACAAACTAGCCAATTTTTGTTCTTCCTAGCCTCAGCTAGCCCAGAGGAACCATCAATAACTCAGATCGAGTTTAATTTCCTTATTGACCCACATTGGATTCTGCACGCCCTTCACAAGCAGTGTAGACACATGTTTTCCAAGCTTATTCCCTAAAGCCTAAGCATCACTGCTAAATTCTCCAAACATCAGAAATATTAGGGCACAGTAAACATTCTGCTGTCTAAAATAAGCTGTCTAAAATATGTATATATATGTATAAACATGTAGATATACAAACATATAAAAGTATATATAAATATATAAAAATATGTATATGTATAAAATTAAAACTCCCATTTTTCCTTACAGCGAAGGCAAAAATTAGGTACTATAGAAAAATGGGGAGAAAAATTCTGAGTTTTTGACTGAAAATAATTATGCCGAATTGAAAACTGTCAGTGTTGGAAGAAAGAATTCAGCTACCAGACTACAAATGGAATACAGAATCTGAACATTAAAATGCATGTAATATATACAACAGGCATATATTGAAAATACCTAGCAACAGAGATTCCATTTGTCAATTTTGACTGTCTGAAATTTCCTATTTATCCTGCACACCAAAATATTGCCCTGTAATTAAAATTCCATTGTGCTGGTCTTAACTATTAGAGTGATTTCCAAGTTTGTTTCTGTGCTACTAGGACACAGGATGTCATGACAGTCTGTCACAATCCTTTGAATATAATTTTCTATTTAAAAGGTTTTATTCACTGTAGCATTTCTTAAACATTATAGATAATCAAAAGAGGTTAAAAAACATGCCCTTCCATTTGTCACTGTTTGGCTTTTGCAATATGAAAAGCGTGTTTAACCTTTTATTTCCTAGAGCAGAAACTATATAAAGGTATGTGAGTTGTGTAATAACTATATTGTGAGTGAGCTCTTTATGCCTCCAGGAAAGCATTCTGACATTCACTATTTAATGCTTTAAATCTGTGCTCTTGTAAAGGTCATAGAGAAAAGAAAATTATCAAGGCACTAAGTATGGTAAATGTAGGGAAAAACTTTGTTATTTCTTGAATGACTCTTTTAAAGGAAACTAATATTTCCCAGAAGAAGAGTTGAATCATTAAGAGCATATGTGATTTTTTATATCACCATAAAAAATATCTTTCAAGAAGGGTTGATCCATAAGCTATCTATGTGACAGCTAAACCTACAATCAAAATTTTAATTACAGAGAAAATATTAGGCATCTCTTAAAAGTCTGTATAACCATTTCTGGGATCACAATGTCAATTCCCAAATATATCTGAAGTATTAATGTATTTTCCATTATTAATCTGGTACTTGCGCACAATGAAAAAAAGCTAGTATTGCCAGACAACTTCTATTAGTATTTTCCCAAAAACATTTTCTCTTAGTAATTACAATCTATTTTAGGCTTCCAAACAAATGAACTACTGAGAAAAAAAATAGAAAAATATTTTCAGATTCTTTATGAACATATGGTGCTGATCCTTCAGGAAAAAACTCTATTAAGTAGTTGCACTTTTTTTTTCTCCAAAACATGCTCTCAGATGAACTATATGACAAAATATTCCTTATTCTTATAATAAGGAAGATTTTCATATTATATTTCTAATGAGAAAGAAAAACACATATAACTTTTTATTTTTAGAAGTGATATTTGCCTAGACAATTCAAATTGCACAAAATATTCTTTCCAGAAGAAATATATGTACCTTGGATGGTTCCATCTTTGCCTGTGAAAAAATGTAGCTCTCATGTTTTAAGGCTAATCTCTTTCTTTCTATTCTCTGTCTCTCAAATGCATATACGAACATAATGTAGAAAAAATAAGAGTGGTACCATTTTCAAGTAGTACCATTATTCTCTCAGTATTACTGACATCAAGTTATGATGATTTTTAAAAGTTTTTTCTAAATCTTACCACTTAGTGAAATTTTCATGAAGAGTGAAATCTCATGAAGAGATTTTTCCAATAAAGTTCCCAACAATTGTTTTTTTTCTCCATCCTCCATTAGCAGACGGTCGACAAACTCACCACGCTGTTTTATTTTCCTTGCTCTGCCTGTCTATTCCATGTGGTTTCTCCAAGTTACTCTTACTAAAATAGGACTTTTCTTGTTGGTTCTCTGTCCCCCAGCCTGCGACTGTAAAATTCTTGGTGGCATTCCAGTAGCCAAAGAATATAGTAAGAGCTCTTTATGCTAGCACTGAGGATCATTCACACTGATGATCAACCCCTCTGTATTCATCTCTCATCTAGTCTATCTAGTCACTTTATTTACCCTGAAAACTCTTCTGTGTCTCTCCATCCTTGCCACTTTTGTCCTCTTACTCCTTCTGCTAGGAATGCTTTTCTACTCACTTCCAATTATGTAGTTTCAGATTTCCCTTCAAGATACAGTCCTTTTCAAGTCCCTACATGACACCACTATGACATTACTGCCCTTCTGAACAGTTTACATGCTGTCGCTTTTCACATTTTAAAAATGCATAGCCTTCTATTTTCTACCTAAGTTTAAAGCTCCTTGAGTACAAGAACGATCTCTTACTCACTTCTCAAGCCCTGGGATTCTAGCGTAAAACCTGACACATATGAAAAGCCAAGTAGCTTGTGATAACCAAATGCAATATCCCGATATTGTCTGACAATATGTCATTGAAAAACTATTTACACTTAAGTTTGAAAAAAACTCCGGCTTTCTGGCTAATAACCTCCCTAGTTTCACTTAGAAAGACTACTCATAATAACCACTGCTAGTAGCTTTCATTCCTTCCCCAAACCAACAAAAATTCATCAACTCACCTGTGGGTGCGTGTTCACCTTTCCTTTAATGATATCAGAACTTTTGAAGAGAATCCTAAATCCAATATATGCCTTTATGCAATGTTATACAAAATAATCTACTCAACACTGATCCTGCAGAATATAAAAGCATTATGTTCCCAAAATATGCACTATAGGATAAAATGCATTTGCAATACATTTAACTGACAGAGTAGTAAATGCTGTTCAGTATCAGTCATTAGGAAAATTCCAGTTCAATCATAATGAGATACCAAATACACACTCACCACATTGACTAAATTTTAAAAGTCTCAAAGCAGATGTTATTGGAGATGTAGAGCAATGGAGACTCTCATGCCATGCCTATGAAGGTTTAAATTAGTACATTTTGGCAAGCAATTTGTCATTATCGAATAATGTTAGCTAAATATATAGCCTATAATGCAGCACTTCCACTCCTAAGTACAACTCAAAGTATAATGAGTATAATGAGTATAACTCATTTCTACATACATGCGTGTATGGGAATGCTAATTACATTATGATAGAAAATAGTACAAACTCAAAGCATAAAATATAAATCTGCAGTAAACTGCACAAATAAGTTATGGTATGTCAATTCAATCAAATACTATATGACAATGACCAAAACAAAGCAATAAGTAACAAATGGTTGGGGCTCAAAATGTAATGTTTAATGAATGAAGAGAAGATTAAGGAACAATAGGGTGAATGAATGAAGAAATGAAAGAAGAAGAGGAAGGAAAGATGGAGGGAAGGAAAATGGTTCAGTTTTTGAAATGTGGATGGCCACATTCCTACTCTGGTCTTTCCTTGGTGCATGCAGGTGGAGAAAGAGAGATCTCTATATAGTCCAGCTTTTCAAAAATTTAAAAAATGTATTTTTTATATATAAACACAGAAAGAAGACAAAATATAAAGAAGAGCAAGAAAGTTACAATTTAAAAAGTTGGGCCACTTAAAGGGCAGGCTATGATCCTGGCATTATTCTATTTTTCAAACTAAAAGTTTGTTGCATTATTATTCATTTTCCTTTATTTTTGTGCACTTTCTAACATGTAATATTTGTCAATAAAAAGAATTTAACATTCATGTTCTTCGCAACAGAAAAATTAAAAAAAAATCATATAGAAGAGGCAAATCCTCAGACTATCCTCAGACTTCTCTAGGACAGAGCTCAATGCAAAAAAGAATGGAGATACTTCAGAGTTCAGAAAAATAAAATGAACTAAATAATTATATTTCCTACATTTAGAAAGAAAATAGATATGTCCCAGAAAGAAATAACACAACATCAAATATTACATTTTTACAAGAGTATGATTTGATAATGAATTAACATAAAGATCAAAATGACTGAAAAAGAGAGGTGATAAAATTAAATAAATGCAATTGGACAGCTGAAATCTAAGAGAACTAACTGCTGACACAAACCAGATGACGTATTCATTACATCATTCAGATGAGTTAGGTAACACCGTAGTAATACACACTGCAACATCTCAATGGCTTAGCACAACAAGAAGTGTTTAATTCTACCATATCATACATACAGACAGCGGTCAGAAGTGGGGCCATGTCTGTGGTAATCCCTCAGAGAACCAGACAGGAAAAGCTTCATCTCAATGGAAACTTTCACTCTCAGGGTAGCAGTGGAAATGGAACCTGGCAACTCAGGCGGGGTTTTAAAAGTTCCACTTACATATTTTTGGCCAGAGAAGTCATACGGCTATATTAAATTTAAATGGGATTTCTATGGACCAAATAGTGCCTCGCCAAATTCACACATTGAAGTCCCAATGCCCAGTGTGATGTCTTTAGAGCTAAGACTCTTAGAAGGTACTTACGATTAAATGAGGTCATGAGGGTGAGGGTCGGTGGCCTTAATCGGAAGAGCAAGAGAGAGACAGCGGGATCCTGCGCACACACCTAGGAAAGGCAGAGGATGTAACGTGAAGACAGATGTCAACAAACCTGGAAGAGTCCTTACCAAGAAGCCCACAGTGCTCTGATCTCAGACTTCTATCTCCAGAATGTGAGAAAATAAATTTCTCTTGTTTAAGCCACCAGTCTAAGATATATTTTTATGGCAGCCCAAGCAGACTAAGACAAGGATAGAACACAAATTCTACCATATGCTTGGAAAGCAGAGAGCCAGGAATATTTATGAACAGCACTAATGTATACCATAATTATAAATATTTAAAATGTAAAATTAAAAATACGAATAACAAAATTTGGCAGAACAACAAGGAGATGGAAGTAAAGCAAAAGTCTGTTGTTAATTTGCTCATTTTTTAAGGCAGAAAAACAGTAGATACTATAAAATTGGAAAAAAATTTTAGTTAAAAACAAAAACATAACTGAAACTAATATTTTTTCATAGTCTAAGTTCAGAAGAATTCTTTTAAAGTATAATATTTCTTGTGAAAGAACATAATTTTTTTAAAAGATTTTATTTATTTATTCCAAAGAATGAGAGAGATTGAGAGAACGAGTGGGGGGAGGGGCAGAGGGAAAAGCAGACACCCTGCAGAGCAGGGAGCCTGACAAGGGACTCGATTCCAGGACCCTGCGATCATGACCTAAGCTGAAGGCAGACGCTTAACCAACTAAGCCACCCAGGCGCCCAGTGGAAGAACATAATTTTGACTATAATAATTTCTTTAGTTTCAGTTTTTCTTCTTAATAAAAGTATAAAATTTATTTTTATAAATTAACATGTTTTATGTAATTTCATTTCTGTGTATTATTTTTATTTTTTCTATCAATCTTTCATTCATTCTTTATAAGCATATATCACATTGAATGCCTGAAGTGATTTTTCAAATATTACCACAAAAAATCAAAGATAGATTATAAGGTATTAAATATGTTAAATTAAAATATCACTAATACAACCAGTATAACCATACAATATTTTATCTTTTTGATTACTTTAAAAAATGTATGTTCTTTTAAATTCTTTAAGGAAGTTCACCTATCTCGTGCCTTATACGTTATGAGGGCTAGCTCTCATATTAACCATGACTTCTTCAACTTGATCTACTTTTTTATTGACTTTTTCCTAATTGTTCTAGGAGTTCCAATCTCCCTTTAAATTACATGACAACTGAAAAAAATGTGCTGTTGTAACTGTTGATGCTGGCAACACCTTTCTATAGTTAAAAAAAAAAATCAAGCAATGCTGTAAACATATGAGTTAATTTTATACTCCCAAACTTATTATTTGCTCTCTGGTAATGATTTTTCCTTAGAGGTAAATCCCGTGCACATGGTAGATAAAGACAATGGCTTGAAATCACAAATGAATGTCTTTGATTTAATCTCTTTGTAGTTTTTTATCATAATTAATTTTGATTACCAAATGTGTTCCCCAATATTTCTCTGTATTACGAAGCAACAGAGGCATGTTGGTAATTTTAGGACTGGCTTTTATAAGTATTTGCACAAACGTTTTATTATTTAAAGGAAAAAATCTTACATATAGAATGATTAAAACAAAATAAAGGAAGCATTCAGTGGATGATTCTATGTAATGGTCCTACAATCATGTTTTCAAGAAAATAATCTTCGAGAATAGACACCTAATCAAGAATAGGCACCTAAGAAGTTCTGGAAGCTCAATTACATTTAAAATAACAAGTCTGAGATTCTACCTTTGCCTATTTGCAGCAGTTTTAACGATCAATGAAGACTATCCCATCCTTAATAAATTTTTCCTCAAAACTAAGTTCTTAAGCCATTAAGACAGAAGAACAATAAAAATTAAAATTATATGTGTATTTAAGAGATCAATAGAAGGACATAGTTTTTAAATTATCTTCTCTCTGTAGGAGATATGCACATTTATATGTCTGCCTTTTGTCAGCTGTGATAATGCAATAAATTTATGCAACATGTGATTTGAATTATCTGAATTAGATTATATATCTATGTGTCCTAAAAAACTATCACATGTTGGTACAAATTTGACTTTTTATTTTGAAATAGGATATACTCATTTAGGGAAAAGACTGTTTCGTTTTAAGTAGCCTAAATGAAGTTGAGTGAATAATATAAAATTTCTTGTTTATTAACTTTTTTTGGTCCTTACTATTGCCATTTATATCATCAATTTACCTTCCTTGATTTTCTGTAATTTTGAGCATGGCTTTTTTATTAACATTTTTAAATGATGGATATTTTTCAATTATATGGCAATAATTAAAATATTTTTATTATTATTCTGTTGTAGTGTAGATGTGAGTATACCACCAAAATTTTTTTCAATACTGTAAATTAAGCTATACTTCAAAGAAAATATGCTAATGATGCAGTAATTTATAGTTGAAGAGGCAATATGATGTTTGAAAAGCATTTTCTTAAAAACCATAATAGACAGTAATAATATGCAATATATTAAAAAGCATTTTCTTAAAAATCATAATTGATAGTAATAATACTTCTCTAAACAAAAAACTAATGAAACTTAAGTTTAAAATTTAAGAAGTTTCATCAATTTCTCAGTAATTATTTCCTAAATATTCCTTTTCTCATACTCATGATCACACCTTATCACAAAGTATTATATGTCATTTTATAGATCCTATTGTTCCGTCCCAACCACTAACTTTTCTAGAGTATTCAGAATGTGTATGTGTATATATACATGCATGTAACTGCCATGTGTATATATATATTTTCTCCCCAACTCTAAGAGTCATTACAATGAAAACTATAAAAAGGGTCACTATCTTATTGTGATTGCATGTATGTTTACTTACATACTTTATAAGTGCTTAATAAGTAATTAAGAAATGCTTTTGATATTCTCATGAAAAAACAGAAGGAATGGTATTCCATGAAACCTGTGTTTATTCATAGCAATCGCTATTTCTTTTTGGCTCTTGGGATGCTCTCTTCTCCTGGATGCAACAAAATACAATGCAGAAATGCACATTATGTTGGAAAGACATGTAAGATGCATGAATGATGTGTTTAAAGTCTCCTGGTTTAAAAAATGCAAAGGAAATAAATCTCTTGCTACCATGCATAGCTTTGGAGTAGGAGAATATTTTGAGGTGGGGGGGGAGAAGCCAGGTATATAAATCCAAGGAATTATAAACATGGTAGTGGAATGTTGGCAATCAAAGAAAATAACCCAAGAAAGAGAGATGAAGATCTGACAGCAAATGGTATGATAACTACAATTTTACTTATCCAAATTATTCTCACCACTAATAATAATTTAAGTATACCTTAAATATGGTATTTGAATTTAACAGATCAAGTGTTCTTCAAGTGAGTGTAAATTTCTAGGAGCAGCATCAGTTCAGCAAGATTTCCCATTTTCTGACACATTGTTTCGCCTCTCTCTAAACTCTACTCCCTGGCCCAGAGATCAATGTGGGCCATTTAAAAAAGTCTATTCAGCTCCAGACTAATAATAAAATCACTCTTTACAGTCTTACTCTCAGTTGCATATTGATCTCCCAGGAGTATTCGCCACCCAGTCATATGAGAGACAGAGGGGAAACAAAGGCCAGATGCCAGAACCTAGCTGGTGTCTGCTTGCCTGCTGTTTAAATTTCTCAAGGTTTGTTCTAAGTGTCTATGTTCTTAGGTGCTAGCAGATATGTTTAATAGTATTTATTCTATTCTTGGCCATCTATTAGTTGGAATATATGTTATCAACTTTCATTCATTTTAACCTAAGGATGCTCTAGGAAGCCGAGAGTTTTTGAAAACCTTTTTAAAATGTGCACTTTTGGGGGGACTGAAAACACAAAGACAATTTCCAACATACAGCGTGGAAAGTGCCATTAAAATCTGGTCACTGAAGGACAAAAAGATCTTAAACAACCTAACATGATGGAAAGTAACAATGCATTTGAACCTTTAATATTGCAAAATAACACTGTTTTGGAAGATCAGATGTGAAATGTTCTTAGCAGCAAGATTGCCTCATGATTAATTTAAGAGCCTTGCTAAATCCACTCACACTCCTCCATTCAAGAGGGTGAATGTTGCAGTTTTGCCAACCACTATGGTGTCATCCCATTTTGGAGCCCACATGGTGGCTCTTCAGCAGCTTTCAGGTCTTTCAAAAACAACGTCTCAGTCTGCGTTCATCAGTTTTGGTAGATCATTGATTCTCTGTCTCCCACTGCATCCTATCTTGCTCCTAACACATGAACAGTTCTCACAAGGGGCTACGTGCAATAGTGGTTTCAATTGTTCCAAAAATTAAAGCTCATCTTAAAGGAATCTTACACAATCGCATGCCATAGGAGAGAGAAAAAAAAAATATATATATATATTTTAGTAGGGTCTCAGAGTAATTTAGAAAACCTCTTCAGGTTATAAGGAGAGATCAAAATTGTTAATTCCTGCCCATAGTAAATGTTTAATAAACTATGAGATAAATTGTAAGATGCATAATAAAGAAAATAAATATTATTTTAGCCAGGGATAGCCAGAATTGAAATAGAATATTTCCTTCTTGCTATCTTCTATACATGTACATGGTTTGTTGTTACTGTTATCGTTATTGTTTTTTTAATGCACTTTCACATGTTGATTAAAAAGGAGAATGTTCAATGAAGTCAGTTAATCTGTTTGTCCTGCATTTTGCTGTTGTTTTTATCAAATGCTTGTTTCAAATGATATGACCTCAATCTTCATTACCCACTCAGATCATCATAGAGCCTCTGTTTTATAAATGTTACTCTAAGTGATGATGAAATGGGAAAATGTTAAATATTAACATGGGAAGAAAAGCAAAAGAAGAATGCAATCAGAAATTCATAGTTTCTCACTAAAATTGTTTGGAAGATATATTAATATAAAATGATATTCTATGATAATTTGTTACAAGTCCCCCATCACTGCATTGCTCCAAGTTTTTAAATCAATGCACTCATCAAAAATAAATGCTGAAATTATTTATTGCAACTGATCTTATCAATAAAATATATCAAGCCATCTTTAAATTATTTAAGAAGAATTAATATTTACCATGAATGTTCAGTTGGTGAAGCAGCCATATCCTGTAAGTGAAAATTGCACTTTGTTGAACAAAACAATTGTCTAAACTTTACCATGACATTTCCTGCACAGCTTTCAAATAAATTACACAAAGTACATTTTTTGTTCTTTTCATAAACTGTTGACCTATTAGACTCAAAAAATATTTCTTAAAATTCTCTCTTAGATACTGAAAATAGGGATAGCTTAAAGTGAAAATGTCACCAAATAAGTGGTTGAACTTTGACAACACATATAATATTTGTCAAAGGAACAAAAGCATATGAAATAGTTTGGGAAAGAAAAAGCATTAGGTGAAATCACATCGTTAAATAAAGGAACAAAGTCATTTTATTGAGTACTCAAAATTGTTAAAAAGAATTGTTGAAAAGAATAGGGGATTTTTTTTTCTCCCTAAACTTTTAAAATATCTAACATTAATATTGAAAACATGCAACTGATACAGTTTCCTATACCATTTTCTCACAGAGCTGGAGAAAATAATTAATAGAAGTAACATTTTCTTTTTTTTAAATTATGTTATGTTAGATACCATACAGTAGTTTTTGATGTACTGTTCCATGATTCATTGTTTGCGTATAACACCCAGTGCTCCATGCAATCTGTGCCCTCCTTAATACCCATCACCAGGCTCACCCAAAATCAGTCAAACTAGACAAGTTCAGAGGCAGCATTTAGAAGTGAGAGAGTTTTCCTTGTTAGCAGCCTCGGGTGAAGGTAGGCAAAAGATGAATTTCACTTTTGCATAATGGAAAATGAATTCCAATCTTAATGCAACATAGACATTTCAGTCATTACTAATGAAATATTAAATATCCTTTTGAGGAGATTATGTTTTAAGTACATGAAAGCAAGTCTGGTTAACAAAAATATAGAATCAACTAAATGCATAAATATATCTTTAAAAACAAAAGTGATTATTTTAAAAAAGCATTTTTTAATCCAAAAGAACATTCAAAGAAAACCATATCATCTAATTTTAAAGAGTCTAAGCATAGGAGCAGGGAGACCTGAATTTGCACCTCAGTTCTGAAGGATAACTCAGCATTACCTTTATGAATTTAAATAATTTCTCTGACCCTTTCTGTCTTTACTTGAAAGAAGTATAATTATTATCGGAAAGAGCTTAGAATAGTTTTTCATATTTAGTAAATTCAGGTGAGCAATCAGTAAATGGTGGACAATATTATCTTTATTATTGAGGAAGTAAGACATGATTTTATTCTCTTATCTTTAGATAATTTTTTTTAAAGATTTTTTTTATTCATTTGACAGAGAGAGAGAGAGGTCACAAGTAGGCAGAGAGGCAGGCAGAGAGAGAGGGAGAAGCAGGCTCTCCGCCGAGCAGAGAGCCCGATGCGGGGCTGGATCCCAGGACCCTGAGATCATGACCTGAGCCGAAGGCAGAGGCTTTAACCTACTGAGCCACCCTCTTTAGATAATTTTTAATACTTAATGCAGGTGGTCATAAATATATAAAATAGCATTATATCTGAATATCATGCTGAATGTCTAACTTTATCACATGAGTTTTTAAATGTGATAAAAACTTTAGTTTAATAGAGAATAAAACACCCTTGCATAATAATGCGTTATTTTTTTGTTATTCTGGGTTAAATACTTTAGGATAAGTTCAAAGGTCAATCTATCCAATCACTTAACAAATTCTTACTCATTTTGTTTAAAACCTCGCCTCTTCTATGTTCTGCACAACCACTGATCTAAATCTAAAGTTTTATAATTTCTTCCTGGACCACCACAATTGTGTCCTAATCGCCTTCCCTTTAACCAGCATCCCTCCACTAGAGGACATCTTCCAAATAGATAATTATGTTGATAAAATAACTGTCAACCTCAGTCCCCTATTTTGTTGCATCCTATATCTTCTTATAATTCTAGCTTAGTGGCTTTGGGCAAATTACTTAATCTCTCTGTCTCAGTTCCCTTACAAGTATGATAATAGCATTAAATACCATAGGGGATTTCTGCAATGATTAAAAAAAAGAAAAAAGAAAAGAAAAAAATAATTTGTGTAAAGTACTTAGAACAATGCTTGGCAAATAGTAAGTTTTCATCAAATTTTAGCTACAATTTTTATTATGTAGAAAGGATCTTAATTTTGACTTCAGTAGTCTTACTATATATTCTCATGCTGTACTTTTCCTTTTGTGTGTGTGTGTCACTCATCATCCTACCTTTGTCTTTAGATTTTGTGTGTGGGTCTGTGTGCATTCTTCGATTTTTAGAGCACAGTTTGAAGAGTAAATGAAAAACAAAGTATAATCAAGCATCCATCTGATTAAGAGATATTTGCACTCTTTATTCAGATGTTTTGGCATCTTGTAAATAACATCTCTGAAAGTGGACAAAGTGCTAACACGAGGCAGATAATATAATTCAGACAATGATCAGACATATAGGAAAAATGAATTTTACTCATATTAATTAGCAGAATAATTGAGGAAGAAATTTAACATTCTTGTTTGGAATAGAAGAATGCAAAGATATTCGAAATTCTGTAATTACACTTTGTATTTGTTTACTCTGAAAATTTGAGTTTGATATTTTTGATGAATATTTCTTATTCTCTATTCATTGTAAATTTAACTCAATTAGTTGCCTAAAAATGCATTTTCTTCTTTGAATTTGTCATTTGTGAGTGTTTTGAAATATTTATGTTTAGACCAGTTAGGTAAATGAGATAGTTGAAATGATGTTCATAGCACTAAGGTATTTGCACAGTGTTAAAACTAATTTGAATTATATGTTTAAAATTTCTGGAAATAACTCATTACAACTGTATTTCTTTTGAAATATTCTATAAACTTATAAAATTGTTTTATTCTCATAAAATATTTAAATCTTTGTAGCCTTGTGGTCAACTTTGAGCTTATCATAAATGTGCTACTGAAATTTTATGACAAGCAGGTACAATAGTTGTCCTTTAGACTTTAGATAGAATATATCAGGATAATAGGGTTGATCCAATACTTTACATCTTAATACATTTCTTAGCATTTACCAATAAAAGCTATCAACTTTAAAAACTGTTATTAAATACATCAAACACATTTTAAAATACCTTATTAAGTAAAGGTAATGAAATATTGATACAGAGAAGAATTTTTATTGGAATTTAGATCCTACCATAATATTATTAGGGAAGATTTTAGCACTTCCAACTTCTGGAATATATTGTGGAGGGAATTTCTGCATTCACCATGTATTTTTGAGGCAGTATATAGGTTAGATAGACCCGAAGAAAGGTTTCATCTTCAAGGAAGCCAAATAAATTACTACTTGCAGCAAAGCTATTTTCTACTCACACCTTGTGATTCTGAAAGTTTCTAATATACACAATATAACAACAATGCATAAAAGGACATGGCCTTCATTTAATTTTTTATGGAATTAAGTAATTTAAAAGCACCATTTACAGAGACTTCAATGTTCAGACCCTAACTAGTTATATTGCAATCGCATCATATCCAGATGAAAATCTACGATTTTAGGGCACCTGGGTGGCTCAGTCTGTTAAGCGTTTGCCTTCAGCTCTGGTCGTGACCAGTCCTGCAATGGGCTCCCTGCTCAGCGGGGAGCCTGCTTCTGAAACCTCTCCTCCCAGCTCCTGCTCTCTCTTGCTATCTCTGTCTCTCTCTCTCAAGTAAATAAATAAAATCTTTAAAAAAATCTGAGATTTTAATGAATACTTTTAAAATACTTTGAGAGGCTCTAAATATGTCTTATTACTTTACCCCATCTAATAACAAAGCCTATATTTTTATAGGAAGAAATAACTTTAGATTAGATATGTTAGTTATTATTGAAAAATACATATTTTAACACAAATTTTATTTATTTTGAAAAGCTACACTTTTTCGGATATTTGGAAACAACTCAGTAAGAAAAAAAATTAATCTGAAACACGTTTTCTTTACAATCTGATTCTTACATTAGCAATGAAAACTCTTCAAATGAAAATGGATCTAAAATATACAATGATGATCTAGCAAGCAATCACGCTGTAGATATTTACCCAAATGAGTTGACAATTTATGTCCCACAAAACCTGCACGTGGAGGTTTGTAACAGCTTTATTCATAATTATCAAAATTTGGAAGCACACAAAATGTCTTTCAGTAGGTCAATAGATAAACAAATTGTGGTAGATATCCGTACAAGAGAATGCTACTTAGTCATAAAATAAAATGAAAAGACACGGAAAAACCTTAAAAGTATATTGCTAATTCAATTACATGACATTCTGGAAAAGGCAAAATACTGAGAGAGTGAAAAGAACAGGTTAGCCAGGGATTGGGGAGTTTTTTTGGGGGGAGGGTTGTATGAATAGGAGCAGCACAGGGTATTTTTAGAGCAGTGAAACTAAGCTATTTTGTATGATACTGTCAGGGGTAGATACATGATATTATGCACTTGATAAAACTCATATACTTGTAGGACACAAAAAGTGAAACTTAATGCAAACTATAGACTTTAGTCAATAATGTATCAGCACTGGTTCATAAACTGTAACAAATATACCAACAAAAGACAAGATGTTAGTAAGGGAAATGGTGAGAGGGAGAAGATAGGGCACTATTTGTACTCTCTGTTCAATTGTTTTGTAAACCCAAAACTGCTATAGAAATAGTCTATTAATTAAAAAATAAAAAGTCAATGTCTAAGTTTATGATAGCTTTAGTTTTTAAGAGTTCAGAAACACTGCAATGCGTTTCTTTGAAATAAATCTGCATTCTTCTCAAGTTTAAGGACATGGTAATTCAGACACTGGTTGTTTTTAAAAGAATCAATTTAATTTAGTAGTTACCAAAATATTTTCAAATTCATACGGATAGATATACAAACACATGCATGAAAATCAAATATTAATGTTAGACGACTTTACACAATTAAAAAAATGAAACAATACTTTTTATATGGCTTCATAATTGCTACTCAAATGGTCAGCCATTCATCTATGCTTGCTATAGAAAAATGTTTTTAGAAACATGAACTGGAATTTTCCTCTTTAACCACTATTGGAAAAAGAGAGTGAGAAATTTTCATAGGCCAGGAATATTCATTCTTTGATTTATCTGAAAAATGTGACTTTGTTTTATAATACGCAAATATTCCTGCAGACTAATTGCCATTTCTACTGCATTATATTCTGTATCTTCAATAAATTACCCTTTGACTTGTAAGGTGTACTGTAAGAGGCTATCAGAAGAATCTTTTCTGTAGCTTTCTCTGATTTAATCTGTCTTGATTTTTGTAAGAGCATAGTGCACACCTGGTGAGATAGCTTTTATAAATCAAAAAAAGAAAGCTTACAATGTGATTCATATTTTAAAAACATTTCATCACTGAGTGCTTTTTTTCCTACTTGGAAAAAATGTCAGCACCTTTGCAAGTATATTATCTCCCGATTTTCTAATCAAAACAATCCAGGCTGGGAGACAGTAGGAGCTACTTACAACAATGAATATCAGTGTAATGCATTTTAGTTGAATCATTCGCTAAATGCAGAAAACAGAACAAAAAAAAAAGGTCATTTCAGTGAAATCTGAACTCATGTAATAGACATGCATATTTATATTCTACACACTTTGTTAATCATTGACTGAACAACATCCAACATCGTGCCTGGAGCCAACTGACAGGAATTTTAACCTGATTAAATGTCCCAGTATGCCTTAATACCTTTAAATGGAATTTTTATGGCCTGTTCTGCATGCGTATTATTAATACAGTGCCATCAAGAAAACCACAGACATACATAATAGCTCATCAATTTGTAACTAAGCACTTCTGACCTTGAAAAATCAGCTGTCTTTCAGATTAATGTAGTTACATTTTAGGCAGAAAAAAGAAGCCATAAAATTATCATGCTTATTTTTGTAACATTTCACGATGAGAATTAGGAATAGGGGCCATGCTGATGACTTCTTATTGATATTGCTGCCAACCTCTGACATCTGAATTAGAAACTTTGAGACCTCATCCTAATAAAAACCTACTTAAACATTAACATTTCAGCTAAAGAGATACATATAACATACTGCTGCTAAGTTGAAGGGGTAGAGTATAAACTACCATCTCTACTGATGTTCACATTTCTTAGAAAATTGATAAAGTCTCCAAATTTTTCTCTCTCAAACACACACACTCATATAATAATAAAAATGATTAAAAGATAAGGTCACCATGAATATGCAAGGTCATATCAGCCAATGATCAAAAATGAGTAAGAGTGAAAAAAGATGCCAAATGGACATAGAAGCAAATTGAAAAATTGTGGAAAATTATTTTTTATTCAAGAAAAAAAGACAAATCTGGAGAAAGACATGCAGTATTGTGCAATATTAAATGGATTTGGTGATTTTTATGAGAGTAATTTTTACAGTTAATGCCAATTTAATCACTGAAGAAAGATGGGTTGAAGCTGCAAAATGAAATGTTATGCCCTACCATCTAAAACTGAGCACCCCCCACAAAAGAAAAAAAAAAAAAAAACTGGACTATCTGACCATAAAGATACTATTTATTTTAGCATTAATGATTTAACATCAAGAAAAAAATTAAAGCTTTGCAAGAAGTTACTGAGAATGAAGAGAATCTCTAGAAGCATACAATGCCAGTGCTGGAATAGACCATTTACCTTTTATGGTTCACCTAATCAGAGGGAACAATTCCCTGTATAAAAGCCAAAGCTATCTGTTGACTTAATCAGTTTGTGCCTTCTTTTTCATATTCTTAGCATAGTTTTATTCCTTATATTATTCTGTTAATTTACAAGCCAGTTCAAGTGTTTTGGGGTAGTTTTTTGTATGTTTTTGGATAGTTAATCAATTTTTTTTTCCATTGAAGAAATACAAGATCTTCCTTGGTACAATTCCTTGGTATAATTGGAGGAATTATATACAGCTTGTATCTGATTGCTTTTTATTTGAAACCAACATATTTAAAGATTACAAAAGAATCAAGATGGTTCTCAAAGGTTGATTTCCATGCTCTCTTTCAACACCTCTCTAAAAGAAACCAATAATTAAAAGAGTAAAACTTCTCTATCTCACTGGAAACCAGAAGAGGGTCACATTTTGCTGAAGATGGAACAGTAAGCCATTTCCTGAGGAATTGTCACAAATGAAAGTGAAGTGACAAATAAGAGGAAATTAGGCTAATGGTAAGTAGAGTTTCTCTCCTACAATGTCACTAATGATGTAGAAAATTGTTGGGGTTTGGAGCCGATGGCCAATAAAGAATTCTCGTTATGCCTTTGGTGCAAAAAGGTGGTTTTATTAAAGCATGGGGACAGGGCCCATGGGCAGAAAGAGCTGCACTGGGGTCATGAGGAGTAGTTGATTATATATTTTCAAGGGATAGGGATAGCGTAAGTCTCTAAGGAATTTTGGAGACAAGGTTTCTAGGACCTTGAGAGGGCTCAGTGTTGTTAGGAAAAGGTAATTTATTACTGTATAATAAAACCCTAGTCATGAGACTCTTCAGATATATATCTGTGAGCCATATGCTTGGGGGATGATTGCCAACATATATCTTAGGGATTAGAAATAAAGGAAGTTTCCACAGGAATTTTTCTATGTTAAAGTAGAATTACAAGGGGTGCCTGGGTAGCTTAGTCAGTTAAACGTCCGACTCTTGGTTTCGCTCAGGTCATGATCTCACGGGTCATGGGATCAAGCCCAACATGGTGCCACACACTCAGCAAGGTCTCCTTGAGATTCTTTATGCCTCCCTCTCTACTTCTCCCCTTGCCCATACACAGGTGCACAGGCACTCTCATTCATAAATAAATAAATAAATAAATAAATAAATAAAGCAAGCAAGCAAGCAAGCAAGCAAGCAAGCAGATTTACAAGGTCATGGGGGATTGGGATAATGTTAAGCTAGGATTTTCTTTTGCCCTTAGCAGAGTATTAACATTTAGGCAACTGAGCTCCCCCCAGTGAAAGGTCACTCCACTTGTTTCAAAGATTTGTCAATGAACTATAAGTAGTAAGGAAATTTAATTTTTTCCTTTGCCTTGTTTCCCACACCAACTAACATCTTGATTGTGCAAGGAATGCAGATGAGGACAAGTGAACAAGGTGGGTGGACACAAAGAAGGATCTGATAATGCTTATCACAGCCCTCAGGCTTAAGACTATTTGTGAGGATGACTTTGAAGGGATAAATTAAGATCATTGACTCAAGAAGACACAGACAACCTGAAAGTATTCTTTTAAAAATTTTAAAGAACTACTACCTAAGATGGTCTGGATAAAGATGGTTTAGTGGAAAATTTAAAAAGAAAACAGCAAAAAATGAGGTCTATATAATAAACAGTATTATTTTGGGAATGTAATGAGTGGATCAATAGTGGATTGTCTATTAATATAATTCATCTTATTAATTCAATTACAGGTTAAAGTAAACATCACAACCTCAATCCTTAAA
>CM052883.1:128939381-128998809 GCA_028534135.1 Potos flavus | reverse complement strand
TTTTTTATGTTATTAATGCTATTTCCCAACGTATTTATTTTCCTAAACATAATTATTCATAATAAAATATCATACTATTTTCTTTCATGCCCATCTTTAAGGTCTGATAAAGAATAATGATGTATGCAGTAGTGTAGGTTGTATAAACTTTATGTCTTCACTCTTCTAAAAAAGGGAGAGAATGTTAGTCCCAATGGTTAAATATCAGTTTCTTTAGCTGTAAACAGAGTTAATATCTTTTATTTTGTAGAGTTATGGGTATGTTGGAAATGATGAATATAAAACAGGAAGATTATTAATAGAAATACCAGTCTCAGAGCTAGCTCTCAACAAATGCTGACTGTTATTTAACATTATTTAATATTAGAATATACCATAATAAAATTAGGGAATTCCAATTCTACATATTCATAGCAACAGTAAAAGTGGAAGTATGATATTTAACTGATTCACAAATATTACTAATTGATGACTATGTGTCAGGCATTGTGTCATATTTGATGAAGACAAAAGTAAATATGGGATTTTAGTTCTCAAGAGCTTGATCTTTATGTTGAAACACATGGATTTCTAACTTAGAAGGATCTGCATTATTACCCACAGAGTAATAGTTCATACTTTTATAGAGTTTTTTATGTGCCAGATACAGCTCTAATCACTATATGTGTGTCAACATATGCATGTGTGTGTGTATATATATACACACACACAACAATCTTAAATTATAAGTAAATTATTACTTACACCTCACAAATGAACTACCTGAGATATAGAAACATTATCGCTTACCCAAGGTCCAAGCTGAATGACAGCAAGTCTGGGTTTTGAACTCAGGTATCTGACTCCCCAGCTCACACTCCTAACCATTTTATATAGCCTTGTCCAAACAGAATACATATATAGACACAAATAAGTTACATATGCAGAAACTAAGTCTCAGAGAGTTAAATAATAACTAGCTAGGTCACATTTGGCAATTCGCTGGTCATGACTGATGAAGGCAATTATCCAATACCAGATACACTGCGTTTTTGGTGATAATCTAACTCAGCTGAGTACTCTACTTATATCCTTGCCCACAGTGTAAAGTAGGGACTTTAGGTGAATATTCTGGGATCATATTTATTCCTCGAGGATCAACATATAGATGATCCACTTGCTGATATCATTAAAAATAAGGGTTGTTTTCTGCTTTGTTTTTGCACTGAAAATATTTCTAATTGGGTCTCTGCAGAACTTATCTTAAAGCATGAGTAGTAGCTATTTCTAAAGGATGCTAACACAAAAGGTGATTCTAAATAATGATGCAAATGCTACTTTTCAACCAACTTATGATAGAGATACATTCACAAGCCTCTCTCCGCTTGTTCAATGAAGTTACTAACCTTCATCTGGGGCATTAGTATTGAGAGCCATTAAATTAAAACATGCCATTGCTAATGTGTGTGAAAAAATGAACTTTAATAAAATTTTATAATGTAACTTCCTTTTTTTAAAAAGCTGTATTGGCGAAGCTAAACTGTTACAGATTATTTCTGTAAATTGTTTGCTTAATATATGACTCTAATTTTTAGATTTAAAAAAAAAGTTTACAAATACAAAGAGGTTTTCTTAGTTCCATAGTCTCCTTATAGCTAACTGAAGACATATCTATTCTATCATATCTATTTCCCATAACAAGTACATTATGCTATGTACTGTGTGTGTTTGTGTGTGTGCATAAAACAATGATCTGGAAAGAATGTGGAGATTTCCAAATATCCTGACACAGGATAGTTGCATATCTCTTCATTAGGAGGAATATTTCAAAGGTTTGGGTCAGATGGAAGTCAGTCTGAGTTGGCTTAATAGTCGTCACAAGATCTGATATTCACAGTATTAAGGGGGATACTTTTCTCCAGTGTAGATCAACTATCTGCCATTCCTTCCAGGTTGAGAATTGAATAGAGGAATTTTAGATTAATATTCTCTCTCTTTTTTTTAGAATAGTGACAGCATAAAGTTTATTATGCTCTTGACTCAGTGATTTCAAATAAAACCAAACATTTCTGAAACCAGAGCAAGAACCAGAGGTCGCAAAGAAGCTTAATTGTTGTATGTGAACCTGATGTGCTGCCCTTCATAAATAAAGATGATGGTGCCAGTACACTAATAGCAGTCATGGGTGGTGATTTTCCCCCTCAGTAACAGTGACAGATTTGTACTAATGCACTCATACTACCTTTTCAGGGTCCTCTTTTGACCAGTAATATACTATTTCTCAGACTCCTAGTGGGGCAGATTGCTGCCTCTGGATGTGAATCAGAGCAGAGCCAAGAGCTCCCATGTGGGAAATCAGCCTTGACTCAGTACAATGCACTAATTAGCCGAGATCACCAGCTACAGAGTCGTATGCTATATAATCAGACAACTGGACAAAAGAGGACATGTCAGCTTAGAACAATTTCAGAAAATTTGTGTCAGAGAAGTGTTAATTTGCTGCCCTAGATTGCTGAAAACTACATAACTTAAAGTGAAATCATTATAGAAATTGACGTAAGCCATATCAACATCAATATATTATAAATCATCTTGTATGATTAACTAAAATTACTTTTTGTCATTGGTAGGAAAGTAAAGAGAAATTCTAAAATAGCATCACCTAACTAAAAGAAAATTCATGGTTAACTAATGGAGTATACATTTCTATTGAATTCCTCTAGAATTTTAAGAAAGTGATACAATGAAGTCATGTCCTTCCTTGTCTCTTTTTATATGAATTTACTATACATATGTATCTAGACATGACTCCAAACATATAAGGCTAATTATGAGGAGATGAGAAGTATACTATAACAGAAAGCCATTTATAGGAATTCTGAATTCATTAATTTTAAATTTGAGCTTTACTCCTTCTACTTTTTTATTCTTTTCCTTGATCCTAATATTTGAGTTACTTATTTAACAACAACAGTGATCACTTAAATAGAACTGACTATTTTTCAGGTTCTATCCTAACAACCCTATAAGTTTCTATTATTATCACCATTTTATGGGTATAGAAGCTGAAGCATAATGAAGTAATTAATCTGTCCATGCTCACAAAGCTAGTTAATTGGTGAAGTTGAGATTTAAACCAAAGCAGTTTGCCTTTATAGTTGTATTTTTAACCACTAAGCTATGGTTTATTGTTTAAGAAAACTGTGATGAATAACTTATTGTATGCCTAAAGGAGGGTAAAATGTGTATTTATTAAGTCAAAATAGATTTGTGTTTCCTGATATTGCTATCTCACACCCTGGTTAGATGTCCCTGCTTTTTCCTTTAATAGAACTGTTTATAAGCCTTTCTTATAGCTTTTGCTACATGGTATCACTGTCACTGTTGTTGTATGATCCCTTGATCGCAAGATATTTGAACCAAATCTTGTCACTTATAACTAGCACTATACCTAGTGCAGAATAGGGAGACTATATTGGTGGAATGAATGAATAAGAATGTTCATCTTCTACTTAAATGTTTACTTTAATCACCATGATTTTCATTTTATTTCATGACTGAAGAACACTAAGATTTCTTTGGAAAATTTTAATTCCATGCTCGGTTTCAGATGGGTAAAGCTATTGGGTTTTTGTTTTTGTTTTAGAGGTACAATTTAGTGATTCATCAGTTGCATATAACATCCAGTGCTCATTATATCAAATGGCCTCCTTAATGCTCATCACCCAATTATCCCTTCCCCCACCCATTTCCCCTCCAGCAACCTTCAGTTTGTTTCTTAAAGTTCAGCATCTCTTATGGTTTGCCTCCCTCTCAATTTTCATCTTATTTTATTTTTCTTTCCCTTCCCCATGTTCTTCTGTTTTGTTTCTTAAATTCCACAGATGAGAAATCACCCAGTATTTGTCTTTCTCTGACTGACTTATTTCATTTAGCATGATACCCTTTCATTTCATCCACATCATTGCCAATGGCAAGATATCAATTTTTTGATGGGGACACATCTCTTTATCCATTCATCTCTCGATGGACATCTGGGCTTTACCTAGATGGGCAAAGCTATTGTAAGCACAGGACTTTGGGGAAAGCTGGTAGATAATTTCCACTCCCTGATTTGGAAGTTCTAAAATCAAGAGTTCAGTTTTAGACATGTTAAATTTGAGAACATAAATAAATAAGAAAGCAGCTGGGTTGAGCCTAGAAGAGAGAAATAGAAATGTACAAACAAAAGATATTCAAACATTTAAAAAAAAAAGTTTCCTATGTAATTCTAGGACCAAAGAAAAATTAATAATTATATCATTACGAGAAAAAAAATCTATAGTAAGTGGCTAAAATAGTTACAGAGAAATATACGTGGATTTTAAAACATAGTATAATAAAGAATTTTAAAAATAAGCATGCAATTGAAAAAGACTATCAAAAACAAGAACAGAATAAAATACTAAATAAAAAACTAAATAAAAATAATGTATTATAAAATAGAAGTTATGACACAATAATGAGATAAGTCAAAAATATAGTAATTTTTAAAAAGATAAAATACATGTTTATAATTTTAGTAAGTTGGAAAGGAATATAATCACAACAAAGGACCTAAAAATAAGGAATATTTACTATTTGTAATTCCATACCAACAAATGTGACAATTAGTTATAAAAGATGATTTGTTTATATAATAAGAATTAGCAACTCTTTCTGCTATTTTTCCTACATAACAACCCACCCCAAAACTTAGTGGCTTGAAACAACTAACTTTCTCAAAATTTGCTGACACTGTAATTTTGGGCTCACAGTGTCACTTGGGTACATCACGCAGCCTCAGTTATCTGGAATCTTCAGTGGGACTAGGGAGTATAATTTGACCTCACTCCAATTTCTGGGGTCTTAATGCAGATAGCTGAGAAGCCGGGGTCTCTCTCTGCTAGTGGCCTTTCATCATTCAGTATGCCCAGCCAACCCTCCTCACATGGCTAGCCCTATATACAAGTGTTGTCAAGTATCTCCTTGTACTGCATTTTCTGGCATCCTTTTGATCAAAGCAAGTTACATGGCCAAGTCCAGTGACAACATGGGAGTGGACTTCAATTCTACCTCTTAAAGGGAGGAAGGGCATAGACCCCCAGACCATTTTTAATCTACTGACAGCCCATCCTCTGCCTGCCACTACTTATATTCCTCCTACATGTAAAATACACTCATCTCTTCCCAAGACTATCAAAAAGCTTCATCCTTTTACTTGGGGCCACATGTAAGTTTACTGTGGGACTATGCCCTTAAAATTTTTAGAAATTCTTTTTTAGCTGATAGAGGCTACTAAATGTTTCAGAGTTCCTAATAAAGGATATTTCAATTAAAACCTGGATTTTATTTTTATATTTTTTATTGTGAGAATCTTTTGCCTTCTGAAGTAACTGAAAACAAGAAACAATTTAATATTCTCACCCATTAAATCCTGCTGGCAAACTGAACATTTCATTCTTTGGCTTATTTCTCTCTTGCAATACCCCATAATGCTACTAAAGAAAACCAACCGGTGCTCTTTCCTTTGTTCATCAAATAGTAAGAGATGCTAACCATTTTCATTTATATGGGAGTTCTACTGGATTAAGGCTTTTTTACAATTAAATTATTTAAGTTTACTTCTGCTTTGTCTTGAGGGCAAATTCTATACTGTGTATATTATAGAACCCTTCCTCCAGCAGAGCTTTTGTATCTAAGTATTATAATGTTATGAAGATCTCAATCTCTCTTTCTCTCTCTCACTTGGGGGAGGTCACTGAGAAGATATAACCACCATTTGATATGTGAGCTGGACCCTCCAACAAGAGGCTCCTCACCTGTCCTTGGAATGTGAATTCCATTTGTCTTCTTCCCCACTCCCAGAAGCTGCCTCAAGGACATAGCTTTGAGATAGAGATGTGGTGTTAAGACCATCTGGATGATACACAAGATTGAACTTAGTTAAGACCTCTATGTAAACTTTTAAGGCTTTTCAGATGGGTGTATAGATCTACCAGTCTTACAGCTGCCCAATACAAGCCTTGCAATAATTTCCATGGCTTATTAAGCCTGCCCCCTACCAATATAGAATGGCCTGCCTGTTTCTTTGGTCTTTCCCCAACTTCTATATATGGGGGCCAGTTTCACCTTACACCCAGGAAGGTCTCAAGGAGGTTTCAAACCATCATTCATTCATTCCCTCTCTTGATCTTTCTCTCCATCCTTTGTAGAACATACCCCACTTCCCCCACCCCACTCCAGTCTCCCATTCTACCACCATTGTATTCAGCAAGTCAGATGGAAAGTCTTGGCAGAAAGACAAACAGCTCCCCTTTGGACTAAAACTTCTGCTGGGTTATGTTCTAAACAGTACTGCAGTCTATTTGATTTTTGATATATCAACTCTCAGCATTCTCTCGTTTGGTTCTAATTTCAAGATTATTTTTAAATCTACAGTTTCAACATAGAAGTTGCTTCTTTTTTATATTTTGTTCTTTTTAGTGGGTTGTGAGAAAAAAATGCCTATAATCTAACAGATTTTCCTAGAAACATGAACAACCATATTTATAGGTTTTTTTGTGTTTTTTTAATAAATTTCTTGCATTGCTTCATTTGTACTTGTCATTTTGGCCCTCAACAGGTTATATTCTTCATTAGCATAAGTTACTTTTTAGTCATGAAAATTACCTCTGACAGCCCCAGACTATCTAAAATTGTGTCACTAAAGTATTTCTCCCAAAATAGTACTAATAAAACTTTTAGTGATGAGGGGCACCTGGGTGGCTCAGGCAGTTAAGCATCTGCCTTTGGCCAAGGTCATGATTCCAGGGTCCTGGACTCAAGCCCCATGTCAGGCCCCCTGCTTATGCTTCTCCCTCTCCCTCTGCCCCTGCTCCTGTGCTCTCTCTCTTGCTCACTCACACTCTCTCTCAAATAAATAAATAAAATCTTTTTTAAAAATTTTAAAAATTAAAAAAACTTTTAGTGATGAAAATGTCTATATCCATACTGAAAAATACAGTACCCAAAGTCATAAGCAGTTATTGAGAATATGAGAATATTTAATGTAGCTGAAGAACTGGATTTTAATATTAATTTTTACTTAATATAAATAGCTACATATGACTAGTGACTATCATATTAGACACAAAGAGCCAACAACTCAGTCTTTTCTAAAAAAGTATATTAGGATTTATATTTGCATTAATTTTTTAATCTATTATATTGTTTGTCAGAGGCAAGTACTTGCCACCTATGTTCAAACCAAGCCTGCCTATAGTTCACATGTTGAGTTTGTCTATTAACTGTTATTTGGCCTAATTTCCCCATTTCTAGCATGTTAATTTCCTTGGAGCTTGGCTTGAGCACTATATTGAACACCAATTCAGTGACCTGGAGACATTCCACTCTGATTAATTCCTTTTCTATCATTTCACTGGAGGCTGGCTTCTACTCTATGGACCCTCCAGCTTCTTACTGAAATACAGTAAATTTACTTCCTAGCCAGGGCCATGGTATTGCAGTTAACCTGTTACCAAAATCCTTGCCCCTCCCAGACCTGAAAGAACACCCTGAATATTGACTGGTTTGCCATAATCCTTTAGATAGAGTGCTTGGATTATAGATTTACCTATTTATTAATCAGTTATTATTCCTTTGCAGTCCTAATATTTTTTTCCTCATTCCAACTACCTCCATTAAACTCAAGGCTCAACATGATTCACTGTGATTTCCTCCTAAGTAATGAGACTAGACACTTGATTAAAATTTAGTACAGTAATTTTAATTAGTTGATAGGTGTGAAATCAGAGAGAACAAAGGATAAGGTAAATAATCAAGTACTAAAGAGCATTGATGAATGGTTACCTTCAACAGGAAGAGGAAAAGATTACTGAGTTGCCAATATTGAACCAGGAAAAATAAATACTTATTTCACTTACAATTTTTCATCAATTTTCTCACTTCAGGTTTGAATACTTGATGTCTTTTATTTGCTCTTTTATTAAAAAGGTACTAATTTAGAGCTTGACAGTTACTATCTCTACTACCTGCTACTCTGGCTGCATAAATCTGCCTATTCAAGAGTATAATTCCACTACTGAAGCAACACATGATGTTTAAAGTATCTATCCAGTTAATATTAATTAAGCATACCTAGAAATTTCACTGGAAAAGAGATTGCTTTATAGACCTTCTGGACTCAGTTCATTTTTAAAAAGTAATTACCCTATTAATGGTTTGGGGTTATTCTCTTCTGTAAGTGAATAAAATTATAACTGAATTATTTATTGAAAAAGAATGATTTATGAAGCTTTAAGGACACACATATAATTTTAAGGGATTCCATGTTTCAAAGTCTTTGAAAGATACGCCATTTTAATTCAACATTTAAGATCTGCAATTTTGACACTAAAAGCACAGAGAACTTTATTAATCTCAACAACAGACATTAGTTCCAAAGGAATATGCCATCAGCCCAAAGCAATATATATATATACCATAAAAGCATATTTGGAACTTTTATTTTTATACAGAATTAAAAAGAACTACTGTATTTATAAATGTCTTACCAAAGATACAGTGAATATTTGAATCTAATTTTAGTCACATACTTGTAGCCACTTCAAATAAGAGGTTTTCTAATGCTACTAAACTGAAACAGCATATGGATTATATTTTTAGGTAATCTAAAAATTTCGAGTGAAAAAAAACCCTGCAAATCTAAGTGAAAAGAATAAATAACCTTTTCTGTCGACATAGAAGGTGTTACTCTCTCTTAATTATCATAGTAAGAAATGTAAAGAAACAAAATAAATTGAGAAGAAGATAGAAAAAATCTACAGAGAGTATAATTTGGGGAAATAATTCCTGTCACTTACATGATAGCAACATTCATTCTTCGAGATTTTCATACAATTTTCCTTTTCACATGAAAGTAAAGTAAATGCTTCATAGTAACCTAGATCATTTTAATTTAAAAACCTTATTATTTCATTACATATACATATTTTTATTTAATGGGTTGGATGTCCAATTCAAAATCTCCACTGTATTAATATGTATAAACACAGAAAGGAAAAAGCAATGCATTTATTCAGTGTTAGTAGATGATTTTAGAATGAACATCTGGTTGAGAGAAAAAATGCAGCTCTGAAATCTCTGTGAGTATCCACATTTTAGTGATAAAAAATTAGTGTTAGTATCTAAGGGAACACATCTAAAAAGGAAGCAGTTTTCAAAACCACAAAACAATTAAATGTAGTTGCCAGTATACAAATTTAAAGTATTCATTCTATCTTAAGGGAAAAAGTAAAACTTCTACAGAGAAAGATGTAGTTTTTACCCATAAGAAAAAAAATAAATGAAATATATCAAATACATTATAGGAAGATACAAAAATGTGTATGCTCTTTTCTAAAAAATTCTTTGGTAATACTTATTTTTTTTTTTTTTAAACCTTGGCAACAAGGTTGGCAAGTCTTTTTTTTTTTTTTTTTTTGTCAGAGAGAGAGTGAGAGAAAGATCACAAGTAGACAGAGAGGCAGGCAGAGGCAGAGGGAGAAGCAGGCTCCCCGCCGAGCAAGGAGCCCGATGCGGGACTCAATCCCAGGACCCTGGGATCATGACCCAAGCTGAAGGCAGCCGCCCAACCAACTGAGCCACCCAGGCGTCCCGGTAATACTTATTTTTAATATAAATTTTCTTACAATTATGTATTATATACAGTTATTAAAGTATTACCTTAGCAAAATGCATTTATTACCCAAGATTTATAAAATACCAAAGAAATGCTCAGATAATTTCTAGCATACCACATTCATTTATTTAAGTATCAGAATCGAGTGTCTGCAATAGGCAAATTATTGATCGAGTGGTATGGGCTCTCCCCTAAATACAGCTTTATGTCTATCTTAAGCTATTTGCAATGGGGAAGAAAAATATAAATAGTAAAAGACTGGAGTTAGAGTAAAATAAAAAGCCAAAGTCTGATAAGAACCAAAGCTAAAGAAGGAAAAGTTAATTCCAATTAGGAAAATATGGAACTAATTCAAATATGGCTTGAGGAATATAGGTAGACTTTTGAAAGATAGACAAAATCATGGAGGGTAAGAAAATTGAAGACAGGGGCGCCTGGGTGGCTCAGTGGGTTGAAGCCTCTGCCTTCGGCTCAGGTCATGATCTCAGGGTCTGGGATCGAGCCCCGCATCGGGCTCTCTGCTCAGCAGGGAAGCCCGCTTCCTCCTCTCTCTCTGCCTACTTGTGATCTCCCTCTGTCAAATAAATAAATAAAATCTTTAAAAAAAAAAAAAAAAAAAGAAAATTGAAGACAGACATCATGGAACAGATACAGTAGGCCAAGAGTCAGCAAATTTTTTCTATAATGGACCAGTTAGCAAAAAGTTTAAGCTTTGCAGGCTATATAGTTTCTGCTGCAATTACTCACACCGCCATTGTAGAGTGAGAGCATGATATGTATATGAATAAGATGATATGTATATGAATAAGCATGCCTGTGTTCCAATAACACTTTATTTTTAAAAATTTGAAACCAGGTTATGACCATTCATGAATGACATTCATCCATTTACCCATCTAATTAAAATCTTTTAAGGATCAGTAAAAGTTCCAAGATGCTATAAGTCTCTGTCTGAAGATACGACAGTGAATACATAAGCTCTCTGTCTTCAAGAAGCTTGCATCTAAAAGGACTAATCATCTTATTCAAAGCCATTCTATTTTATATTCATATAGGTCTTAAGATTAAAAGTTTAATGGATTCCTACCCCTACCCCCGTCCCCACCTTCTACCCACCCAAGACCACCTGGATTTAAGAGAGGGGGTAAAAAAAAAAGGAATGGGATAATTAAATATTCTCTCTTAAATTCCTAAATCCTCATTGACCAACTATTCCTTTTTTGGTTTTGAGGGACTAGTTTATATCAGCACGATCCTCCTGCAATAAAAAACTCCAAAAGCTAAATTAAGAATTAGTTTTTCTTTTTTACTTCAAATTTCTTCCTGCCACCAGCCCCTGGTAACTTCCAATCTACTTTGGATCTCTACAAATTGGATTCTTCTAGACTTTTTCCTATAAATGAAATCATATTTGTTCTTTTGCATCAGCTTATTTTACCTTTTATAATGTTTTCAAGGTTCATCCATGTTGTAGAATACATCAAAATTTCACTCATTTTTATGGTTAAATAATATCCCATCATATGTATATACTAGATTATGTTTATCCATTCATCTTGATATTGTTATCATCTTTTGGCTATTATGAATAATGCTGCTAGAACATTCACTGCAAGGATCTGTTTAATTCCTCTTGTGTGTGTGTGTGTGTGTGTGTATAATAATATTTCTGGGTCATGTGATAATTCTTTTTTTTTTTAGTGTTCCAAGATTCATTGTTTATTCTAATAAACCAGTAGGATTGCATTTTTTGTAACTTATTTTCAACTTTTTTTCTTATATGACATAAGACAAACGCATGAAAGAATAACTGTAAATTTATGTTAATTGGCACATTATGTATAAAAACGTAATATGTGACAATAACGATATAAAAGGGAAGGCTAGAGATGCATAGGAGCAGGATGCTTGTATGCTATTAAAGTTAAGTTGTTAATATTCAAAATACATTGTTATAGTAAGATATTAACTGTAATCCTCCAGGAATCCACTAAGAAATCAACTAAAAATATACAGAAAAGGAAAGGAGAAGGGAATCAAATGATGCATTACAAAAAATTAACTAGTTACCCAAAAAGGTATTAATGGAGAAATTGAGAAAACAAATCGCAAACTGGCAGTAGTAAGTCCTACCTTATCAGTAATTCCTTAAAAAGTAAATAGACTGAACTCTCTAATTAAAAGGCAGAGATTAGTAGAGTAAATAAAAACCATGATTAATCTGTACTATTTACAAGAGACTCATAAGATACAGAGACACAAGAGGTTAAATTTAAATGGACAGAAAAAGATATTTCTTAAACACTGTAACCAAAAGACACATGAGCAAATGTATTATTATCAAAAAATAGATTTTAGGTCAAAAAGTGTTAAAAGAAATAAAAAATGACATTATGTACTAATAAAAGTTTCAATTCAACAAAAGATATAACAATTATAATCCTTTATGCACCTTACAACAGGGTCCCAAAATATATGAAGCAAAAATTGACAGAATTGAAGGAAGAAATATTTCTATAATAAGAGCTGAGACTTAAAACACACTTCTTTCAATAATGGATAAAACAATGGGACAGCAGGACATAGGGAACTTGAATGATCCTATAAACCAATCAGACCTAAAAGACATTTACAGAGCACTCTACCCCAAACAGGAGAACACACATTCTTTTCAAGTGCACATGGAACAAACTCCAGAATATACTATATGTTATCTCACAAAACAAAACAAATCAACAAAAGTTGATAAATTTTAAGATTGAAATCATATAAGGTATCTTTTCCAGCCACACGAAAATGAAACTATGAATTAATAAGATAAAACTGATGATAATAATAAGAGTTCATCAGAGAATCAATGAAAGAAGTGTTAAATTGAAACCTAATAAATAAAATTTAAGCTCTTAATAGACAAGATTAATAGTAAATTATGTACAATAAGACAGACTTTATGAACTTGATGAAAGATCAACAGTAAAAGTTTCCAGATGAAACACAAAATGTAGAGAAGTTTAGAAAATAGGAAAAATAATATAAGACTATGTGCACTATCATGAAAAGTCCCAATGTATACCCACTGAGAGACCAGTACACAGTAAGGACAGAAACTACAACACAAAGAATGATATCTCTAAATGTCTTTTAAAAAACCTGCCTAAGTACATATATTTTTAACCAGAAAAGGGGTACTTTTTAAATGAATGTGAAACAAAGATGTTCTGGAATCTTATCATCTTCATTGAGACTAAGAAGCCCAATTCCATTAAAGCTTTCCTGCTGTCAGTCATGACCTGAGAAGATAGCAGCAACTGAGCAAGTTAGTTATGATGGTGTAACCTGCACAAGTGCATTCCTTATCTCCTTAATGAACAAAATCTCTGAGCCCATCTTTGTTTTATTTGTTTAAATGGTGAATTTTTATTAAATCCACAGAAGTAAAAATCGTACTATGTGGGGTTGGGTGCTGCCTTGTCCTCAGTCAGTTGTTGAACTGCATGAACGTGCAGTCCATGAACTCCTGCAGGCAGATGTAGATCAGGATCAGGTCCTGATCTACAGTCCAAGACACCATCGACCTGATCCAGAGAGATGGTGGAGTTGGTAGCCAGCAGGTGCAGAAAACCATAGCACTTATGGCAGAACAGGGCCAGCAAGACTCTGCTCACACTTCCACTGAGCAGGCAGCAAGAGCTTGGAAGTTTCTACAGAATAGGTTTTCTCTCACATCTTTCTCTTAGCCTTTCATTTCCTTCCTCAACATTCTTTCAAGGCAATTCTGGAACATGAACACCATTAAAATTGAGTCTTCTTCAATTTCTGGATTCCCAAAGCCAACCAGCAGCATAATAGAACTAGGGGGGTTATCAGATTGAAGTCTTTGAAAGGTAAGTAACTTTGCCTCAGTTTTGCAGGGCAATTCTGAAGGAACTGTGGGTAACCACATAGGAGACAAGGGAGCACTGGTATTTATACTCCTGTACCAGTCAGTCATTGGTTAACAGCTTCTACGGAAGCTGTAAATTCTAAAATATTTTCAGCTGTCAGGGTGCAGTTCTCTACGCAGGTGGGTCAAGCAGCTTTTGGCAGCCTGGGGGCAGCCCCCGGACAAGGAGATGCAGGTGCTTGCTGCTGGGAGAGCAAACATATCATAGTAAAAGGTTCTGAGGGGATATGGGTGGACCTGTGATGTTGTTTGCTATGTCATAGTTTATACATAAATATATTTTTTCAATTGTCCTTTCAATAAATATGTATCCTTATATATGCTACATCTTTCCTGCATAGTTTCAAAATTCGATTGTCTATTTATGTAAATTGGTTATATTCCAATATTATCATTTTCAATAACTTCAGCTTTCAAATAAGTCCATATTAGAGGAGGGAGCCCAAAGCAATTTTTTTTCTTCTTTGTAGTAAAAACACATTTTAAAAAGATGGTCTAGATAATCATACCTCACAAACAACAGGCATAAGAAACTATCAATCTCTATAAATATCTAGGAGCTTCATGATTCTACTGACTCAAATATTTTAGCCAACTGATTTTGAGGTGCTTAAACTCGCATGGACAATAAAACATATTAACAAGGATAAAGAGGAATTTTTCTATAGAGAACGATCCCACGAGTTGAAAATATTTCATTCATTTAGACCGTCTTCTAAGGCTCTGAATTATATGTAGAGTGATATGTTTCAAATATAGGTTGTGCTGTCCATAATTATGGGTAGTTTTATCTCTAAGTATGATTTTTCCAAAAGTTGTAGCTTATAATTAAAAAGTTTACAAGAATAAGAAAAATATATTATATAAATTAAATGGCTAAAAGTGCACTTACATATACTCTGAAGTAACCAATATCAATACATGACATAAATGGAAAAAATGTTATATACTGAGTATTCATTATATAATTATGAATAGGAGAAAATGTAAGTCATTTCTCATAATGCCTTTCAACAATTTAATCAGTATTGATGCATTATATGAAGTTATTTAAAGCTTATGATCCCAAAAGAGTAAATTAAAATAAAAACTCAATAAATGCTTCTAAAGTTGAGTTCAATACATAAGGATTCCTCCCAAATCAATTATCATTAGTGATAGAGAGCTAGCTAGGTATTATTTCATAGACCCTCTAGCTTAATAAAAATTGGGCCAAATGAATAATGCAATTATAATCTATACAAGGAACATTTGACCAAATGGAGCTGTCACAAATTATTTTGAGAAGATCCAGGTATGAATGCCTAGTATTTTTAAATAAATTTAAAGAATTACAAACATAAATAAAATAGACTGATAGGACTATTAAATTTCTAAAAATAATAAAACAAGAAATCTCAGTAAAAATTAATGCATCATCATTCCTTTGGAAGATATCTGTGCAAAGCCTAGATTTTCAAATCATCTGAATATCACAAGTGATTAACAGCTGTGAGTGAACTACTTTCACATTACCTGGAGTATTTTCTGAGTTGACATTTAATCAGCAGTTGGGCTGTGATGACAAAGAACTACTTATGTTGTAATTTACAGAAAAGGGGAAACGCTATGGATATCTGGAATTACAAAGTTGTCCTTGCAGCCACCACTTTTTTACCCTACCATAGAGCTATGGTGATTCAGCTTTCAGGCAATTATAACTATTTTCTCATAATCTATAAATTGAACAATGGGGGGGGAAGTAGATAGATCTACTAATCTATCTACCTATCTATCTCACACTCAAAAAAATCCTGACAGTAAGTCTCAGATGGATGACAAATGGAAGAATATTCATAGGACTAATTATTCTATTTCTATCTACAATGCTGCTTTATGCCATCAAGTAAGTTACTCTTCTTTCTCTCTTTAAGTATGGCTTCTCATTTTATATTAAGGTAAAAAGCTCATTTTCTTTTTTTTTTAAGATTTTATTTATTTATTTGAGAGAGAGAGTGAGAAAGAATATGAGAGAGGAGAAGGTCAGAGGGAGAAGCAGACTCCCCATGGAGCTGGGAGCCCGATGCAGGACTTGGTCCCGGGACTCGATCCCGGGACTCAATCCTGGGGGACTCGATCCTGGGGGACTCCGGGATCATGACCTGAGCCGAAGGCAGTCACTTAACCAACTGAGCCACCCAGGCGCCCCAAGGTAAAAAGCTCATTAAACTGAATAACCACTGGAGTGCTGGATGTTATTTTGAATGCCAAGATAATACTCTCTAAATAAAACCAACTACCCAAAATATAATAAAGACTGAAAAAAATATGAAAAGCAAATAGGTCTGTGATAATTGAATTTAGAACCTGATCATAAAATATAAAATTTCTAGTATTTCATTTACATTGCCATTAATTAAAAATAAAACTGCAGGGCTTAAGCACATAAAAGATAATAATTTTCATAAATGTTTATTTTCTGCTTCAATTGCTTAATTAGTACAGTGACAAAAGTAAAATCACGATTATCTTAAATATGAAAATCAAATGCTGTATCCATTATATCAGATACTGAATTTTGAGTTTGGGAATCCAGTTTGTTACCAAGTTGTGCAGAAAATTCAAAGTGACAGGAGATATAAAAAGCAGCATTAATTATTGGATGATGTCACAAAACCGAACAGTTTCCATGGCTAGGTCTTCCTTTTCTGTTTAATTCTTCATGTTAGAAAACCCCAGAATCACCCTGGAATCATAAATGCAGAGTGCTGGCAGCATTAAAGAATTACTTAATCAGAATTTCTAAGAAATAGCCTCATTTAATTTTTAAAGAACAGCAAGGTTGGAAAACACTGCCTTAACAATCACATAGTTTTAAAACCCATGAATATTCATTGCACAAACAGATTTGTGGAATGTCCACTAAATGGCAGGGACTTTTGTAGGCACTAAGAATGTGCAGTAAACAAAACAGACAAAAGCCCTTCCCTCATGGAACTAATACTCTAGTTTGAAGGCAAAGATAGTTAAAAAAAAAAGTTTTTTTTCAATATATGCTATTCCATGTAATAACAGCTATAGGTACCAATAAAGTCTATTAAAGAGAAAAGGGAATTCTGGAATGAATCTTTAGTGGCATTGGTCATTTTATGTAATATGTGCAAGGAGGAACTTTCTGATAAAAAGACAACAAGGAAGTGAAGGAATAAACTATTCAGAAATGTGAAGAAGAGGAACCGGAAAGACTGTCAGAACTGTGTGATGAGAGGATGCTTTGCCTGTCCAAGGAGGAACAAGGAGGTCCAGATGGTGGAAGCAGGTTGAATGAGAGGCTCCACAGTGGACAATGACCCTGAAGAGGAAGCAGAGAAATTCTGGGAAGATTGGTGAGCCATCCTAAACACCTTGGCTTTACGGTGGAGTTATGTGAAGAAAAGTGACATGAACTAAGTTCAGTTTTGAAAGAGGAATAACCTGGCTACTACTTTAAAAATAGGCAATAATGACAATAGAAGGGCAGGGGTAGAAATTAGAGATACCATTTAGGAAACTATCAGAAATTACTATGGACAAAAAAACATAATAGTTTCAACAAAGGTGGTAGTGGAGTGAGAATCGATATAAACAGGAGATGAGATTTGAAGATGATTTGGATTTAGGATATGAGAGAAAGAGCAGTTAACTCCAAAAGCTTGATCAGAACTATTGAAGAAATAGTAATGCCCTTTATTGAGGAGGAGAATAGAGTGTATGGAACAAATTTACAATTAAATTAGGTATTTGATTTTCAACAAATTATGTTTAAGGGTTTTTTTTTCTTTTTTTGGCTTTCAAAATAAAGATGTTAAGTATGCAATATTATGTATATATCTAGAGTCCTGAAAAGAAATACATACTTGAGATACAAATTTGTGATTTGTAGTATACAGAGGATATTTAAAGACAAGAGATTACTGTAAATAAGCAAAATAAACAAGAGAACTTCAGATGAAGACTGGGCCCCAGAATACTCCAAATTTAAAAGTGGAAATTAGAAGGAACTCACACAAGAGGCAGAGAAGGAGTGCTGGTAATTTAGGATACTCTCAAGACAGTAATGTCCCAGATGCCAAGTTTCAATAAAAAGAAAATGATCAGCCATTGCTTGACTTTTATATTTTGCGGGTCTCTGATGACTCCAAGTAAGAGTTGTATCTGTAGATGGGTCATAGAAGAACTCTAGTTGGAGTTGATTCGAGAGAGAATGAAGAGTGACATCAGCATGATGACTAAAAAAGACATCCTTGTTCATATTACCACCTTGAGGCTAGGATGCCTAGAAAGTTACTCAAATCAGAAGGCTAAAACTATCAGTGCAAGAGAGGAAGGGGAAGGGACAAAAATAGGGAAGGAATGCGTTTTGCTTTGCAGAACTAACAGTTTCAGCCAAGAAGACACCTGGCTAGGTGTTTCACCTGATAGCCCCTTGCTAGGTGTGCCTCACCTAATAGCCCCTTACATGAGCCAGATTGAGCCAAAGGGGAGCTGAGGACCTGCACAGAAGCCCTCCTGAGTTGTCCTGAAATCACCTTTAACTCATTATAATACTAAGATCTCATTTTTTGAACCTTATGTACACACTAGCATGTTGACAAACTACGCAAGTGCAATTGAACCAAAGTGCCTAAGTGAGGTCTCTGCCCTTGCTCCCTAATACAGTAAATAAAAGCTTCCTATACTAGCCTCACAAGGAAACAGTGCTTTGAAAGCCATCTCATTGTCTCTGGATTTGTAACAAGTAAAAAAAAAAAAAAAAAAATTCTTTGCTTCCAACACTTCCTTGGGCTGCATTCAATGTAATTCACCCCAAGTGGTGAATCCCTTGGGTTCAGTTATAACCCCAGCAACAATTTGGCATCCATCTACAGACAAAAGTGACTTTGTGGGAGCTTGGGGAACCAGGTAGAAGACTTTGAAACATGAGCGCAGTCCAAGACCAAGCAAAATCATTTTGGGAAAATAGGCTTGCAACCCAGTGGCTGGCTCAGCAACAGTGCTCCCAGCTACAGATCCGGAAATAGATCTGAACCCCTGAAAACTCTGCTACAGCTCTGTCTGGCCTTGGGTTGTCACCAGGACCATAGGCCAAGGGGCCCAGGAAGAGTTATTCCTACCCACACGTTGAGTAATAGATATACAAATTTTGGTCCCAGCTGTGGATCCTGAAGTAGCCTGTCAACCACCAGCAGCCCCGCTCAGCCATGATGCAAGAGCCTCTGGAGGGAAGCTTGCCAAACTCTGTCATACTGTAGATACTGAAGGGGCCCTATAACTGGGCTCTTGCTTATCCAAGCTGCAGTCCACAAACACTGCTGCTGGAACAGGGACCAGTCAAGAGACAATCCCATCTATATACCCCAGGAGATTCTGAAAGGGCCTATGTTCAGCTCGAGCCTTTTCCCAGTTACAGTCCCTGAGCAGTTCTGCTGTCTATGCTTCCAGAAATCCTGAAAAAATCCTAGTTGGTTCTTATTTCCGGCTTGTCTCTTGGCTCAGGCAAAGCATCCCCTGATGAGAACTGAAACTACTCCTTCAAGCAATAAGGACTGTTCTGAGCCAGCAAGCCCCTGCCCATGATTAACTCCAAGATAATGATCTATTTGACCTTCACTGCCTACCCACACATACACACCCATCTTTGCCCCACATTTTCCTTATAAAACTGGAAGTATTTTTGGCATTTTGGAGACAGTCTTTGAGATGCTAGTCTGCTGTCATCCCAGTGTTGGCCTCACTGAAATAAACTTCTTTGTTTCACCACCACTCATTTCTCTGCCTTTGGATTTTGTCAGCAGTGAGTGGCTGAACCTGGGACCTCTTACATTCCTATGCCCTGGCTAGGACAGGAGACATACCTTTCTATGCTTCCAGAGAGAGGTCTGCATACCTCAATTTTAGCTGTGGAATCTGAAACAGCCCTGAGACTTTGTTTCAGCCCCAGTCCTGCCACTCAAAGACCCATCCAATAACCAGGCAGGACCCCTGCCAGTGACCTAGCAGGAGCTATACTTATCTATGTAATAGGCCTGCTATTTGAAAACCCAACTGTGGGCTCTGAAGCAGATACCTGTCCCAGCACCATCCTACTGCACAAAGTACTAGAAGCAGCCATATCCATCTCTGGGCCAGACAAGATCCATGGGTCCCACTACAGACCCATCGACATTCTTGTAACAGGCTGTAACCAGCATGACTGTAATTCTGGAGATAGTCCCATTAGCCCTGAGGCACCAAAAGGAAAAGTCTTTACCTGCCAAAACCAGTCTGGAAGGACTGAAAGAGGAGTTTGCCCCTTCAAATGCACAGAAAACAACTCAAGGCTACATGGGTCACTAAGAATCAGGCAAATCTTAATCCACCAGAGGACACAAGGCAAGCTTTAACAAATTCAAGAATATTATAATTACATCTATATACACAAATCAATAAATATGATACATCACATTAATTGAAGGATAAAAATCATAGTATCCTCTCAACAGAGGCAGAAAAAGCATTCAATGAAATTCACTACGCTTTCATAATAAAATCTCTCAACAAGTTGGACTTGGAGGGAATATACCTCAACATAATGTAGGCCATATATGAGAAACCTATAGCCAATATCACACCCAATGGTGAAAAACTAAAAGCTACAAGCTTTTCCTCCCAAATCAGGAATAAGGTAAAAGTGCTCAGTCTCAGCATTTCTATTCAACATAGTACTGGAAGTTCTAGCCAGAGCAATTAGGCAAGATAGATAGATAGACAGACAGAGGCATCTAAATATGAAAGGAAAAAGTAAATACACTCGTTTGTTGTTGACATGATCTTATATATAGAAAACCCTAACAAATTCACAAAAAAAAAAAAAAAACTGCTGGAAGTAATAAACAAATTCAGTAAAGTTGAATGATAGGAAGTCACCATATAAAATTAGTTCCACTTCTATACACTAAAAACAAAATAGCTGAAAGAGAAATAAATAAAACAACCTCATTTATGATAGTATTGAAAACAATTAAGAACCAAGGAATAAATTTAACCAAGAAGATGAAAGATCTGTAAACTCTAAGAAAACTGTAAGAAACTGATGCAAGAATCTGAAGACACAAACAAATGGAAAGATACTCTAAGTTCATAGATCAGAAGAATTAATAGTTTAAAATGCCCATACTATCCAAAGCTATCTATACAGATACAATGTAACCTTTATTAAAATCCCAAATGCCTTTCTCATAGAAATAGAAGAAACTATCCTAAAATCTGTTTGCAAACACAAAAAGAACCCAAATATCCAAAGCAATCTTGAGAAAGAACAAACCTGGAGGAATCACACTTTCTGACTTCAAACTATACTACCAAACCATCAAGTAGTAACCAAAATAGTTTGATAGTGGCATAAAACTAGACATAGAGACTGGTGGAATAGAATCAAGAGCCCATAAATAAATCCATGCATATACAGCCAACTAGTATCTGACAAGGGAGCCAATAATACTAAATGAGGAAAAGATAATCTTTTCAATAAATGGAGGTGTAAAATTTGGATATTCACATACAGAATGAAATTGAATCCCTGTGTTACACTACTCACACAAATTAATTCAAAATTGATTAAAGACTTAAATGTAAGACCTGAAATTGTAAAACTCCTAGAAAAGAACACAGGGGAAAAGCTCCATTAACACTGGTCTTGGCAATATGTTTTTTTCTGTTTGTTTGTTTTTATTTTTTGTTTCATTTTGTTTTTGGATATGATACCAAAAGTGAAAGCAAAACTAAACAAGGGGGACTATGTCAAACTAAAAAGCTGCCCAGAAAAAAAGAAAAGAAAAGAAAAGAAAAGAAAATATACAACAAATGAAGACGCAACTTAGAATGAAGGAAAATATTTGCAAACCATATATAGGCTAAAGGATTCATGTCCAAAATATATAAAGAACACTTACAACTTAATAGCAGAAAAACAAATAATCCAATTTTAAAAATGGACAGAGGACCTGAATAGACATTTCTCCAAAAAAGACATATAAATGGCCACTAGGTACATGAAAAGATACTCAACATTACTAACCATCAGGAAAATGCAAATCAAGCCACCATGCAATATCACCTCATACCTGTTAGAATGGCTATTATCAAAAGGAAATGTGTTGGCAAGATTTATAGAAGAGAGAACCCTTGTGCACTGTCGGCGGAAATGTAAATTGGTATAGCCGCTACGGGAAACAGTATGGACATTCCTAAAAAAATTAAAAACAGAACTACCACATGATCTAGCAATCCCACTTTGGGTATATATTGAAGAGATAGCTGTACTGGCACATTTAGTGCAGCAGATATAGCGTATATAGCTAAGATATAGGAACAACCTAAGTGCCCATGAACAGGTGAATGGATAAAGAAAATGCAGTTCATACATGGAACAGAATTATAAAAAAAAATTTTTAAAGCCATTTAAAAAAATAAAAGGAAGTCCTTTTATTTGCTACAACATGGATGACCCTTGAAAACCTTAAGTAACTCAGACAGAGAAAGGCAATACTGTATGATTCCCACTTACATGTGGAATTAAAAAAAAAAAAGCCAAGCTTATGAAAATAGAGAGCAGAACAGTGGTTTCCAAGGGCTGAGGGCGTGGGAAGTGAGGAGATATTTGTCAGAGTACAAACTTCCATTCATAAGATGAATAAGTTTTAGGGAGCTAATATATAGTTCAGTGACTATAGCCAACAATACAGTATCATATAGTATTGTGGTAATCATTTGGCAATACATACATGTACCAAATCATCACATTGTACATTTTAAACTTATACAGTGTTATATGTCAATTACATCTTAATAAAGTCTGGAGAAAAAAAAGAGACAGGATAGAAGAGTAAAAATAGAAGATATGAAAAAGAAGAAGGTGTTTGGAAAATAGAATGCTCAAAATTGAGTCAGCCAAGGGAGTTATAAGATCTAGACAGTGACTAAGCAAATAGGTATCTTGGAGGAGAAGGTCAGGATAGGTCAAGAAACTCTGAAGCTAAGGTATGGAATTGATTGTCCATGTGACTATTCTAAATTATAATATTTATGAAAAGAATAGCAATGGAGAGGGAGAAAGTAAGTTGTGTCTTGAAATCTTCAGGAAATGAAGAAGAGTTATCTGATAATCTGTAGAGGGCTACAATGAGGAGCAGTAGCAGGTAGTATAGCCGAATAGTTTGTGTTCAAAATTAGGCATTATTAGGGAGAGAGAGGACTCTGGAAGCAGTGACAAAAGAGGACACCTCCCTCACCCAGATGTACCATATACCTGGGAGGACTTTTCAAGATATGACTGTCAAATGCTGACAACTCACCGACTTGAATGTGGAACATTGATTGCTTCTCTGACTTGCATGTTATTATACACAAATGCCTTCCTGACATTTTCCCATGAGTTCTGAGTGGCTGTCTAAGTCTTTTTTTTACGGCCAAAACAGAACTCTGGATTATCTTCTCCTGCCCCGACAAAAATTCCTGCTTCTCCTCTGTCTTCTCCATCCCAATAAATGCCATTTCTATCTACCAAGTTACTCAATCCAAATAAGCCCAAAAGTTACTTTTCATATCTCTCTTTTCATCCCTTAAAATTTATCCATCAACAAGTTTTTCAACTTTGTCTCCAAAATAAATCTAACCCTCATTCATATTTTTTATTTCCAGTATTAAAATCCTAGTCCAAGTCAAGTTCAACTCTATTCTTGTCACCTTTGTTTTCTTACTCTTCCATCACACATGAGAATTGCTTTCATAGGAGAGCCTTAATGCCTTGTGTTTCTTTCATCTGGAATGGTCTCAAGATTGGGTAATAGTCTGATTTGCTTTTATTACTCAGATATCAACTAAAATATGACCTTTTCAGAAATGCCTTCTTTGAGCATTAAATTAAAAATAGTCATCCTCGTTTTGTCTTTGCACTAACTAATCTGATTGATTGGTTGATTGGTTTAAGAATATTTATCCTCATCTGGAATTATGTTTTTATTTACTTAATATTTTATTTACTTTATATATTTATAAATATATTTATATATTTATTTACTTTATATATATAACATACATATAAATACTTAATATATAACATAAATATTTATGTAAATATAAATATATTTACTTAAAGTAACAGGTCTGTCTCCCTACTCTAAAGTGTACACTCTAAGAAACCTATCCTATTTACCTTTGTATGTGCAATTTCTAGAGTAACTGATAGGTGGTTAGTCCCAATTACTATTTGTTGAATAAATGAATTAACTATAACTCAACACTCAGCAGTGTGAAAGTGACCTTCATGCAGTTAGAAGAGTTTGTAACCCAGGATTTGGGGAGCACCAATTACATTTTAAGTTCTTTGTTTTATGAACACTATATTTTATTTCTCTAGATTTCAGTTTCCTCATCCAAAAAATGAGGGACTTAAAATGAATTTATGCCAAATACTTCCTTCTGACCTAAAACTCAATCATTATCAATTATAAATGATTTTGACTGGATTTCAGAATAAGGCATTGGCATGACCTATAATTTAGCCTAAATTCAAATGGGGGGGTGGTTATTTTACCATTTCATTTACCATCATTATAAATTTCCGATGCCGGTGAGGCTCATAGATAGGCCCTCAAATCTGTGTATGGCTGCTTGACAAATCCAGCAAATCAGCATTTAGTTGGAAGCACATATGGAGCCACCGTATGTCAGCCTGCCTTTTGCCAAGAGGCATAACACTTCTGGGTCATTATATTGCCAACTACTCTGACACATTTTTGCCTACACAGTCATTTGTTCAGGCCATGACTAAAACCTGAACACAACTGCAAGCCCCAAGATATTGGCTTCTCTCACGGTTGGTGCTTCAGCAAAGAGGAATAGAAGACTCCAGGCCAAGGCTATGATCCATGATGAGAAGACAAGTATTACAGTTGGTATGTGCTTTCCGTTATTCTGATCGAGGATCATTTTTCATGTCACGTTAAATGTGCCAGTTGTTTGTCGAAAGCTTCCGGGTTGCCTGATGCAGTTTGAGAAAACATACATTTTTTTACAGCATTAGGATTTTCATGCTAATTTTTTGGCTTAAATTACTAAGCAGAGGGTACTTTTGATGCTTATTTAAATAACATCTCCGCCCTTCTTATCTCTTTTGGAAAGATAATATTCCAAGCTGGCCAGACAAAGCTCATACAGTCCATCTAACGTTAGCAAGAACCGAGCATTTGACTAAGGCCTATTTGTTGGCTACAGTATACAGAAGGTCTCAGAACATTAGCCCACACTTCTTTATTTGGCATCATTTACAGGCTTAGAAAGACCTCCAGTGAGGATGCTTCTGGTTAGAATTTTCATCCAACATTATAACAACATTCTAACATAACATCCAACATTCTAACAATTCTGTTAGAAAAAAAAAAAATCTTGAACTGGTCTAGCTACTGCAGTCAATTGTTATTTTCATAAACATTGACACTTTCTTTAAAAAAAAATAAAGTTATTTTTCACCTATTTCATGACTTTTGTTTTACATTATTTTATGCTTTGGGTGATAACTATAAAGTAGATATGCATGTTACCTAAGATACTTAGCTATAGCAGTAAAATCACTGAAAGTGAAACAGAATTTTTTTTAATAGCAAGATCATAAAAACAACCGTCACTTTTTCCTACTGTCTCTACAGGAAATAAACTCCACAGAGAGAAAAAAAAATAAAAAATAAAACTAAAGCTAAGACAAGGCAATGGATCACAGAGGAAGGAAATTTACAAGATATCATCATCACATTGTTCCAGTTGTTGGGTTTTCCTTCTAAGGCTCTCTATGTTCGGTTACTTAAATAAGTTGGTCCATTTAAAATTGCAAGGCATAAAATAGGGCTGCCTTAAATGGGTCACACTCACAATATAACTAAATTTCCTGCTTTTAGACGGGCATGATTTTGATTTTATTTCTTAGGAAGAAAGAGTGTTTTACATACAGGGTTGAGTGTTTTCGATTTAAAAGAAAATGGAGGAAGCCTAAATTATAAGTCTTAGGAATCTGGGATATTTTCACTACATATACAAGTGTCAAGGTAGCTATATTAGGGAAATCTTAAATTCTAACTTAACATGGACATGTTAGAATAAAAATACATTCACAGATTGATTACACATATTCTCTGCTTTTTTTTCCTTAAAGTTGAAAAGGTGTAAAATATTTATGAAGACATAGGGCTTAATAGTTCCATGTACATAAATATGAGTTTTCATTCAAAATACAATTCTTGAGTACCTCTCTTTGTGGGAACAAGTGGAACACATCTAGAAATTCCTGTGAGTGCTGATAAAAGGGGCACATGTAATATAATTATGGACCCATATAAACTCATCAAATAATTTGCCAGTAGTATATAAGTCACGTTGTAAATCTGAGTTATGTTTTTCAAAACAAATAATTTTATTCCATCATTAATTATTTCTATTATACGGAATATTTATCATTTCTCTAAAAGTTAGTATTTAGTAAGAATGAGTATAATCAAATCATAATCTTTCTAGTAGCTATCTTTTAGCCATTTTATCTAAACAATCCATGATAATCATTAAGATTAATTTGGGGAGGTTAAGACAGAACATCAATAATAAATTTTTTAAAAAATAAAAAAAAAATAAATTTTTGTCTCTTACAGACTATCTGAAATTATAATTGAAGAAAAGTAAAAATTTCACTTTGAAAAAATACAAAAATATACAATGTTACATTGTCTATACCAACAAAATAAATACAAATACATAAAAAGACCAGAGAACACATCTCTTAGATAAATATGATATTCCCAGAAAAATAATGCGGAAAAGGGAAAAAGGGGAACAAAGGAAGGAAGAAAGGAGGCTGGGAAGGAGGCAAATGGCAAATGGTCTTGGTTATTTTCTTGTTTTTAATTAAAAAGACTGTTTTTAATCAATCTCTAAAATATAACCAAACTTTAAAATGACCACAGTTAAATTTAAAAAGTTAGATTCTTTACATCAGAACTGGATTTTACCACATATTATTCTGATGCTAGAATAATAATATAAGAATATTGCTGATATCATATTTTCACCATTATCATATAATTATTTCTGTCAAAGCATTATTTAGTATATGAGCAATCTTGTATTTAAAATATGTATCATTATGAGGCACCTGGGTGGCTCAGTCAGTTAAGTGTCTGCCTTAGGCTCAGGTCATGATCCCAGGGTCCTGGGATCAAGCCCCGTGAAGGGCTCCTGTTCAGCAGAGAGCCTGTTTCTCCCTCTCCCCATGAGCCTCTGTCCTGCATGTGCTCTCATTCTCTCTCTGTCTCTCTCAAATGAATAAATAAAATCTTTAAAAAATATAAAAATAAAATATGTATCATTACATAAAACCTAACAAATGTATAGGGTGATGTTTATGTCTCAGAAGAATTAACTATCACATAGTTAAAAATAATCACACTTAATTTTAGAATTATTTTGGTAAGAAATCTATTTCCTGAAAAAGTATTTATCTTTAGAACTGTTTTCTATGCCACCACCACTTTTCATTTTGTACTTAATATATTCTAACATGCAGCATTTGCTACTATGTGCTTTTAATCATGCAACTCCTTACAAAGTTTTCAGAAAAAGGTCTATCTTCATCTTAAAGTTGATAGTTTTGGGACTTCATCAAGACAAAAAGCTTCTGCACAGCAAAGGAAATAGCCAACAAAACAAAGAGGCAACCCACAGAATGGGAGAAGATATTCACAGATGACACTACAGACAAAGGGCTGATATCCAAGATCTATAAAGAACTCCTCAAACTCAACACCCAAAAAACAGATAATCACATCAAAAAATGGGCAGAACACATGAACAGACACTTCTCCAAAGAAGACATACAAATAGCTAACAGACACATGAAAAAATGTTCATCATCGCTAGCCATCAGGGAGATTCAAATCAAAACCACATTGAGATACCACCTTATACTAGTTAGAATAGCCAAAATTAACAAGACAAGAAACAACAAGTGTTGGAGAGGCTGTGGAGAAAGGAGAACCCTCTTACGCTGTTGGTAGGAATGCAAGTTGGTGCAGCCACTTTGAAAAACAGTGTGGAGGTTCCTCAGAAAATTAAAAATAGAGCTACCCTATGACCCTGCAATTGCACTACTGGGTATTTACCCCAAAGATACAAATGGAGTGAAAAGAAGGGCCACATGCACCCCAATGTTCATAGCAGCAATGTCCACAATAGCCAAACTGTGGAAAGGGCCAAGATGCCCTTCAACAGATTAATATATAAAGAAGATGTGGTATATATATACCATGGAATATTACTCAGCCATCAGAAAGGATGAATGCCCAGCTTTTGCATCAACATGGATGGGACTGGAGGAGATCATGCTAAGTGAAATAAATGAAGCAGAGAAAGTCAATTATCACATGGTTTCACTTATTTGTGGAATAGCATGGAGGACATTAGGAGAAAGAAGGGAAAAATGAAGGGGGGAAAATTGGAGAGGGAGACGAACCATGAGAGACTATGGACTTTGAGAAACAAACTGAGGGTTTTAGAGGGCAGGGGGTGGGGGGATGGGTTAGCTCGGTGATGGGTATTAAGGAGGGCATGGATTCCGTGGAGCACTGGGTGTTACATGCAAACAATGAATCATGGAACACTACATCAAAAACTAATGATGTACTGTGTGGTGACTAATATAATAAAAAAATAGATAAGTAAATAAATAAAAAATAAAGTCAATAGTGATGAAGCAAGTTTAGAAATGAGACTTTTCAAAACATTCTTAGTATAACTGCCATTGCATAAATGTTTATTGTGTAGGTTTATTTTAACCTACGCTTTACACATTAATAAACTGTTGTGTAGGTAGTAAACAAAATTAGAAGGCTGCTAACATTGTAATAAAGAAGATTTTAAAAGAAACACCAAAATATTAAGATATTTACTTTGATATAGGGGACTGAGGTTTTATAATATGTATCTAATTTATCTATGAAAAGAGTTAATGTTTATATTAGTATGTTACCAGTACTGAAAGAAGAAACACTTTTTATATAAATATCAATTACATAATTTTACTGTATCATCTATTAAAATTTATCCTAGGGATATGAAGACTATATTTAATGATGAAGAAAGAGTATTTGGAAAAGAACAAATAGATTATTAGGTCACTTCTGTCCACGGGATTTCATTTAAAACAGAGGATGCCCAAATGTTCAAAAACACGTTCATGTGCTAACTCCTTGAGTAAAATCATAATTTGCTATGTAGAATTCCACTAAGGAATAAGGGTCATTTAAAGCATGGTGTATACATTTTGAGATTCGGTGCTAAGTGATTATACCTGAATGTTCAACTCCACTGCCCTGACTTCATAACCACATTTGAAACTAAGCATGAGACTCAATTACCAACAACTTGTAAATAATTCAGTGCCTCACTCTCCACTTGCAAACGTACAGGATGCTGCAAGTTTGTCAATATTCACGATTTATAAAAAATAATAATTAGTGACATTTCTCATATCCGTAACACAAAAAAGTACCATGACCTAAGACTCATCTTTTTGCTTTTGACTTTTTCTAGAAAAACCTCTTGAAATAGCAGTCCATTCTCAGTGTCCATTGCTTCTCCTTCCATCCACTCTCAAATCCTCACCATTTAAGTTTTCCACCCTCACCACTCTTCTAAAACTACTCTTGTCAAAGGCATCAATGGCATGTGAGTATGGCATCCAAAGGTCCATTTGCATTTTCACTTGTCCTTACAGCAGTATTTTTTACAGTTCATATTCCTCATCACCAACAGCTTTCTTGTGTTGGCTTCCAAGATAATGTACTTTCTAATTTACCTTGTATGTCCCCAACATTTGCCCCCACTTCAGTCTCCTCTGCTTGTTCCTTCTGTTTTCTACTTCCTTATGCTTGAGAGCTCCAGAGTGAATTCTTCACTTCTCTTTTCACACCAACTCCTCTAGGGACCTCATTCAGTTCGATGGATTTTAAATGTGCAACTCAGATGCACAGGACCTTTCTTTGGATTTAATGCTCTGAAGTGTTTATATTGAAATTCTTAATAATTTTATCTTTCAATTTGTGTTTTATAAATGAAGGCTGATTAAAATAATGGAGTATGAGCCAAGCACCTGAAGCCATAGCTCATGTACATTCTACCCTCCCATTACTCCTGCAATAACACAAGAATGAGTTTTTTGCCTTCTGCTTTAGAGCCCCACCCAGAAACCACTCCCACCTTTTGTACTCTGAGAGGGACATGGGTGCAGGGGTGAGGAGGTTTAAGGTTGAATGCATGTGTCCTGTGTGTCAAGTCGTAAGGTGGGGCCCCAGGCATCTGTGAGGATCTGCCTTCACTCTGTGGTCAAGGGAGTGTGACATGAAACAGCAAATTAAAAACACCATGATAGGTTGAAAGCCTGCAGAAAGAAAAAAAAATCTACTTTTAAAGCAAGAAAACCCACATTTTCTGGCCCTGGTTCTCACAAATGATCTACCTGGTGCTGCTTTCAAAGATGTCTTCATTCTTCCAACTTCTAAATATCAATCTACAGTTCTGACCTGTCTCTAGAACTCAATTTCTTTAGCCAACTGACTCTTCAGCATCTCCATTTGATTGTACAATATAAAAAATTCTCAAAATCAAATTGTTAAATCATAATTGATCTTTTCCCAGAGACTTGTTCTTCCAGGTGCTTTCCCCATCTTAGGTGACAACAATGCCATACATCCACATAATCAGCCCAAAATTTATTCTCATCCTTTATTACTCTTTCACATGCCAAATACATTCATTCAGGAAATCCTTTTTTTTTATTTTTCTGTTTTCCAAATATATCCACTATCTGTGAATCATCACCATTACCATTATAACCAACTTAATCTTTTCTCTGGATAGCTACAATATCTCCAGTGCAGTCTTCTCACTTCCAGGTCTGTCCGTCACCTCTATAGACTTTTCTGAACAAGGCAGGTATACTAAGTCATTAAATAAATCTGTTCATGTCAGCCCTCTACACAAATCCCTACCCTGTCTTCCTTGTCATTTTCCTCAGAGTAAAAGCCACAGTTGTCTCAATAATCTGACCCTGCTTTCTGACCTCATTCACTACAGTTCTCAACTTTGATGCCTCTGCTCTGGCCACAGTGGACTTACTACTACTTTCTTTGAACATATGAGATTTGTTCCAGCCTTGAGACTTTGCACTTGATTGCCTTCACTCTATATCCACAAGGACAAAGCCTTCACCACCTTCAAGTTTTGCTCAATGAAGCTTCCCATGACCATCCTATTACACAATGAAATTTACACATCTAATATGCTTTATCTTATTCTATATGTTTATTTTTTCCAGGGTATCTATCATCTTACATACTATCTAATTTGCTTTATAGTACTTTCTTGTCTATTGTCTTCCCATGCTAGAATTCCGAATTCTAGAAATTTCTAATTTCTAGGAAGACAGATACCTTCATCTCTTTTGACTACCCATGTTTTCCAAGCAACCAGAGCAGCACCTGGAACATAGTCGAGGTCAAGCAAACATTGGTGGGATGAATATTCAAGCTAACACATTTAAACATTATTCCTAAAAACATGAATGGCTGTAAATGAATCCATATTGTGATGACTGTACAACTACTTTTGAAAGTAACATTAAGCGTTAATAAATTAGTAAAAGGAATATCTATAAAATATAGATATGCAAGTATTCAAATGTGAAAATTTTCCCATAGGACCACATGAACATTCAATAGAACTTATTTTCTAAGTATATGCCTTAGAAATGTGTGCTGTTAAACTAAACTTTTAAACATCTTTATTTGTAGCAAGCATTTGATTTTTATGATGTAAATAGTCTCACCCTGGTCAATTTGAATCTATTAACATGATATCAGTGTAGCTGGTAATTGGAAAGAGTCACATAATCAACTCTTGTAAGCAATAAGAGCTAGCTTCAGCATACCTCTGGATGAATGTGTGTGTGTTTACACATATGTCCTTATTTGCATACACAGTTCTCACATTGTATAGCACTATGGGACCATTAATTTTAAAAAAACATGCCACTTGGAGCCATACGATCAAACTTAATAATTGATAGGAAACAGTGTAATCAACCATGGAAAACAGTATGGTGATTTCTCAAAAAAATTAAAAACTAGAAATACCATATGACCTATCAATCCTAATTCTGGCTATTTATCCAAAAGAATTGAAATCCAAGTCCCAAAGAGATATTAGCATTCCAATGTTCATTGCAGCAATATTCACAACACCCAAAAGGTGGAAGCAACCCATATGCCCATCCACAAATGCATGGATAAACAAAATGTGGTATATGTGTACAATGGAATAACATTCAGCCTTAAAAAGGAAGAAAGTCCTGCCACATTTTACAACACTGGATGAACATTCAGAACATTATGCTAAGTGAAATAAGCCAGTCATAAAAAGTAAATATTCTATGACTCACATATATGAAGTACCTAAAGTTGTCAAATGCATAGAAACAGTAGAATTGTGGATACCAGGGACTATGGGGAGTGAGTTGTTTAAAGAGAAGAGAGTTTCAGTTTTACAACATGAAACAGTTCTGGAGATTTGTTGCACAACAGTGTGCATATACTTAACACTACTGAACAGTACACTTAAAAATAGTTAAGATGGTAAATTTTGTGTGTTTTTATCACAATTAAAAACAAAAAATTCAAAAATAATGTGTGAAAATTACAATGGTTCCATGACTTTTAAAAATTTTTGTCAAGATATTAGAAACTCCCATTTCAGTTATAAATGTATAGGAAAATAAAAATTCTAATAAAACTAATGTTTATTTACTACATTGTAGATTAAAACATTAGGTACCATAAAAAATGTTTCTTTAAAAAAAAAAGCTATCAAGAGTAGTCTGATACTTATACTTGAGTGTGCATTATATAATATACAACATGAAGTGAGAATTTTTCTATGCCATGACAAATTGTTAATGTTCTTTCTACATTTGGATAATTTTACAACATTTATCCTTTGCACTTTTTGTCAGAAAATATCTAAGAGATCCTTTAATGTAAAGTGTGTGTGCTTTTTTTTACCAGCATCATTTCTTCTGAGGTATTTTAATTATTTTTGCCATAAGGAAGTCAACAAATTTATGTCATTTATATCAGTAAGTCTCTATTCACTAAGTACCTCTGGCAGAATATCTAGACTCTCTGAATGGTTGGTGTTTTTCTAACATCATGATTTATGATGAATCCCTATTTTTGCTCAAGGCATCAAGGTAGGGGGCAGCAGCAGGTGAAGTGCTGGAGTCTGAATAGCCGAGTCATGCCTACATGACTGACTCACCAATAAAAATCTTGCGTGGGCTTCCCAAGGTGCCAACACTTCACACAGGTTGTCATATATTATTACTGGGAAAGTTAAGCATATCCAGGTATAATATCATTGGGAGGGGACACCTAGAACCTAGATCCTGGTTTTTCCTATACTTTGTTTCATGTACATTTTCCCTTTACTGTTTTGATCTCTGTGCATTCATTTTAATACACCATAAACATGAGTACACTAGCTTCGGAGTCCTGTGTGTCCTTCTTGTAAATCATCAAGCCTAAATGTGGTCTTGAGTACCCCCAATGTATCATGCTATAAGGTAATGTACAGAAAATAATTATACAGTGCTTAGAACAGTTAGTGTTCCATAAACATTAGACTCTGCCCCCATGTTTTTATAGTATAATAGAAAAAGATAATTGAATGCAAAGGAGGGAGCCTAAAGACTGGTCTTACTCATTACTATATGATTGCCTTCACAGAGGTTACGTGTTAATCACATATAAATTATATATGCTGAGCTCTTTGAAAGAAATGTAAAGTATGTGCACAATATAGTGTTGTTATTGACTTTTTAACGAGAATGACCTGAAGAGAACTTCCTTAGAGATATTGCTTCAAATTATTAAGTATTCCATTGAGAAGGCAAAAAAAAAGGGGGGGGATTTAAAACAAAATTAAAAGAAAGTTAAATTGTTTTAAAACCTACTTTATGGTTTTTAAGTGTAAGTATTTAAAAAAGATTGTCAAACTGCAATTTTTCTTAATAATCTTATGTTTTAAAACTAACACCTTTGTGGAGCAATTATAACAAGATTATTATTAGAGGTGGGAGACTAGGTCACAAAAATATGCTAGGTTGCAGTAATTCACAACAGTGTTTAGCTTCACAGTTTCGACGTGAGAATCTGCCATGATCCGTAGTCTACAGACCACAGCAGTAAATACGTACAGATTTAACAGGCTCAACATAGAAACTCATTGAAAACAACTTTTTTCTCATTGAGAAGGAATACACTTGCTTAGAATTTTCTATAATTTAGTAAGAAAAGTAAACTAATCATTAAGCCTACTACCTATATATAGATTTTTTAAAAGTACCAGGTGTATACATTATTTTCACTTTAACAAATATATTATAAATATCTCTTATGCAATTAAGTATCAAAACAGTGTCTTTCAATTATGTACTTAAAATAGATCATTGTAGTTACTGATTGCTTTACTTGTGCCACTGAAAATGTAAATCAGGCTCAATACCTAAATCCATGGTGAATTTTCTACACCAATCTATTCTCATTGCCCTATTTTTCTTCTTAAAAATTCTATATCGATACCAAAGTGGATAATTCTACTGGTAATTATGCCTTCATTAGGAGATGTAAGTTAGTAGTTATTACATTTACCCATCTCTTTGAAAATTCTCAGGACTAGGAAAAGGTAGTAATAAAGGATGGTTATGCATTGTCAAACATAACTAACATAACTTCCCAACTTTGGGAAGGCCTGTATCAAGACTAAAGGGATTGAGATTGTACTCTGCTTGTAAATTATCCTGTTAATTCGCCAGTTTCATGGAAGCTAGTAGAGACATAAGACTTCTAGTTCAGAAACAAACAACAGTTTATTGCTAAGCACAATAGTAGCAGCTTATTATTACTATTACTACTGTCATTATTAATATTATTAATTACACTAGTTCTCTTTTCCCCAATTCAAACAGGGTGACATGAAGAGGACCAAAGGTCATACACACAGTGGGTTGCATTTCAGGAGAATTTCCTAGAATGGAAGTCTTAAATAAAATGCTTGTTTTATAAGGCCATTATTTATAATTATTTTAAATATAATAATATGAATATTATTATATATCCTTTTCTCTGGAGTAAGACAATATACTGAACTGTACACATGCTTGTTCTCTGTTCTGGAGGTAAGTACTATCTTTGTTTTCCAAGGCTGTAAACAAACCAGCACTTTGCTCCAGATGTAAACAGTATCTCTAGCTCCCAAGGCCACGCACTCTATAAATATCCTTGAAAAGACAGTCCAAAACAAAGGGCAATCAGTGCCTCCCTGGTGAAACATGCAAAGGAGTTCTGCATGAAAAATTGTCCTCCAATAGGCTAAAGCTATTATATTTTCTTTGAATTCTTAAAATATGCTGCTCCGTAGTTTTTTTAATATTTTTAATTCCATTGAACTGTTTCAAAACTGCAGTCACTTATTTCCCCACGAGTGGTTTCCTTTCCTATGGCTTCTTTCCTTCTTTATTTACAGCAGACAAGCACAGGTACCATGTCATGCCAGCCACTGGGATTCTGGTAATACCTCTGCCCATTTCCAGTTACACCCATCTTTCCATCCCTAGAAAGAAACCCCTTTTCCTTTTTCTTTGACTTATCAAACACAAATCTTAACTCAACTTGCATTAATTAAACTAATTTATTAGTTAAGTTCACATACAATGACTACCAATCTGTCTAAAACAGAGAAGATACTCAACGCCAGGAATTGCAGTAAGTTCTAGAATACAAAGATGAATTACTCAACATCATTGGCACTGAAAAGCTTCTCAGTCAAATTATACAGAAGAATGTTTAAAATGCAAAAATTCATATATTATGAACCAAATTCTTCCTGAGGGTAACAGCTCAAATATAAGAGACCAGAGCTTGGTAATTATGATTTTTCACATTGGTAATAAGGATTTTATAACTGTATAACATATCTTCTATTTGAGAAGCAAACTCAAACATGGAGATGATGACATGTTCGGATTGAGGTAGAAGGAAAGAGACCAGGGAGCAAAGATGGTCTGATACATATTTATGCCTCAAACTTTTCTATTAGAAAAATTACACAGAGTTCAGAGAGAAGATTGTATTTTCACAAGAATAACATATAAGTGACTTCCTTTGTATTTCAGGACAGAAAAAAAAAATCAAGTTTTTCAACTAGAATATTTAATTTCCACATAAGTGCCACTTCATAAAGAATCTATTTCAAAATAGTAAAGGATGCTATAGAATTAGCAAAGTGATGAATCAGGAATTATAAATGACTAGCAGAATGATTCTTCTTTTTAAATTTTAATTCCAATGCATTTAGGAGGAGGCACGTGCTCTCACTTTGGCATAGTAACCATCACTTTTTACTACTTTTACATTTATGTAATATTTCTTGACCATGAAGGGAATATATGCATCTGAGAAAAAAAATAATTATTTGAGATTTGTAACACATCATTGATAGAGTTCATTACACCTATCATTTGATAGTTGTGCAGTTCACATACCATGAAGCTTCCACTTGAGACAGAGTTAAAATCAAATATAAATTTGGGGCACCTGGGTTGCTCAGTGGGTTAAAGCCTCTGCCTTTGGCTCAGGTCATGATCTCAGGGTCCTGGGATCGAGTCCCGCATTAGGCTCTCTGCTTCCTCCTCTCTCTCTGCCTGCCTCTGCCTACCTGTGATCTCTCTCTGGCAAATAAATAAATAAAATCTTTTTTTTTAAATGCAAATATAGATTTATTTTTTTTTCAAGAAGCATTCAGTCTATAGAGTCCCAGTAACACAGATAATAAACAAATTCTAGTAGCATTTCGGATTCATAAACAGGTTGGGAATAAAGAGAATTTAGCCTTTTTAAAATCAGAGTAGGTACTTCCACCTAATTCCCCTAAATTATAATCTCAAAAATTATAGCATTTAAAGCTATCTTATGTGTAGCTTTTTCTAAATCCGTTGCTAAAGTTTCTGAAATTTTTGTCAAATCAGAATTAAAAGCATAAAATGTAAAAATTAATTTAGCTAGTGAAAGTCAATGCTGTTGTGTTGCTGATAAGCACATGCCCTTTTTAAGAGCATAGGACTATTTTTGTAAACACGAGTACTTACAAGGGAGAAAAATAAATGACCATTTTGTAAAATTGAGTTTTAGTAATAAATCAGCAGCAAGTTTACAATAAAATATTAGTTGGAAATATTACATAATTTGAGATTATTCACATTTCCCAATTTTTTCATATATATGATACACACATACATAGACACACACACTGATATTTGAGAATTTTCATTAATTAATAAGGAATTATGCAAAAATGTAATACATGTCTAAACTAATTGGGCTTTGAGTCTCTTAGACAAAAATATTTTCTTCCCTTGGAAATTCTTTAAATCTTTGAAAAATGCCATCTGTAACAAAAACACCAAGAATATATTTCCAGCTTTTAAAAGAGAAAAATCTGTGGGTTAATCAAAGTTGATATTCACAATAGGACTGTTTTGAGTTTCACCTTCATTTTCAAGTGGAAATCTAATGCTGCTCAATGTTGGAGTAATTACACAAAAGGTCTGATAATCTACCCTAAGATGGGGATCCCGGGCAGCACCTTCTTTGCCTACTCTTCATAAATAATACAGGTTACAGACTTTAGAAAGGAGAGTGTGACAAGAGTGAGAGACAGTGTGGATGCAATGAAAGGATGAAGCCAATGTTGTCATCTCTTAAAAAAAGCATGAAATAACCAGTCCCCATTTAATATATTTTTTGTTCCCCATTACATAAATTAATAATTTTCATTTGGAAAATTTCTGATAGTAATAAATCAGTTATTTTGTATCAGAAAAAAAGAAATTGTATGGAAATAACATGGAGAAAAAAATGTTTTTGTTTTTGTATTCAGAAATTCTGGGGGCACCTGAGTGGCACAGTCAGTTAAGGTTCAGACTCCTGGTTTCAGCTCAGGTCCTGATCTCAGGGTCATGGGGATTAATCCCCATGTTGGGCTTCATGCTCAGTTTGGAGTCTGCTTAAGTTTCTCTCTCCCTCTCTCTGTCCCTCCTCTCTCTCAAATAAATAAATGTTTAAAAAAAAAAATTCTGTGAGGATTCTGTAAGAAACAAACATGAAAGAAAGAAGTTTGACTAAGTCAAACAAATGTCTGAATAACTACACAATAAGGAATCAGCATATATTCTATTTCATATTTAAGGCCCACTGGAGGTATCTAGCACATACAAGACCCCATATACTTGGCTGAGTAACACTGTGAAGAAATATAGACCTTTCATTTTCCTGCCATCTATTCCTATCAATGTCTCCAAAATCTAAAATCAACTTCTGGTGCCTTCCAAAATAAGAAAAAGAAAATCCTTTTCCTACCTTTTAATTAGAGTCAGAGTGCTACAAAAAATAAACGAACAAACAAAAAGAGTCCAGTGCTACAGAAAGTCCTAAGTATTAGACTTATATCTATGGGATAAATGCATTGTAAACACTTTTCTAGGAATAGGAAACATACATAAATATAAGGTTTTCCATTCCCCAAAACTAATTTTATTTCAATGTGAGAAAGTGTTCAGCTAATTATTTCTCCTTAGTAGGCCTAGGGAGTTTTTCCCAAAAAATCAGTCTCTCCTTACTCTAGGATTTTTGCTAATGGCTCCTTTCCAACTCCCTGCCTTACAGAGGGGCCGTTTTCACACCAATAGGAGCTCATAGGATTAGCTCCATGAGAGCAAAGACCTTGTTTGCCTGGTTCACTGCTGTTAAAAAACAAATTCATCTGAGTAACTTTGAAGGTCTAATTGGCTTTATTAAATGATTCATGAATGAGGCAACATTCCATCTAGCAAGTAGAGGGGAATTCTGAGGAGTTGTACAGAACGGAAGGTTTTTATAGGAAGGAGGGTGGGGCAAGAACATTATTAACAAAGGAAAAAATTGTTCCAGGCAAGGTCACATTCCCACAGAGGGGAGAGCAGAGGGTCTTATGCAGATTACCTCATCTTTCTTTAGTGGGCAGAAGTGACTCGAAGAGAGCCCATGGGATAGATAACTTCTTTGGTGCTAATCATAAAATTCCTGATTGACCAGTTAAGACTTTCATTTCTAGGGGAGGTTGAAACTGCAATAGATTAGGTATTAAGCCCCAGTTTGGTGACTTGGCCCACGTGATACTCTTTGGGGCCGACAGTTTTCTTTTTAACGCTTGTAATCATAGTCTCCCAAAAGGTGTCTGGCAGAGAGGTTGTTCTCAATATTCACGAATGAGTGAATGTTTAATCTAGATTGCCTAGATACTACAGTCATTCAAATTATGGTGATATTCTTATAAAATAATTGGCCTAATTACCTGCTACCAGAGTGAGTCTCATTTTTTCTCAAAAAGCACTGAGTTTCTCCTATCCTTTTGAAGAATGCAAAAGGGGCAATGATATAGGAATTGTATAAAGGACAATGATAAAGGAGTGCCGACCTATAAGGTCAGATCAGTGCAGCAAACTTCAAATCACCACCATTTTGGGGCATTCATTACCTGAATGTAAGCTTCTCCCACCCCTGCCATGTCCATTTCCTGATGCATTCTTCCTTATACTATCTGTGATTCCTTGTCTCTAATCCAGTCTCCCACTGCCTGCCACTTTTCCAATCTTTCATCTGTGTTCTCTGAAATCATCTCTTGGAAAAGACACCCTGTAAACCACAAATCTATTCATGTTCTGTTTCTACTTTTTTCCATAAGTGAATCTTGGCTCTTGGTTCTTTTCTGATGAATTGCTTTCCTATCCACCTTCTCAACTCTTACCTTTCCAACTCATTCCAAACTCCCATGAACTTTGTTTGAAGTGGGTTTATTGTGTCTCTGACTCTTCAGTACCACTCCCACACCAATGATGTTCCCCCAACACTGGATAAAATGTCCTCCTTTGAAACTCAGGCCAGTCCAATAAATGAGACTCTATTGCTCATTATCATTTGAACCTGTCAATTTCCTGGATCCTCATTCTTGAAATTCTTTTTTTCTAAAAAAATTTTTCCATCACTGAAGTGGCCTTTGATAATGTGTATACACACCCATATTACCAACTACTTATTACTTTTGCCTTTGTAATACCAATAACATCAGCTGTCCACTCCCAACCTATTATCTCCCAGAAGTATTTATAAAATCTTGATACTAATATCCATTTTTCCAACTCTCACATTATCTATTTGCTGTTTAACTGAACTGAAATCTTCAGCCCCTCTACCCATTTTCTCCATTATTTCTGATTCTCACCTCCTTCCCTAAATAGCTCAGATCTTGTTGTTCATTGTTTTAACCACCCATTCTGTTACCAATACTCTCAAATCCTTTGCTCCATTCTCATCTGTAGCCCACCTGGGTAAAATCACTGTTCCTATGGTAATCAATTTAATACTTCAGAAATTGATATGTTCAACTGATGCATCCAAAAATTGATGTGCTTTTGGCTGTAGTATCTATCTCAGTAAAGGATCACTAAGTGCCCAGTTCCAGAAACATAAACATCATTCTCGACTTTACCTCTAATTCTGTATCCAATCAATTAGCAAGTCTTTTTAGTTATAATGTATTCATATACAGAGCTGGTAGCTCTCCTTAATTTACAAGACATGAAAATGTATATTTTGAGTGATGAAACAAATGGTCTCCTTGACATGTATGGAAGAAGGTTTAAATTAGAAGAAAAAAAACATACATTCTTTTTAATTCTTTATTTAAATTCAATTTAGTTAATATATACTCTATTATTAGTTTCAGGGGTAGAATTTAGTGATTCATCAGTTGCATATAATACCCAGTTTATATTTCCTATTCACCTTCTCAACTGTTATCTTTCCAACTCATTCCAAACACCCACCTCGGAATTCCAAATTCCAAGGTGGGTGAAGAGAAGGGATAATTGGTTAATGGGCATTAAGGAGGGCACTTGATGTAAGTGCCCTCCTTAATGCCCATTAACCAATTATCCCTTCTCTTCACCCTGCCCATTAACCAATTATCCCTTCTCTTCACCCACCTCCCCTCCAAAAACCCCTAGTTTGTGTCCTAGTGTTCAGTGCCTCTTATGGTTTGCCTCCCTATTTTCCTCTTATTTTTTCTTCCCTTCCTCTATATTCATGTTTTGTTTATTAAATTCCACATGAGTGAAATCATGTGTATTTGTCTTTCTCTGACTTATTTTGCTGAGCATAATACCCTCTAGTTTCACCTACATTGCTCCAAATGGCAAGATTTCATTCTTTTTGATGGCTGAGTAGTATTTCATTATGTATATATGCCACTTCTTCTTTATCCATTCACTGTCAATGGACATTTGGGCTATTTCTGTATTTTGGCTATTGTGGACATTGCTGCTATAAACATTGGGGTACATGTGCTCCTTTGAATTATTATGTTTGTATCCTTTGGGTAAATACCTAGTAGTACAATTTCCGGGTCATAAGGTAGTTCTATTTTTAACTTTCTGAGGAACCTCCATACTGTTTTCCAGAGTGACTGCACCAGTTTGCATTCCCACCAAAGTGTAAGAGGGTTCCACTTTCTCTGCATCCTCACCAACATCTGTTGTTGTTAATTTTAGCCATTCTGACAAGGTGTGAGGTGGTGTCTAATTTTGGTTTTGATTTGTATTTCCTCGATAATGAGCGATGATGAGCATCTTCTCATGTGTCTGTTGGCCATTTGTATGTCTTTGGAGAAATACCTATATTCTATCAGTAAGGATAATAGTTCTCGTTTTTCTCCAATTAACTGTGGAGCTAAGAGAAGAATTCACAGTTTAAATAAGGTGAGGTATGAGAGAAAAACTTAGAAGGAGAAAACAGGACTAAAGAATAGGATCATAGTCAGGGGCCTGGTAGGTTCATAGCTTGTTCAAGATTGTCTACAGAAAGAAAGGACCAATTGTCATTTTTAACATTCTCTAACATTTAGTTAGGAATTGTTTATTTTTCTTTTCTTCAATTAATCTTTTATTTTTAAACATTTTGCTGCCACATTACATACAATAATTTTATATTCTTAACTAATATCTGAAACTTAATAGTGATACAATCCAAGTTCAGGGGAAAGTAGATAAAATCTCATTGAAAATGGATTCAGTTAAATAGTGAAGTAAAATATCCACAGTGATCACAGAGAGCTATATCATATTTTCATCTTCCAAAGCATAGAACTGAGTTAAAATCTATTTTAAAAATTTCAATGACACTGGAAAAAACAATTCTTTATGAATATAAAATGTCATGTCAGGAAATATTGCAAATTTGATTCTCTGATCAAACAGATTAAGAGTGAAAAAGCCAAATGAAATAAGTGTTTGTAAAGAAATGTTGTGTCATTTGCTTTGTTTTGTAAGATAGTCAATACTTCAAATAAGCATAAAAGTCAAATTGTCACCATGCTCTATATCCTAAAGGCTGTGTAACAATACAGGCTTAAAGAGTATCTTCCTGAGGCAATAATTCATCCAATACACACACACACACACACACACACACACACACACACACAAAAGTGATTTAAGAAGAAATAATATTAACTATATTTTTATCCTCCTAACAGAGAAATGTGGACATTAATGAAATAGTGTTTAAATACATTTAGCGAGAATGTTAGTCTATTCAATATTTCTCTCAATTAACTTTGGATATAATTATATTCAAGCAACCACAAAGAGGGAGATCAAAGATAAAATTTTGAACAACTGAACCTTAATACAAAAAGTAAAAACATGTCTACATACTAGAAATATCTACTTGGGATCCTAGGGTAACAAAGAGCTACTTTGGCTTTCAGAATAGGAAAGTTTACTGATGCAAGATGATGTCTTCCATATCACAGGAGAGGGCAATTAAATATCTCAAGCCCAGGTCACAGAGGTAAAGTCACAAACCTTCCCACTACCTACTACAACAATACTCAAATGAAGCTGGACACGTTTCTCTTCTACCATGAGTTTGCTTAATGTCAACAAACTACTGAAGATTTTTTTAAATATTAAATCTCAAAACATAAACTTAGACTATCATATTTAGAATATCATATCACATATCTAAGGGATAGATATTTATATTAAAAGTGTAAAAAATATACTCAATATTAAGAAATATGAATCTTAGAAAACTGATATTTGAAAATGAAAAAAATAGAAAACTGATCAAATAATAATTTGTGAGATGCACATTGTATTTAAGATTTTTAAGTTTCCAATATAAAGAATACCCAAGGGGCTCCTGGGTGGCTCTGTCAGTTAAGCATCTGACTCTTGATTTCAGCTCAGGTCATGATCTCAGTGTCGTGAGATCAAGCCCTGTAATGGGCTCCACATTGGACATAGAGCCTGCTTAAGATTCTCTCTCTCCCTCTCCCTTTCCCTCTGCCCCTTCCCCCACCGCTGGTTCACTTACTATCTCAAAAAAAAAAAAAAGATTAGCCAAAATATGGATTGTAGAAATGCTGCCCAGAATATATTCTTAAAGAGGATGCTCTAATGAATGCGTAAGTTATTGACAAATAGTTTATTTTGCCAATTTTAACAACTACTTGTGCTTATATATTCTTGGAATATTTGCCTTCTTGAACAATTTTTAACTCCATCAACAAAATCACATTATTTTAGAGATAACCTATAAATTTGATTAAAGAAAACAAGCACACATGATTAATACATGACTATTGGTAAAAAAATATATATATTTTTCGATACTTGAAATATGTATACTCTAGATAGTGCAAAGTAATTTTCCTTAGACCTTATGTTAGTTACCCTGCATTGCAATTTAGAAAGTTTTGATTAATGAGACTTTGGCACATCAGACTATTGGTCAGAAGCAATAATGGATGACTCCTGTTTTGGAATTTATCAGCAGAATGATTACCAAGCAAGTGTAAGAAAAACCATCCTTTGCTTTCAGGTGCATTGTGCCATCAGGACATTTCTCTTCATCCCCCACAAAACCAACAAGAAACTTATCAAAATACCACTTCCAAATAGACCCAGAGCTGTTCTAGGAATTCTGATCAATTTTCTGCTTATCTTTACGACTGAGTGAAGTTAGACTACCCTGACAAATACCCACTTAGCCTGTTTTTTTTATACCAGTTTAGAGGGAAATGACAAAACAAGTTTAGTACAAATTCAGTTTCAGGCATAGATAGAAAATAAGGACATATGTCTTCTTTGTGGCTAAAAATTTAAGAGCATTAAGTAGTTCTTTCAATCTATGAGAATACTCCCTATACCAGGAAGGAAGTGTAGTTAACTATTAAACCAATGGTTCTTTTGATTTCTCATTTGTTTTCTGTCCTAAGTGAGTTACAGTAGGGCTGTAGTACTCAAAGGATATTCGTGCATAACAGCTTGGAATACTTAGATGGAGAAAATTATCTACAATTCCTGGATGCCCTCTTTGATGATTATCTTACTTTAGGTACAGGAAGACACCCCAGAATATGTATTTTAAATCTTTCTAGATGATTTGGTAGAAGTCACATTTTAGAACTTCCATTTTGTAATTTTTTAAAAAAATATTTCAAGTTTTCACTGAAAAAAATAAAATAAAAGTTAAAAAAATACAGAAGGAAATAGCTACAGTATGTAATATAGCTGTATCCTCTGTATAAATAACAAATCACTGTGTATCTGTGGGTAGGTAGTAATTATGATTACATCAAGTAAGTATGAAGGTAGGCTTCTCTTCATTTTATTCTATTCAACAATTTATGCTTTTTTAGTGCCTATAAAAATGGAATACTTTAAAAATTAAAAAAAATATTTCAAGTTTTTATTTAAATTCTAGTTAGTTAACATATAGCGTAATATTAGTTTCAGGAGTAGTAATTAGGGATTCCTTACTTGTACATAACACCCAGTGCTCATCACAAGTGATGTCCTTACTAACCATCATCCATCTAGCCCATTCCTGCACCCACCTCCCCACCAGCAACACTCAGTTGTTTTCTATAGTTAAGAGTCTCTTATGGTAAAAAAAAAAAAAAAAAAAAAAGAGTCTCTTATGGTTTGCCTCCCATTTTTTTTTTTCCTTTCCCCTATGTTCATCTGTTTTCTTCCTTAAATTCCACCAATGAGTGAAATCATATGGTATTTGTTTTTCTCTGACTGACTTATTTCACTTAGCATAATACACTATAGCTCTATCCATGTCATTGCAAATGGCAAAATTTCATTCTTTTTGATGGCTGAGTAACATTCCATTGTGTATACCACTTCTTCTTTCTCCATTCATCCCTTGATGGACATTTGGGCTCTTTCCATAATTTGACTATTGTTGAAAATGCTGCTATAAATATCAGGGTGTAGGTGCCCCTTCAAATCGGTATTTTTGTATCCTTTGGGTAAATACCTACTAGTGTAATTGCTGGATCATAAGACAACTCTATTTTTAACTTTTTGAGGAACTTCTGTACTGTTTCCCAGAGTGACTGCACCAGTTTGCATTCCCACCAACAGTGTAAGAGGGTTCCCCTTTCTCTGCATCCTCACCAACATCTGTTGTTTCTTGTGTTGTTATTTTTAGCCATTCTGACAAGGTGTGAGGTGATATCTCATTGTGGTTTTGATTTGTATTTCTCTGATGATGAGCTATTTAAAGCATCTTTTCCTGTGTCTATTAGCCATCTGTATGTCCTATGTGCAAATATGTCTATGCATGTCTTCTGCCCTTCTCTTTCAGAATCTTTAGAGTCGTTTAAGATTGTTTTGTGGAAATCCTGGTCACTTGACTTTTTTTTAACTACCCAAAACCATACAAGTAAAGATGAAGTTTTTTAGGTAAGTAAAGACAGATTAACTTTGTATACTGGATGATAAATTCTGTATTGATTCCTGAACATGTTAAAGAAGTTATTTGCCTATTGCCTGAGAGAAAAATTGGTTTTCCACCTTCCAGGTGATTTAGCATTTGAAAATGTCTAAGGCTTTGAGAAGAGTTACTAAAAAGAATGATATTTCTATGTCATGCCTAATCCTCTCCCTACATAATAATGTACACTGGTCAGTAGATGAAAACTCCAAGAACATAGTGGGTTGTCTATCTACTCACGAATGTTTTAAAGCAATTTGACACTGCAACTCTGGATGTCTCATATAATTTTTCATAAATTTCACATTATTTGTGAAGAAAATTCATGTACTAAAAAAATTCTCAAATAGTAAGATAACTGAACATTTTAAAACTAATAAAAATATTATATATTATAATATTAATGAACTCTAGAAATTCTTACGGCACCATTTCTTCTTTTTTTAAAGATTTTATTTATTTGAGAGAGCACGAGTGACAGTGAGAGGCAGAAGGAGAGAGAGAAAGGCTGTGGGAGAGGCAGAATCAGGCTCTGCACTGAGCAGGGAACCCAATGTGGGGCTCTATTCCAGGACCCTGGGATCATGACCTGAGTCAAAGGCAGCCACTTAACTGACTGAGCCAGCCAGGTGCCCCTATATCAGAACTCTTACAGGAGACAAGATTTTCTCTAGTATTTCACCACTTTGCTTACAAAATAGAAAATAAATACATGATAACCATCATATTAGTAACCAAAGTACTATATTTGCTTTTCTTGTAAGTCATCTTTTTATTTAGTATTCATTCAACAAGGCTTACTATCTACCATGAGCTAATAATGGACTTGAATATGAGTAAGATACCATGGCCGCATCAAGGGGCTTAAATTTACCTATTCCACACAGGGGTTATATGCACATTTTGACAACAACCCCGGTATTCAGATTTTACAGTAGAAGTCTATATGTATGTTCTGGGGTTAAGAAATATAATGACTATTACTGTAAGGGCAGATGGGGAATATGAAAGGATTTACAGAGAAAATATGTGAGCTGGCACCTGAAGTGAATAATACAGCTTGTAGTGAAAAGCATGGGTTCAAATACAAGCTTCACTACCTGATTGTGATAGACATAGGCAAGGTATTTAGCCATGCTAGGCCTTCATTTCCTCCTCTGTAAAATGGAAATATAAAAGTGTTTTCCTCAGAGGGTTGTTTTGAAGATTAAAATGAGAAAATCCATGTAAAGGGCTTATTAGAATGACAGAAAATTAGAAGCATTCAGTAAATTTTGATTTTTAACATGAATAAGAATTCTTCAAAAGGCTCAGTCAAGAAAGAAAAATCCACATGATGGAAATGGTAAAAAGAAAATGAAAGCATAATTTGAAGAAAAAGTGGTGACACTGAGTTTGAAATGGTTGTTGAGGAATTGGATAATGCAGCCAAGTGCCTAGAATACAATATATGCTTAATAAATGTTAATTATTTATTAAAATCATTATTATTCTCTTTTCAATAAAATTTGCCCCAGTCAGTGACATTTTAGGACCAACGCGTTTGAGTTAATTCTTCATCCTTTTCCCTTCTCAACTCATTTTTAGTCTAACTTTTGATTTATGTGTCTATTTCAATACTTATTAATTAACTCATTTTTATTTATCTATTACTTATTGAATGCCTATCATGAAGCTGAACTTTATAATAAAGAAGAGATAGATATAAAATATGTCTTTGCCATTGTTATGAAGAAAAAAAAAAAAATTGTACACTAAGTTCCAGGGCACTAAGAAAGAGACTCTGTGTTTGCAATGAGAAAGAAAAACAGCCCCTAACATTCAGGCTTTGACTTAGCATCACTGCTAGGAATTGGTGTTCCCCTGTTGAATATAAAAAATGTCATAAAACATCAACATCAGACAAGGGCCCTCTGTGACTGTGATGGATCAAGACAAAAACAAGAACTTTCTACTATTATGCTTGAACACAGACAGAACATGAACACCGCTCAACCCACAAAATTCCTAACATTCCCACTCTAGTTAAATAGGAGAGACTGCTGCTTATTTATCAATTGAGGTTTTAGCTTTGCTCTAGTCAGCTCTATCTATAGATAAGACTTGAGATATCCTACATTAAATTTCTGCTCCTTTCTGAAAGCTCCCCATTCAGAGACAGCCCTAGCTTCATCAGACTGTCCCAAAAATTACTCTACCAAGCCTAAATCCTTAAGTCATACCTAACATCTTACTCAAATACCCCATTGTTGCCCTTAAAGTGCATTCTCACTAAATGCGATGAATAATAAACCCAACTTCTGTAACTATAGGTGAGTGCCTGATAGATAGTCTTTGGCTAGAGAGCATTGATAACAAATAGAAAATGTGGTGGGCATGAGGTAAACATGTTTCAGCTTGGTAAGGCTTTCGGATTAAACATGCTGTTCAGGCTAGTTATATCAGCCCAGTATTTTTAAGAACATGTGAGACATATTTTAGGGTATATTTACACTACTGCATGAAGTCCTCTGGTTGGTATTTGGCACTATGCTTTATTGGTTTAAGACTTTATACACGACATGTATTTTATTCTCAAATACTACTACTACTTTTTCAGTGAATGGCAACAGAAGGAAAGTGAATTTTCTAAGTGTTGTCATATATTAAAAACAAACACAAATGTCCCAGTGAAGGGAGCTAAAACATTTTTGTCTGAGGCTTAAGGAAGTTGACTGAATGTGTATGTATAAACCTCAGAGCTATAGCCACAAGATTTCTGAATTTTGTATACTGATTAAGGATATCCATCTCTGAATCCTAGTCTACAAAGTCTAAAGAATGAAGGATAAAACAAAAGATAAGTGTGAGTGAAAAAAAGAAAAGACAACTTTGGAGTAGGGAAAGAATCAACACGCCAAATCACTTTTTTTTTTCTTCCTGATCTCCTGTTCACTTTAAATTGAGTGTGTTCATTTCCCTGTCATACCTCCATTCTTTTTTCTTTCACCCTTTTTCACACAATATGGAACTTTAAACACCATGACTGCAAAGCAACTTTCTAGTTCCTGCTAATGAATCTGGTCTTCTATCATGACATCTATTTAACAGCATACAAGGGAAGGCTCCATATTTTAAGACATAAATGGAATTAAGCTTGTGAGATGATACTGATGATCATACAAAGCATACTTGGAAAGAATATTAAAGCCTATAAAATGTTATTGCGGTTTTTTGTGTGTTATTGTTTAAAAAAGTGAGATTATTGTTAAAACTAAAATTAACGAAATACCTATTACTTATATGTAAAGTAAAATTTCCCACACTGTCCAAATATGGTCTTACAAGTAAATTTTTTTCAGCTTGGTGAAAATAAATGAAACATTAACTATTATGTCCCTGATGTCTGAAACAATTTAGCTACTTTACCAATATGCCTTTTGGGCAAATCCCCCCAGTGATTCTATGATTAACATAAATGCTGCATATAGGCAATTTTTGCTGTAACTTGCAGATTACATTTATTAATTTCACATAGACTCTTTGTCCTAAAATCTACCTACTGATGTCTTCTCATTTCTAACCAAGTATTCAAAACTAATCAACTCTCTGAAGCATCATGTTTAGTGACATGACAGTAATGTGTCTGCCATAACCAATCAGGTGAAACATCATTGAAAGGCAGGTGTTTCAAAGATAGGATTTTAAAAATTAATGAGCAAAGGGAGTAAAACATGTACATTTCCAACCTTTCTTTTCTTTGAAGGCTCTAAAGAGGACAGATATGAAAACTCAGTTTTCTTCAAAGGCAGTTATTTAAATTTCAAATGGACTGTTTTACATTGCTAAATTTTGGATAAAATTAAGTACCATGTAGTCATGTATCAATGTCTTTAAAAGTAAAAAATATTCCTTCTGTAATCTATTCTTTTTATTTCAGCTCCCTCTAACCCACTATGCATTATTTTATCACATTCAATACACTCTTCATCCTATCAACATCTCCAAATCTGTTATCCTTCTCAGACTTTATCTCATTAGAGGCATATGAATATATATTAATATAGCCATCAACAATATATTTTTTACTATTTAGCATGATATTTTGTTTTCTGTCATTTTATTGTGAACCTACTTGCTTATTTACATTTGAAGTTTATTTTTTTTTTGTAGGCATCACAGTTATGAGTACTTTTTATCCAATCTAACAAGCTCTGCCCTTTGATCTTTGTTTAAACCATTTACATGTAGCCTGATTATTGATATGGCTAAGTATATATCTAATATCCTGCTATTTGTTTTCTATTGATACCTTCTGTTTTATTGTTCCATTTTTCCTTTTTTGTCTGGTTTGTCTTGCACTACCTTTTTTATTATTTTTATTTACCTCCCATGTTGGGTTACCAACTAAAACTGTGTGTGTATTATTTTATTGGTTGCCTCTAAATCAACATTATACATTTTTAATGTATCACAATCTATCTTTAAGTGATATTAACCATTTCATGGTTAATAAGAATATTAAAACAGTATACTCTATACTATTTTTTCGTTACATTTCTCCATTTCTACTTTGTGTTCTATTGTTGCCATACCTTTTACTTTTATATATCTATAAACCTGAAATCCATTATTATTTTAAGTTGCCAATCATCTCTTAATGAGATTTAAATGAAAAGGAAAAAGCCTATATCCATCCAAATAATTCCCATTTCTACTGATCGTCATCCTTTGTATAGATCCAGACTTCCATGTGGCATCATTTTCCTTCTTCCTGAAGAACTTCATTAAATATTTTAATGTGGATATGCTGTTGATAAATTCTTTTAACTTTTGTATGTCCAAAAGAGTATTTCACTTTCTTTTATAAAGACATGTGTGCTTGGTATAAATTCTTTGTAGACAGTATGTTTTAGTGCTTTAAATATGTTGATCCTTAGTCTCTCATCTTGCATCGTTTTGTCTGTAATCAGTTATCATCCTTGTCTTTGCTCCCTAGATTAGAATATAATTTTTTCTCTGGCCGTTTTTAAGATCTCCTTTTTATTACTGGAATCAAGTAATTTAATTAAGACCTGGTGTAATTTTTTTTCATGTTTTATCAAATTTGGAAATTTTTAGCCATTGCTTCTTCAAATTGTTTTTCTGTCCCTTTCAGATACTTCATTTAAACCTATATTAAGCTGAGTAAGTTTCATCCACTTCTCACTGATGCTTCTTCATTGTTTGTTACTTTCTTTTCTCCCATGTTTCACTGTAGATGATTTCTATTACAAGGACATCAAATTAAATATTTTCTTCAGTACCTAATCTGACTTTAATCTCATCTACTGTATTTTTCATCATACACATGTAGATTTTGTCTCTGAAATTTTTATTTGAATTTTATGTCTTATTTATATCAACATGTCTTCTTGAACATTTGAAATGCAGTCATAATCATGGTTTTAATGCCCTTTCCTGCTAATTCTAAAATAGGCATCAGTTCTAGTCATATTTTGATTGACTATCTTTTATCTCCACTATGGAGTACATTTATCCTGCTTCTTTAGGTGCCTTGTCAATTTTTTTCAGCTGTAAGACATTGTGCATTTTATCTTATTGTGTACTGGATAGTTTTATTCTCCAACAAATATTCTTTAGTGTTATTCTGGGACACAATTATATGGAAACTGTTTACTCTGTGTCTTGCTTTTAAGTGGGAGTAAAGAAAGCAGTGCTCAGGCTAGAGGTAATTATTCCCCGTGACTGAGGCAAGACACTTTTGCATATTCTACCCAAATCCTTATGAAACGAAGTTTTTCAGTCTGTCTGGTGTGAAGAGGTATATTCTCAGTTCTGGAGAGTGTTGAGCATCTTTGCAGATGGGGAGCTATCTGCAGATTTCCAGAATTCTCTCAGTGTAGCTCTTTCTTACCCAATATTCTGTCTTGTGAACTATAGTCACTTTATTCTTCCCAAATTCTCATCTCCAAATCCTCAACTCACTGGCTTCCACCCTGTGTTCTCCTCCCCATACCACTGCCTGAGAAAACTCTTAAGGCTATAATCTGGGCAATCTGGGTTCCCCTCATTTGTTTCCCACCCTTGCAGGATCACTTAAATATGAGAGAATAAAACTATTGTTACTCCCTGTACTTCTCTAGAAATGGAAGTCTCAGCAATCTTTTATGCAGATACTGATAAAGTAATTTCAAAATTTTACAGAAGTCCCAAGGGGCTTAAATAGCTTAAAGTTTCAGGAGGGAAAAAAACATGCTAGGAGGGTCTATACTACTTTCTTCAAGTTTTTCTTTAAAGCTACCTGAGTAAAGAGTATTTTTATTTGCATAAGAAAAAAATAATAGAGCAGAGTAGGTTATCCAGATACAGATAGACCTAAACATATATGGTCAACTGGTTTTTGACACAGGTGCCAAGGAAATATAATCAGGAAAGATTATGTTCTTAATAAATGATGTTAGAATAACTAGATATCCATATGAAAAACAAAATTTTGAACTTTTACTACACATCAAACACAAAAACACAAAAATTATCTCAAAAGATATCATAGACAAAAGCATAAAAAGCATCAAACTTCCCATTGGAAAAAATATCCAATGGAAGTAATATTTGCAACCTTGGCATAAGCAAAGATTGCTCATGACTCAAAAAGAATAATGTCATTTTTAAAAATGACAAATTGAATTTAAAAAAAATAAAAATATCTCTTTTTAAAGACCCTATTAAAGAAATGAAAAGGAGGTGCCTGGTGGCTCAGCTGTTTTTGTCCAACTCTTGATTTCACCTCAGGTCATGATCTCAGGATCCTGAGACTAAGCTCAGTGTTGGGCTCTGTGGTGAGCATGGAGCCTGCTTGAGATTCTCTCTCTCTTTCTTTCTTCCCATCCCCCTGCTCTTTCTCTCTCTAAAAAAAAAAAAAGTTAATTTTAAAAAGATGAGCAGGGGGTGCCTGGGTGGTACAGTCAGTTGGAAGTCCAACTCTTGGTTTTGGCTCAGGTTGTGATCTCAGGGTTGTGAGATCAATCCCTGCATGGGGCTCCACACTCGGTGTAGAGTCTGCTTAAGATTCTCTCTCCCTCTCCCTCTGTTTCTCCCACTCATATTCTCTCTTTCTAAAATAAATAAATAAATATTTTAAAAAATGAGAAGGCAATAGCAGCCTAGAGGAAAATATTTACAATGCATATCATTGGCAAAGTAGTTGTACCACAAACATATAAACATCTCCTTTGTTAGTCATCAGAGAAAATCAAATTAAAATCAAAATGATATGCCACTTTATACCCACTAATTTTTAAAACTGACAATGCCAATGATGTGGAGTAATTGCAGCATACACATTTTCCTGTTGGAAATATAAAATATAATCAATTTCAAAAATTATTTGGCAGTTTCTTATAACGCAGATATGAGTTACAATTCACTGTTATTTATTTAGCAAGAGAGAAATGAAAACATATGTCCACAGAAGGCTAGTGTAAGAATGTTAATAACAGCTTTATTCATAATAGAGAAAATTGGAAACAATCCATGTACTCGTCAACATGTGAATGCTAACAAATAGGGATATATTTATAAATTAAAATATTACTTAATGATACAAATAAACTATTGATATGAGAAAAAAGGTTAACCTCAAAAATAGTATGTGACTGAAAGAAGCAAAATGCAAAAGTGTACATACATTTATGAAATTCTTTTTTTAAGATTTATTTATTGCAGAGAGAGAGAGCATAAGCAGGAGGGGCAGAGGAAGAGGGAGAGAGAATCTCAAGCAGACTCCATGCTGAGTGGAGAGCCTGATGTGGGGCTCAATCTCATGATGCTGAGATGAGGACCTGAGCCAAAACCAAGAGTCAGACATTCAACCGACTGTACCACTGAGGCGCCTCCCATATATGAAACATTTAAGTGATAGTAATAAAAATCAGTGGGTTTTTTGCAGTAGAGAATTAACTGCAAGTACTCATGAAGGAACTTTCTGGGATCATGTCACTATTCAACTTACTGATTTGGGTGACAATTACATGAGTAACTATTTGTCAGAATTTCTCAAACTAATACTAAAATCTCAAGCACATCATTTTATCTAAATAATGCCCAAAAAAGAGTTAATTAAAAATATTTAGTTACAAAGCTTTCACTGTAAATTTGGAGCTACTCTGGTGGTTACTATTGTTGATATTTAGTAGATACATGGTTTTTAATTAATGTTAATCTTTGAAACATCTTAAAGAACAAATATAGCATTTTAAAGGGCTAGACATTGTATTTTTAAAACTCCTATATGCCATATATTGCAGGTAAATATCAATAGCAGGGCATTTTCAAATCATCTACAAGTTAAACAATATAAAAATGACACATCAAAAATATCACCATTCAAAGGCATTATTTCCAATGACTTTTATTTATAATCCATATTTGACTGCTTGACATCTATTGTCACTTTTCTTAGATCCACTCTCTTCCAAGTAGTGTTCAGGGCAGAATTTTATATTTCCCATGTTTTGAGGTCATCCTCAGTGCATCCAAAGATGTGTACATCTCTCACAGTGTTTAGGAAAATGAAGTGTTCTTTTGGAGAGATGACTAAATTTGGTGCTAATTTTATATCAGTATGTTCCCCTTTGAGATGAAACATTTGGCATATGACGTATTGTTTACTCCTAATGTGAGAAGAATGAAATATTATTTACTTTTAACTTGAGATTAACAATAAAACCTAGATGCCTACCTCAATATTTAGAGACACAACAACTGTCACTGAGATTCCTGGAACCCTGGGGTATAACCTGTCTTTTTAGCTTATTGGCCAACTTGCTCATCACCTTTACAGAATGGTGACTGACTCTTCCTCCTGAATCCACAAGGTGGGGTTGGGTGGGGGTGGCGGGAGTGGGGGGGGCCGTCATGCTTCTAGATTTATCTCATAAATACTATCACACTGTTAGCCTAAAAACTAAAGAACCAGGAACAGATTCAAAACCATTCTAAAGATATTTAACAAAATTTCAGGGTCATTAATTCTTTATGGTATAGTTTTTAGACCTATGTTTGGTTTTTCAGCTCTGGGTTTAACTGAACACCTGGTAGTTTTACTTTGTTCCCCGTCCCACCCACCCCCAATCATAATGCTTTATGGTAAAATTCCAACCAAGCTGAAATTTAGGTCAACTATTGACAGACATGTAATATGTTAGCGGCTTATGAAAATAGCAATAACCAGTATCTAAAATCTATCATCACCTTAAATAATAAATATGAACTTGTTTTATTGTAGAAACCATATTTTATTCTGTTAAACTTTCCAGTGCTGCTGGTACAGAGCTGAATGCACAGACTCTCTTAACGCTTTTTGATTTAAGCACTCATATATAGACTGCAGAACTGGCCCCAAATGTTCACCTTTCTCTGCCTCTTCTGTGACCGCTACATAACTTTGTAGTGTTCTGTCATTCTGATTCTAGATGCAGCTCTGTGAACTCCTTTAGATAGTGGGATGTTAGTAAATGTACATACAGAGGTTTAAAAAATGCTTACAACACATTTGCACTTGCCTTATTATGCTCTTGTGTGTTTACCACACTCCTGTGAATATGCCAGGAATAGCCAAAACAGATCCTGGTTTAGTCCAAATGAAAATAAATTAGGGACCAAAGCAGACTATTCTGGTCACCCCAGCAACGTAGATCAACCAATAGCCAATCAACCTCCAGAATTTTGATCAAGTCCAGCCTTGATCATCAGAAGCGTCTCCCAATCCCCTCAGGTGACTCCAAATGTGCAATTAATCAATGTTTATTGTTCTATGCTGATAAGGTTTATAGTGGCTGGTTACTCAGCATTAGTGTAGCAATTGATTACTCATACAGGTGCTAAGACATTCAGGTTTATTTTTTATTTTGGTAGGAATAGAAAAAAAGTGAGAGCTTTTCTAATAGAAAAGATAAAAAACTTACATATTTTGAAATGTCTCTTTGCATTTAAAAGATCTTCTATTAATCTACATTTAGAGTATTTCCTGAAGTGTCAACAACATAGAGACTATTGAAAATGGTGAGGAGCCTGCAAATATTTCAGATAAGATTGATTGAAAAACAAAGGAATAGCAATCTAGTGAAGGAAAAAACTCAGAGAGTAGCCAGAAGGTATATAGTTTTCCAGAAATAGACTTACGTAGAAAATAATGTGTGTTTCCTCTATTGCTCCAGAGAGAATATAGGCAAACCTGTGCAAGTGTATATCATAGGAAGATAGCTATCAGATGACCCAAGTACTAAATATTTTGAGCTCTAAAAGCAAAATGTTCTCACAAATTGAATATAAAAAGGTGCTTGCCCAAATCAGGAACAGTAATCCAGGTACAATTTTGTTTTGTTTGTTTGTTTTTATAAGCAATGAGGTAGAAATATCAGAATACAGAAAGACTAAGAGAGAATTCAGTGGCTAAAAAACTATAATGCAAAGTTCAAATATTACCATACTGTATCAGCTATAGATGAGCAGGTAGATTCTGGTTTTCCCTCAAATAAAACATCTGCTTCAAGAGAAGAAAGCTGTTTTGTTTTTTAAAATCTTCTTCCATGGGGCAGAAATGATTGGTAAAAATAATGTCCAATTCCAGTTCCCTTATCTTTTTCAAGGTTTATTCAAAGATAATTAATAACAAAAATAAAATTAGCTAGTATAATTTTTGAACAAACATTTTTTTCTAGGAATTGGTAATATTTGCAAAGTACCATTTGCTGTAATAGGAAATGTATTTCAGAGAAAAGTACACATAGATGATGATTTTATTTACTGGATAACTAGAATTAATAGTCATAGCTTCTTTCATATTTTTCCTTAAGATAAAAAAAAAATTACAAGATGAGTTTTAAGAAACCATAGGACTATAAGAGGTAATTTGACCAGAGGTATCCCTAGAACCCTGACTAATAATGTGTTAGGAATATTTAAAATTATTCATGCAGGTAAGAGGTGGGATTGAAACCATCCCTAAGATTTTAATTTTTTTTGCCTTAAAAATAGGTTCGAATCAAATACATAAACATCATATTTTACTTTCTAAGGAATACTAAATAGAGGACTATGTACTTATTTAATCTATTAACCATGGAAAAAACTGCAAATTTGAATCTCACTGAATTTCCTAGTGAGAATATTGTACTTCTTTATAAACAGGGCTTAGTCATGAAGATTTGGTTGTAATGAAAAGCATTTTAAAGATGTATTTGTGTGGGTGAATAAAAAAGGAGTTGATTAAGATCAAGATGTGGTAACAACGAGAGAGGGAGGATCAATCTCTACTTAAATCTATCACTGGCAGTTCTAACTCTTAGGAAACATGCATTTCAAGTGAATGCCTCTCGTAGTGGCAACCTTAATGTACTAAAGTTAGCACTCAGCTCTATTTTAACATGTTCATGATAAATAAGTATATTCAACTTACTTCCTATGCTTTACTTACTTTGCTTTCAAGTTTTCTAAGCCTTTGGGAGCATATTAAATATCTCTTTCTTTCTTAAAACATAATTCTGGATCTCAAAAAGATCAAGAGACAGCTTCACCTATATGTCTTGAGTTCCGGTCTAGAATAAAACCACTGTAAGTGATGGTAGACACAGAGAGGCCTTGTTGATATCCTCAAATATCTTGGGGAAGGAAAGGCAGTAAATTGTCCCTTAGACTACTAGTATAGCAGGTACTAAGGCTGTACCTTAGTACAGAAGGTATTGATGACAAGCCAGTGACTCAAGTGGATTTGGAAATCATGTTAAAGAAATGCAGGTGAGCATCACCAAAAGCACAAGACAGATGATGGATCTACTGACAAGGGCCAATACGAAGAGGGGCTAATGACTAACATTCATGGATGGGTAATTTTCTCACAAAATGCTACTACAGAATGAGCGTGGATATAGTCCTTCATGAAATTGCACAATGTCATGAAAGCTACAGCCTCTACAACAGGAAAAAAAAAAAGTAAAGAGGAAAAAGCCTGAATTTGACTATGTTTATTTCTAAACTACACAATATTATCAACGGATTTTCTTGGAAGGTATTAGAAAGCTTTTTGCCACTAAGTGGAATGGGGCCCAAGGCAGAGATTAAGCCTGGTTTCAGAGAACTTTAAAAAGCAATATTTTTTGTATTACTGAGTTTGTGGACCATAAAAATGTTCAAATGCTTTTTTAGTGTTGTGTTTTTTATTTAACACAGTTCTGGAAAGTTATATACCCATTTCTAGAAAATAATATATATTTAGTATGATATGCCCTTAGTATATTGGCTAGTGATATGAAAAATGATAAAAATTCATTGCCTCCTATTTCTTCATTTCTATAATGTTCTTTACAGTGTCAACACTATTAACTATAATTGAAGTAAAGTGCTATAATCACTCCAAATCCCTCCTTCCAATTTATCATTCTTTTACTTTTTAGTACCTCTCATCTTCTCTACTTGTAACAGGGAGAGAAGGAAATAAAAATGAAATTATTAAAGTTCAACAAGATTAAACAAAATGGAAGCGCTGATCATGGGGGAATGGATAGGGTTACAGAAATTAAGAATTTTACCCATATGATGAAAAGAGTTGGATGTCTCACTGTATTAGAAGACCTGTATCAAAAATATCTTAAAATAATAAGGTGATTTATTATTTCACGAAACAGTAAGTACTAAGATAGAGCAGCTCTAAGGATGGTTAATGGGACAATATATTTTCAAGGATGCAGGTTCATTCTTTCTCCCTGTTGCCCTCAGCATTTTGGCTTAGTTATCTCAGAATCAGATGGTCACTGCAGCCCACAGCATTACCCACAGAAACGATCATGTCCTGTGAGGAAAAAAGAAAATCATTTCTTGTATTCCTCAGTCAGCCCCTTTCTCTCCTCCCTCTCCCTCTACACCCCAACCTCTCACCAATGGAAATCCTCGCCTACAGCCTTTCATAAATTGTGACACATATTTCTGCCTAAACAAACCACAAAAAGAAAAAGAGGGAATTGAATTTCCACAAGTGGGGTGGGGTGGGCAGTGGTAGGGAGTCATATGAGTGGACATGTTTGGGTGAAGGCTAACAATGTTCCTTTCTTTGAACTTGAGAGTAATAGAGGCTACTGTGTTTTCTGTATACACAAATACAAGTAACACTTATTCTATGTTTAAAGATTATTTGGAGTGGAACGACAATATTGTATAAAGTAGAAATGTGTTAAGGATGGGGCGCCTGGGTGTCTCAGGCGGTCAAGTGTCTGCCTTCGGCTCAGGTCATGTTCCCAGCATCCTGGGATCAAGTCCCGCGTACGGTTCCCTGCTCTATAGGGAGTCTGCTTCTCCCCCTGCCCCTCCTCCCATCCTCCCATTCTCTCAATCTCTCTCCTTCTCTCTCTAATAAATAAATAAAATCCTAAAAAAAAAAAAAAAAAAGAAAGAAACGTGTTAAGGATCAAAGAGAACTAGCAATTCTAGATTTGGATTGTCAGATGAGAACTGAAAAGCACATTACATTCTCTCTGGAAAGCATGGTGATAAAAATTACTTCATGGAGCTACGGGAAAATGAATATATAGCCGTTTTCGACTGCTGCTCTGCTAACGACCCAACAAAATTAGAATTACAAGAAAAAATTCACTATCAGGATTTACATAAAAGAAGAACAAATAGATGTTATTGTATTAATATAAGCTTGTTAACATACTTTCTAAACTGAATGATTAGAAGTCATTCACTAAACCACTGAAAAACAAACAAACAAAAACCTCATTGAAAGACTCATGC
>CM052883.1:128923757-128939281 GCA_028534135.1 Potos flavus | reverse complement strand
CCTGGGTGGCTCAGTTGGTTAAGCGGCTGCCTTCGGCTCAGGTCATGATCCTGGGGTCCTGGGATCGAGTCCCACATCGGGCTCCTTGCTCGGCAGGGAGCCTGCTTCTCCCTCTGCCTCTGCCTGCCTATCTGCCTACTTGTGATCTCTCTCTCACTCTCTCTCTGACAAATAAATAAATAAAATCTTTAAAAAAAAAGACTCGTGCACTTAATATTTTAGTATGTCCATACTGCATTATGAAAAGAGACTATAATTTTGCATTAATTTTCTTAGTTTAAGGCAAATGAATTGCTTTGTATATTAAATAAAAGTATTCGGGGATATCTATAGATGAAGAGATAATACATAATTGATATGTTGAATATTATCTTAGAAGTGACCACATTCTAAATTGAGATCTCCAAGCTTTTGATGTGTTATAACACATGGCAGAACAAAGTGGTGAAAAAAAAATGGAAGATGAATTATTCAAAAAAAAGTCAGTTATCACTCTATTGGCATTTTTGTCACCTGAAAAACAGTATTTGATTTTATAAACAACAAAGGCTGACTGGGGGCTCAGTCAGTTGAGCACCCGACTCTTCGTTTAGGTTCCTGTCATGATCTCATGGGCCGTGGGATTGAGCCCTGTGTCAGGCTCCACACTCAGCAGGGAGTCTGCTTGAGATTCTCTCCCTCTGCCCTTCTTCCCACTTGTTCTCTCTCACACTCTCTCTCTAAAATAAATAAATAAATCTTTAAAACAACAATAACAGAAAAGTCAGCTGCACCACAGAAATAATATACTGAATACTTAAGGAAAAAAAAAGTTTCCTTACTTGATATTTTTACCATGATTCCCAGGTAGAATCTAATTGCATTTAAAGTCTATTAGCAACAATTATGTTGTATACTCCAGTGCAGCATTCCTGAATAGCCAGGCATGAGACATAATTCCAGTGGCTCTTAAACAGCAGGGATATAAATTAACTTAGTGTGTTGGAGAATCTCTGTTAAATTAGACCATAATTATGAAATATATGTTATAATATTTTTTTTGCCTACAAGTGGGAAAAATGCTTTCATTGGAAATTATTATTTAAAGCTAATAAATTCTATTATAATACAGAAGCAAACGCCTTTATAAGAGAGGACAGGAGGCACAAACATATAAGCAAAGGTATGAGTTTCAACTGTTAGGGGACACTTCAATTTAAAAAGTTCCTAGATCTGCTTCATTATTCTATGAGACTAAAAGAAAAATAAAACCCTATAACTCCAAACAAAAAAACACTTTTTATCCCAAGGTGGATAAACAGAAGATGTAACTTTTAAAATATGTAGTAGAGCTACTTAGATTTCCAGTGGACCCTGATTTTTTTTAAATGACTAATTCTGAAAATACATACATGTGATCAAAGACTACTACAAAGGACTAGCATGGATTTATAAAAATGGCAAGTATCAATAACAGTATAAAATGTCAAAGAGAGGAAAATTTATTTTTCTTCATTATGTAAATATCAAAAATTCTAAGAATGTTCTGGACCACTTTTTGGGAAATGGTAAAAAAAAAGTACTATAAGGTGGCAAAGAAAAGACGCAACAACTCACCATGGTTACAGAGAAAATGCCAACTGCTGAGTTTGTAAGTTATGAAAACAGGAGACATCTCAAGATGGAATTGGGGCTCTTAGCGATTAGAGAATTCACTGTCACCAAACATGTTCAATAACTGAACAGCCAATGCCAGTATCAAGTACAATGTGAATTGTTAAGCTAGGGGGATTTTGAATTTCCTTCCAATGTAGAGAATCTTTGACACTATCATGACTGTTGACTTGGTTTTCTGAAATAATGGGAGTGCTGTAATCTGCAAACAGAGCCATTTCCAACTCCCCAGGCCAACACACATAATGTCAATTATTCTCTATCTTAAATTATAATTATCAAAATTAAAGGTATTTCCTAAAGTAATTTGAGATCCTGAAAGTGTCGTTTACTAAACATTAACAAGAAAAATATCTATTGATCACTAAGAATCATATATTTTACAGGAGTAACAAATGACAAAATGACAATATGCCTGAAAATTATGATAGAGAACCTGAAATTGCGTATTCCTTTTGAATAATAAGTGGCCTCTAGGTAAATTCACATTCTTTTATAGATTAGAACTTGTTATTCTAGGAATACTGTTCATTGTAAGTGGAAGGAGAATATTCACAAAATTTTCAAGTGCTTTTCAAGTGGCACTACCATTCTGCATTGAAAGAGTAGGTATGATTACATCACTAAGGTATAGACATGGTGATAGACTTACTTTTCCTATTAACAAGAACAGTAATGGACTTCAAAAAACTGATATAGAAAAAGGAATAGACTGAATCTATAAAATGGTTCTGAAATAACATTTTCCCAGTAGTTTATGGAAGTTTCACCCAATCAATAAACCACGAGCGCCTACCTTCTGCAGAGTATAAAATCACACCAATCTCTTTTTCCACAGAATTCTAGGACTCCAGATCCTAAAAAAAGCACTGGCATATCAGATCCACTTTAACCTATATTCAAAAGCAGAACAGTATTTGGATTTTTGAGACACATAACTACTGCCAGCTGTTATTTACACTGTTCCCTATTTACACTTTTCCCTTCACAGAGTAGCTGTTCTGTTTAAATTAGAATCCTCTGCAAAGTTTCCCTTTCTGTTCTATAGATAATTCTGGCAAGCACTATCAGGGCCACACCTGGCTAATTATTGTAAACACACAGGATCTTTTCAGTCATAATTTCATTTCACATGTTCATGCTTTTCGAAAGCACGTTATTTGCTGGCCTGCCATCATCCTGTTCTTTCTCATTTAATCCCATTTCCTTACTCCATACTGTTTTTTTTCCTTTTCCATGATATTCATATTCATGGTTTCCAGAGGTATAACTGGGAAAAAAAGCTGTCTTCTATTTCTGAATTTGGCAGCAAGTTAGAGAATGTATAGCTTACCCCTGGTTATAGTCATTTTCTTTTGATGTTGTTATTTTTAGTGGAACTGTAATGTTGATGAGGGCAGGAGTTAGGTTTTGTGCATAACTGCATGCTAGAAAGTATCATAGCACCCGCCATACAGTATGTCAGTGATGCATATTTGTTGATTAAAAGGATAGATGAAAAAAAAATAAAAAATAAAAGGACAGATGAATGAACAGCCAAACAAGTGAAATGAATACTAAATAACTATATAAAATGAAAATAATGGAAGTAGGTAATCTTTACTACTTTTTAACAGTTCTTATTTGTGAAATGATCTCTTAATGGTTTATGAATCTGACTCTATCCTAAGAGTAATTTATATCTTGTCATGCCTTAGCATTCCCAGGAGGAAATAACAAAACCTGTGGTGTTTTTATTTTTTATTTGGTCAACGTGTCATAATATTTATATAGGCCATCCTCTATCCAACACAGAAATTTTCTGTACTTCAGTTCTCCCCTTTTTGTATCTTTACACTGTATCACCTAACAACTTATAAAGACAGGAAATACAGCATAATAAAATTAATATATCTTGTTTGTCTTTTCTAAAAGCATTTATTGAATGCCTATTCTGTGTAGGAACTGCTCCAGGAGATAACATCTCGTTTAGTCCTTAGAGAGCGACAGTTCTCAAAACTCCTCCAACAGGGTCTTAAGACCCGTTTATACTTGTCAAAATTATTGAAATAACAAAATTATTTGTTTATGAGGATTGTATTAGTATTTGCCATATTTGAAATTAAAACTGATAAATACTCAAAATGTTTATTAATTCTTTTAAAATAACAATAAACTCATCACAGATAAATGTAACTTAATGAAAAAGACCATTTTTTAATAAAATAGTCTTAATGTTGACATTAGTTTACATTTTTTACAACGACTACTTAAGCTGCTTCTACTTTCAGTCTGTTGTGATATTACATGTCATAGAGCCATTGGAAAATTCCACTGTATATTTGTGAGAGAACAGGAGGAAAAAGGGCAAATAATGGCTTAGTATTATGATGAAAAGCATTTTGACCTCAAGGACTCATGAAATTGTCTCTAAAATCTGCCAGGTTTTCCAAACCTTGTTTTGAGAATGTTTGCCCTAAAATTACCTTTGGAATAGACCTTACCACATTTAACCTGTGAGGAAATTGAACCTCGGTGAGATTAAATGGCTTGTCAAAGAGGACAAATGGATGGATACAGAATTAAACCCCAGTTTCCTGATTCCAGAACTCAGTTTTTAAGCCCAGTCCCCACACCACCTCCCAACACTTTTAACCACAATTTTCATTTCTGTTGGTGATATTCATTGACCAGAGGACTGGATTTTCAGTGGTTAAATCTCCCACAGCTTTATTTAACATCTTGGCACCAAGTTAATTGCATATGTTCAAGAAAACTGAAAACTCACAAACAAGTTCTGTTGAAGGTACCACTGGAAGTTACCACTAACACCCGATTAGCAAAAAGCTCTTCAACTGATACTACGATAGTAAAGGAATAGAGCCCAGGACACCAAGGAATAAACAGAAAAATATGGGCAATACATGAAGAAAAAAATAATAATTTCTTTTCTGGGGAGACACTGACAAAATTTTATCCACCTGAAATTTGAAGTCCAAGTAGCCAGGTAAGGCTACTTTGAAATAGAAGATTGATTCCAGGAGAGCAGAAGAGACTTACTTCACATTTAGTCATTGATAAGGAACAGAGAAATCCCCAAGAGATGAAAAACTTGGCAGTACATAAAATGGAAGGTTCTCAGTGTCACTTGCCAAGCACTAAATTAATGATATTTTATGTTAATTAATGTATTAATATAAATCTGTGGTAAGAAAACCTGTCTCTGAGCTGTATTTAATTATTCTCAAAAGTGCTGTAAAGGACGTTGATATGCAAACTCAGCAATATTCCTTGAAACTAATTACCCAGGGATATTTTTCTAAGAATGTAGTGACACAGACAGATATTATATAGTTGCATGTGTCAAAATTTTCTTTAAATTTTTAAAGCTGAATTATTCAAACGAATGAAAGATCAGCTTTTTAAAAAAGGTTATTTTTCCTATAAGTAATAATATCTAAAATATGCAATCATTTTATGTTGGGTGTGGTAATGATGTTAAATACTGAAAAAATTATCATATGCTAGACATTGTACCAGTTCTTCTACATGGATGAGTATATTTAATTCTCACAACCCATTTATGAGGATGGTATTTTATAGATGAAGAGTAAGCAGCTCAGAAAAGTTAAGTAACTTGCCTGGTATCCCTCAGGTAATAAACAATAAGGCTAAGATGTGAACCCACAAAAGTTTATGTTTTTAACTGTCAGGCTTTACTAATTTGATGACATTGAAGCAGAAGAATCACCTATTTAAGTTCCTATTTAGACCTCAGAACCTGTGTGCCCACACACTCCCTGCTTGGAGCCGTCATTCTTTCTTGGTAGAAATGGCTGAATTTTTATTTTCGGATTTTGATATACTACTTTTTCCAGGGGATTTAGGTTTTTTGGAAAATCTAAAGATCAAGATTTGTTCAAAAGCCTAGGTAAGCATATGTATATGTGTTTTACCCTTTTAAAGACCCCCCCAAAAAAAGGGGGGGAGGGCAAGAACCAATAGAAAAAAGTGCAGAATACCTTTGCTGTCTGGCATTTAAAAAAAAAAAGTTTAAATTTAACGCTAAGAAAACTAGTTTTCCCCACCCTCCCTGGTTCTTCCCTCTCCTCTACATCTCCTCCTCTTCTTCAATAGAAATCCAGTTACCTAACCTAGATGTTTGACCATTGGCAAGTCACACTTCTAGCTCATTTGTAAAATAATTTGGTTAAACTAGATAATAATAATAATAATAGTAATGATCAAGATGATAAGAAAGCTAACAGTTCTGAAGTATGGAACAAGTGCCAGTTACATACTCTATTTTTCCTTTTTTAAAAGACTTTGTTTGTTTGTTTGTTTGTTTTTAAGTAATCTCTACACCCAACGTGAAGCTCGAACTCACAAGCCTGAGATCAAGAGTCCCCTGCTCTACAGCCTAAGCCAGCCAGACACCCATACACACTATGTCTTTCTAAGTGCTCACATGTAATAACTAATTCTCACAGTAATCCTGTGAAAGAGATCATTATTATATACAAGCTATGAATGAAAAAAATAAGGAACAGAGAGGTTAAGAAATTTGTCAGCACCAAACAGTAAGTGGCAGAGCCAGGGTCAGAATCAGCCTGCTGATTCCAGGATACATGATTTTAATGACTAGGAAATATTGATTAAACCAACTCTCTATTCTACTTATAAAATAAAAATTTGGGCTACACTTTTGTGTAGATTATGTCTTTCCCTTCTAAAGGATTCTCTAATTTTTCCATCTAAGAAAATGTGTAAAAAAATAGAATAATGTATCTTAATAACCATTGAAATTACAACATACTACAATAATAGCATGCATTTTTAATATTTTACTGAGATAGCTAACATTTAGAATTTGGGAGGAAAATGAATGCACGGAAAAAACACAATAGAATATCATAGCCATAGACAGGGAACATATAAACAGCAATGTCTGGAAAACCTACATTTTTGTTATAAATTTTCATTAGAATGAAAATGTAAGCTTTGGTTTGATAACATGCATCAATACTAATGCTTTATCTCTGGTTCCCAGACACACCAGGGGAGTTGTCCTAGGATACTAGAATCCACTCTTATTGATCTCAGAATAGAGTAGTTCTTCAAGAATGGGTACAACTAAAAAATTAAAAATGTATTCGTCCTGTACAAAAATACCAATAACTAAACAATCATAAATCAAAACTGGTGTTGGGAGGGGGAGGCAGTAGCCATGCAGGAAAATAAATGTTATATATAAAACAAAGCCCAGAAACAGAAATTAAAAGTCACTTAATTTAGTTTGCCTTTATCATAGTCTTCCTATTGCAATTACATAAAAATTCCACCAGATGGCGGAACAAAAATAAACCCCTACTTCTCCATTACATTTTCTTACTACCATAACATTTACACTTTCAAATATACGTTTGCAAAATTGAGCTCTGATTGGTCCATGACCAATTTCAATTCACTTTTTTTTTTTTTGGTTTCTTTACTTCCTTGTTTGCTTTTAATTTGTTTAGGTGTTCTGAGTAATACTTGTATGCTCAGGGTTTCCTCTCTAAAACATTCATCAAGTATCATTTCATTACAGTGAAGGGTCCACAGGTGACTTCAAACAAAAGCATGAACTTAATTTTTGATAAGGGACCGTATTCTGCATTATAGATAAATATATATTACTATAAACATAAAGTAGATCTAGTAGAATTCAAAATCTCTTTGTATCTGTCATTAATTTATCTTTCGTGACTTTGATCTTAATATAGGAATATATATTTTTAATAGCACATTGATGTATCTATCAGACCAGTGTTTCTTATACACCATTACATATAGTCCTTTTATCTATAACACATAAAAAAGCTATATATTAATTACAAAATGACTATTTTACAAAAACAGCATTTGCTTTGTAGAAGTTTTTGAATTGGGTCCCATTACATAGCAGGTCTCCATTGCAATATAAATATGATTGATATTTTTCAATTATTGAACTGTAATATATCAGAGTCACAGTTACGTGTTAAAATGAGACACACCATTTTTTGGTTTGTGATTTTAAAATATTTATAGTGTATTATACTCTCCAATAATGATTATACATTTTTCAAAACAAAAAAAGGAAAATGAGGAAAAAAGTTATACAAAATCCCATCTGCCTATAGACACTCTCACTGTTAACTTCTAATTCATACTGAAATTGTTGGTTTTCATTTCTGAGTCCTCAACATGACGATAGCCATCATATTTTAAAGTGATGTCCTGCCATTGCCTCATATTTATTTAGTAGAAATTCCTTTAATATAACCAATTTTTATGATTCTTTCACATTTAAAGTACTAAGATTAGTAACTTCTATTTTGGTTGATATTGCATTTTGCTTTCTTATAATAGCAGCAAAAGATAGTAAGAGTCTCTGAGAGGTTAAGGGAGGCTCAGAGCACTTGTAATTTTTAAGCTTCTATGATGTTATTTGGAGATAACATCCAAAGCATAAATTTAGATTCCTTCATAAATGTCAGGACAATCTGAGCCCTCCACTCACAAACGGAGCAAATGTGTTGTAAGCCTTAGTCCTCAGTGTTCAACTTGACTACATGTACTTTATATTCAGTCGGTTTCACTGACTGCAGTTAGGGACTAACTGCAGTTAGGGACAGTGGCCATGCAACAAATTGTATCCCAATTAACCTTATGGTCTTAATTCTGCCTTCTCAGCCACTTTATTTTAAGCAACTGAGCAAAACAGGCCTGAATTGAGTAGCCTTTGATAAGTTGAAACAACTGAAAAGGTTCACATAGACAAGCATGAACCAGATACAAGACACAGACATACCTCATTTTATTGTGCTTTACTTTGTCAGGGCTTCACAGATACTGTGGGTGCCATTTTTCCAAGAACATTTGCATTTCCTCACTTTGTGTATCTGTGTCACATTTTGGTAATTCTCACAATATTTCAAAATTTTTCATTATTTCTATATTATGGTGATCAGTGATCTTTGATGTCACTATTGCCATTGTTTTGGGGCTCCACAAACCATGCCCATATAACAGTGAACTTGAAATTGATAAATGTTGTATGTGTTGTGACTGCCTCTCCGACTGGCTATTCCTCTGTCTTTCTCCCTCTTCCTGGGCTTCCTTATTCCCTGAAACACAACGATATTGAAATTAGGCCAATTAATAACCCTACAGTGTCCTATAAGTGATCTAGGGAAAGCTAGAAATTATTACCTTTAGTGGAGAGAGCATGCCAAAAGCCAAGATAGGCTGAAAAGCAGGTCTCTCATGCCCAACAGCCTCCTTGTGAATGCAAAGGAAAAGTTCTTAAAAAAAAAAAAAAATTAAAAGTGCTCTCTGGTGAATACATAAGTAATAAGAAAGCAAAACAGTCTTACCACTGATATGGAGAAAGCTTCAGTGGTCTGGATAGAAGATCAAGCCAGCCACAACATTCCCTTAAGCAAAAATTAATTCAGAGTGAGACCCTAATTCTCTTCAATTATATGAAGGCTGGGTAAGAAGGCAGAAGAAGACTGAAGCTCGCAGCATTTGGTTCAGGAGGTTTAAGAAAAGAAGCCATCTCTATAATAGAAAAGAGCAAGATGAAGCAGCAAGTACTGATATAGAAGCTGTAGCAAGTTCTCCAAAAGATCTAGCTAAGATCCTTAATGAAGGTGGCTACACTAAATAACCTATTTTCGATGTAGCCTTATATTAAAAGGAGATGTCATCTAGTACTTTCATAGCTAGAGAGGAGAAGTTCGTGCTTGGCTTCAAAACTTTGAAGGACAGACTGACTCTTTTGTTAGAGGTTAATGCAGCTGGTGATTTTAATTAAAGCCAGTGTTCATTTATCATTCTGAAAATCCTAGGGCTCTTAAGAATTATGCTAAATCGACTTTGCCTGTGCCCTAGAAATGGAACAAGAATGGCTGGATGACAGCACATCTCCTTACAACATGGCTAAGTATTTTAAGCCCACTATTGAGACCTGTTCGGAAAAAAGATTCCTTTCAAAATATTACTGTTCATTGACAATGTACCTAGTCGCCCAGGAGCTCTGCTGGAGATGCACAACAAGATTAACGTTGTTTCCTTGCCTCATAACTCAATATCCATTCTGCAGCACATGGATCAAGGTATCATTTTGACTTCAAGTCTTATTATTTAAGAAATACATTTTGTAAGGCTATAGCTGCCATAGTGATTTCTCTGATGGATCTGGGCAAGGTAAGTTAAAAACCTTCTGGGAAGAATTCACCATTCTAGATGCCATTAAGAACATGTATGATTCATGGGAAATGGTCAAAATGTTACCATCAACAGGAGTTTGGAAGAACCTGATCCTAACCATCATGAATGACTTTGATGGGTTCAGGACTTCCGTGGAGGAAGCAGCGGCAGATGTGGTGGAAACAGCAAGAGAACTAGAATTAGAAGTGGAGCCTGAGGATGTGACTAAATTGTTGCCATCGCATGACAAATCAGGAACAGATGAGGACTTTCTTCTTTTGAATGAGCAAAGGGAGTGGTTTCTTGAGATGGAATCCTGGTGAAGATGATGTGAAGACTGTCGAAATGACAACAAAGGACTGAGATATAGTGTTACATAAACTTATTTGATAAAGCAGCAGCAGGGTTTGAGATGAACTCCACTTCTGAAAGACGTTCTGTGAGTAAAATGCTATCAAACAGCATCTCATGCTACAGAGCAATTGTTTGTGAAAGGAAGAGTCAACCAATGCAGCAAACTTCATTATTTTCTTATTTTAAGAAATTGCTACAACGAACTCAACCTTCAGCGAACACCACCCTGGTCAGTGAGCAACCACCAATATTCAGGCAAGATTCTCTACCAGCAAAAAACATTAGGACTCACTGAAAGTCCAGATGATGATTATCATTTTTTTAGCAATAAAATATATTTTTTTAAAGATTTTATTTATTCATTTGACAGAGAGAGAGGTCACAAGTAGGCAGAGAGGCAGGCAGAGAGAGAGGGAGAAGCAGGCTCCCCGCCGAGCAGAGAGCCTGATGTGGGGCTCAATCCCAGGACCCTGAGATCATGACCTGAGCCAAAGGCAGAGGCTTTAACCCACTGAGTCACCCAGGCGCCCCAGCAATAAAATATTTTTAATTAAAGTATGTACATTGTTGTTTAGACGTAATGCTATTACATATTTAATAGACTACTGTATAGTGTAAACATAACTGTTATTTGTATTGAGAAACCAAAAAATTCATTTGACTCACTTTATGATGGTGGTCTGGAACCAAACGCACAATACCTTCAAGGTATGCCTGTATATGTAATAAGAACATACTTATTCTTCAATAATATGTATATATATGTGTGTGTGTATATATATAGTAATGCGTGTGTATATAATATGTATATATGTGTATATATGTATAATGTATATGTATATACGTATACACATGCATACGTATATATATGTATATATGTATATATGTATACACGTGTATACATATATATGAATATACACACATATACATATGTATGTGTATATATATATACTTCAACAATAAACATTTTAAAAATAATAGTAATTATCACATAAGAGAAAACAGACCCTATCAAAGGTAAAGAACATGATTCTTCTCTGCTGCAAAACTTTATTTCACTTTGTATTACTTTCAAGACATCTAAAGCCATGTTTGCGTGTATGCATCCATGTGTACACAGATAAATGTATACTGTCACATATATATGAATCAGCTCTATGTCACCAGCAAATACAAAATGCATGTCTATCAACCACTGTCAATTTGTCCACACAATAGGGTAAAACACAGACCAAGACTGTAAAATCAAAACTGCAAGATCAATAAACTATTTTGTTATTTTGTTAAATAGCTCTTGGTATCATATGAACAGTAACACAAGTACCTAGAAAATCAAGTGTGATTATTAGCATACCTCATTGTCACTACTAGAAAACAAATAAAGGATGGATTACAGAAGTGATATCATCCAAAAAATGTACTTTTTTTGTGTCTTTATTTTTTCCTAAGCTATGTAAGTGCTTAGAGTAGACAACATTCTATATTCACGTGATAATGAAACAAGATTGTCTTGCTATAAACACATCTCCAAAATGCTATGTTTTATATTTTATTGAACTTACTTTTTCAGGTTTTTATAAGAATAAGGTTTATACATGATTGCTGCAAAAAATTGGTACAACATAGAATATAAGGAAAGACAAAGTAAAAAAGTATATGCCTAATGCATGTAACCCTGTCATCTGTTTTCTTCAAAACTTTTTATGCATTTACATAACTTCAGTTATTTTTAACATAAACTACACACATATATACACACGCACACTATTTTGAGCTATTTTTTACACCTTACAGGTAGTAACAATAGTACCTTCATATTCTTACATACCTTAGATATGAATAATACTAGAAGTTAGATATAAGTTGTGAATGTATATGTATATGTAACTCAATTTCATATATATTTCACATATATACCTACACATCTATGAAATGTACATATATCTGCATACAGAAATGTACATGAGATAGATATTTCCAGGTTTTTTAAATGATGAATATTTGGGTTATATCAAGATTATTGTTAAATTAATATTCTTAATATTAATATTAATATTCTTATAAAAATATTTTTGTAAAAAATTCTTTTGTACTTATAAAAATATCTAAAAGATACCATACTAAAAAACTGCTGAAACATACAGTACAATGCTAATTACTCACGGCATGTGTTTTTTATATTGTTTTCATGATCTGAAGCTGTCTTCCAAGAGGCTACACTGTGAGGGTAATTCTTTGCCCACACACCGCTTATAAGGCTTGGATATTATAAGCCATACAACAGGTTTGAGGCCATTTTTCTGGGACAGTTTGTGTAATCCTTCTTCCTTAATAACAGGCTTATTATAACTAATTGAATGATACATGTACTTAAATGTGACATCTCTGTCATGGCCATGGTTACAAATTTGATTTGTCCAGTTACATCTTGTTGGAAAAGAGAACAGATTCTTACTGAACATATGTAAATACCTACATCACCATCAAAAGTAAAGTAACTCAACAAAGGCACTTTGTAAAATATTTGCCTTAGCCTCCCTTCTCCCAAAAAAGGAAAGCCTGAGACATAGACCTATGTCTGTATCTACAATATTATGCTGTGTACAGATAGATCTCAATATTTAACTTAGTTTTGTTAAGAACATTGATGGACATTGGGGAGGGTATGTGCTATGGTGAGTGCTGTGAATTGTGTAAGACTGATGAATCACAGACCTGTACCCTTGAAACAAATAATACATTTTATGTTAATAGAAAAAGAATTTTTTAAAAGAACACTGTTTATTCGAAGATCAATTTTTCTAAACCCTTTTATCATTTATAAATTTTCTTTGATTTATAGCTTAATTATTCTATGTATGTATATTAGATATCCACATACAACTAGGTGAATAATTTAAAGTGTTTGAAATATATTAATCTTAATATACAAGACAATACTTATACTGTTGGGAATTAATCAGATTAAATGTCTAACATTCTGCTTAATACATAGACAAAATTGTGCCCAATATTTTGATATGACTGAACCTAGTACTAGTACACTCTCAACCCTAGTATGGTACTATTCTCAGACCCCTGCTCTGTGCCCTAGACCTCAGGACCCCCCCTCAGCCCCATTTTGAAGTGTCTAACACCCTCTGCCTGGGCTCAGCAGACAAGCAGATGAGATAACCCAAGGTCAGATCTGCTCCTGCACAGGATCCAGTCTGTTTTCCCCCTTCAGAGCACTCTCATACCATCTACTCCATGCATGGATTCCAGGTCCCTAGAACATGATTTTACACTGTTCTCTCTAAGCCTTGTGGCTTGGCCCTGGCAGTAGATTCCCTACCATAGCCCAGCGCAGCATTTCTGTCATTGAAGCACACAAGACTGGATCACCAGAAGGGTGATGACATTGATGATAATGGTGTTTGGGATAATTCTCACTAACATGCGACATGGTACAAGTTCATTATTCCAGGAGACACACATTCCACTGTCAAATCTTGACGTCAAGCCACATACATGGGTCTACTTGTCAGTGTTCCCACTCTGATGCCAAGGGTAGCAAGGGTGACAGGAGGTGTCTTTTACCCTCTGTGTCCACCCTGCTCATTTCCCTGGCACTCAGATTAGTCATTCCATCCCTTCCATGGCCCTCCTCCACATGTCAAGTTGTCCTCCAGAGGTGGCTGTGCCCATTTCTAGCAAGGACTTAAGGACTTCCGAGATCGTTGTTCTGCAATGCCATGGATTCTTCCAATTGATGTCCTCTTTGGTCTTTATTCAAATAATAATGCTGTGCTATCCAAGGTTGGTCTTAAGCCAAACCTGAGGAGGGATAATCATGCTTTGCATGAACGGTACTATTCTTGTTCCACCCACAGCAGCCTCTTGCCTAACTCTCTCAAGGGCAGTAGTCTGCAGAAGGTAGGGGTGTTTGTACAGTCAAGATTAATGAAGACCACATTCTAGTAATACAATAATTACAGCCTAAAGGGGTCAAGATAAGTCATGATTGAATAATATGCCAATCTACATTTATACTATAAAATTCTGAATGATAAATTTAACATGACCAGAAAACAAAATCGATCCACATTTTACTGCATTCTCTAGGCAAGTGTTGCATTTGTGGTTATTATTAATGAAGCACAATGACAATCAGAGAGAGTTATTGGAAGGCAGAGTTAATGGGAGGCACAATGGATGACGGATGATACAACATCATGAGTAATGATGGAACCAGATTTAAGTAAATGGTATTAGAGAACTGTGGAGGTTTAAGTAAATGGTATTGCAGAACTCTCAAGAGTCACTGCCTTGTAAGTTACAACTGTTAAGCAACTGGTAAGTTGCTACCGCTTTCATTTGATGGGAGACAGGAAATTAGCTAGGAATGCACAATTAATAAAGAACATGAAGAGATGATTTCTGGATCTGAAGAGGAAGAGATGGTGCCTGAACGATCTGGAAAATCTTCAACCCCCACAATCAGGAAATATTTAAGTTCATTTTCTCTATTAGTCTAAGTCTTTGTTGATAAGTTACAATATATTACGCCTCACAGGAGCCATGAATTTTGTAATTCATTTTTTAATTAAATTGTTTGTATGGTTAGGAGACTCACAAAACATTTATGTCCAGGGCTCACACCTCTTAGAGGTAACCCTTCCAGATGACCAAACTACACATCACTTTTATATTTCTTAAAGTGAAAAAAATAAATCTGTGTATGAACATCACTGTATTAGTTGCTATGTAGCAAATTGTTCCAAAATTTAGCAGCTTCAAACAACAAACATTTATTAGGAGTGGGCCCCTCCATACAGCTGTTCATGTAATATGTCAGCTGGCTTCCCTAGGGTAAATGGCCCTAGAAAAGTAACCATGTTCAAGACAGAGCCACAGCTTTTGTATATGCTCGTCCCAAAAGTGATATTCCACCTTATTTTCCATATTCTATTCTTTAGAAGTGAGTCACTAAATCCAGCTTATGCTTAGGGGAAAGAGAGTAACGATTTACTTCTTTTTTTTTTTTTTTTTTAACATATAATGTATTATTTGCTTCAGGGGTACAGGTCTGTGAATCCTCAGTCTTACATAATTCATAACACTCAACATAGCACATACACTCCCCAATGTCCATAACCCAGCCACCCTATCCCTCCCACCCACCCCCCAGCAACCCTCAGTTTGTTTCTTGAGATTGAGTCTCTTATGGTTTGTCTCCCTCCCAGGTCCCATCTCGTTTCATTTTTTCCCTCCCTATACTCCACGACCCCCTGTCTCTCAAATTCCTCATATCAGAGAGA
>CM052883.1:128871509-128923657 GCA_028534135.1 Potos flavus | reverse complement strand
TGGACATTGCTGCTATAGAAATTAGGGTGCACATGCCCTTTTGGATCACTACATTTGTATCTTTAAGGTAAATACCCAGTAGTGTGATTGCTAGGTCATAGGGTAGCTCTATTTTCAACTTTTTGAGGAACCTCCATACTGTTTTCCAGAGTGGCTGCACCAGCTTGCATTCCCGCCAAGAGTGTAGAAGGGTTCCCCTTTCTCTACATCCTCGCCAACACCTGTTGTTTCCTGACTGGTTAATTTCACCCATTCTGACTGGCGTGAGGTAGTATCTCACTGTGGTTTTGATTTTTTTTTTTTTTAGATTTTATTTATTTATTTGACAGAGAGAGAGAGATCACAAGTAGGCAGAGAAGCAGGCAGAGAGAGGGGGGAAGCAGGCTCCCTGCTGAGCAGAGAGCCCAATGCGGGGCTCGATCCCAGGACCCTGAGACCATGGCCTCAGCCGAAGGCAGAGGCTTTAACCCACTGAGCCACCCAGGCACCCCTGTGGTTTTGATTTGTATTTCCCTGATGCCCAGGGATGTTGAGCACTTTTTCATGTGTCTGTTAGCCATTTGGATGATTTCTTTGCTGAAATGTCTGTTCATGCCTTCTGCTCATTTCTTGATTGGATTATTTATTCTTTGGGTGTTGAGTTTGGTAAGTTCTTTATAGATTTTGGATACTAGCCCTTTATCTGATATGTCATTTGCAAATAGCTTCTCTCATTCTGTCGGTTGTCTTTTGGTTTTCTTGACTGTTTGCTGTGCAAAAGCTTTTTATAAAGATTTACTTCTTGAAGGGAAGAAGATCATAGAATGTGTGTACATGCTTTTTTCCAGCCCTACAGAGGTATAACTGACAAATTAAGAGTACATATATTTATTTTATTTTTTTTTCCCAAATACTTTTATTTTATTTTTTCAGTGTTACAAGATTCACTGTTTATGTACCACACCCAGCGCTCCATGCAATACGTGCCCTCCGCAAGAGTACATATATTTAAAGTATATATGTGTTTAATATGCATTGTGAAAGGCATATTATAATCAAGTTAATTAACACTTCTATCTCTTCACAGTTACTTTGTGTGTGTGTGTGTGTGTGTGTGTGTGTGTGTGTGTGGTAAGAACACTTAAAAATGTGATATATATATATATATGTATATATATATGCAATGGGTTCATATTCTTAAAAAATGCTACAATGACTTAAGCATTCCTTATAAGTTAATAGATAACGGTCAATAAACAATACATAAAAATAAGAAGCAAGGGTATATGTAGCTTGGCAGCCCAGTGGGTTTTTGTTTCTATATTCTCTGTAATTTAGGAAATTGCTCAGGCAGGCAAACTTTATATACTGATAAACTCAATTAACTATCATCTGCAGTTGTGTACCAATTAAGGATACTGGAAGTTATGTTTTGAACTTTATGAAAAAGCATATTTATTATTGACATGATTTTGCTTGCAAGGTAATAATTTGTATCTTATCCCTACATTATAGTGAAATAAATATTTTATAGGATTTTCTATTTTAAAATACAACAAAACTTTAACCATATGTTTTTATACTTGCATTATTTTAAATATTTTTGTAAATGATTACAACCTAATAGAATCATGTAACTAATATAAGGAATTAGGGAGTTCAAATTAGGATTTTTATGAAAAATCACCCAAACCTTGCACAAATTATATTACACTAACATATTTTTGTACTCTGATAAAATCAGAAAGTCACAAAAATTAGCTAACCAGATTAATTTAATTATTCACTTTAATTAGAAATATTACAAGTAATGTTTAAATCTTAAGTTTTAACATTATCAAAATTCTCAATTTTTTTCTATGAATTTTAATTTCTTTGTTTCTTATGTTATACCCTGGCAAGCAGTCTTTATCAGTCAGTTGATCATTTCTCTGAGCTAATTTTTGTTTCTGACTTTTAAAGAGCCAACACTTTTATATCATTTGGAATTTTTTTCTATTTCTGGAATTATGATTTACATTTTTTAGCTTTGATTTATGTGAGTGCTTTTTAGTCTCCATCAGTCAATCAAAACAGGAACTCCAATTTATCTAATTTATCTAACTTATTAATTTTCCCAGAGTTTGGCAAAGGGATATCAATCCGTTTATAAAAGATTTCATATATACAATAGAAGTTTCTTATTAAACTCTCAAAGAATTAGGGAAATTCGGGGATCGCTGCTTTCTATAGGATGTAAGCCATTTATCACTGGGTTGAGCCCAATGTGGAGGTCATATAGTATAGGTATATATATAGGCTGTATACAAGGAAACCTCAGCATAAATATTTATATTATTAGATATTGTCCCATTGTTGTCCCTAATTTTTGTTCAAATAGGCTATGGAACAAGACATGGGCTTAACTTTAATGTTTATTAAGCATCTATTTATTAAAAATTAATGCTAATTGGGGCACCTGGGTGGCTCAGTCAGTTAAGAGTCTTCCTTGGGCTCAGGTCATGATCCTGGGGACATGGAATTGAGCCCTTCATTGGCCTACCCGCTCAGTGGGGAGTCTGGTTCTCCCTCTGCCTCTCCCCCTGCTCATGCTCTCTCTTTTTCTCTCTCTCAAATAAATACATAAAATCTCTTTTTAAAAAACTAATGTTAAGGGGCACCTGGGTGGCTCAGTCATTAAGCATCTGCCTTCGGCTCAGGTCATAATCCCAGGGTCTTGGGATCGAGCCCCACATCAGGCTCCCTGCTTGGCGGGAAGTCTGCTTCTCCCTCTCCCACCCACCCTGCTTGTGTTCCCTCTCTTGCTGGGTCTTTCTTTGTCAAATATAAAAATTAAAAAATTAATGTTAATTAATTAATATTAATTAATTAATAAGTGTTTATTTGACCATATTTTATCATTCTTAGCAAAGAAACTTTTTTGATCAAATCTTTATTTGTCACAGTTATTTACTTTTATGGACTTTTCCAGTTCTTTCAATAGAAAGAAGAGAAAAAAATGTATCTTACACTTAGGCAAAAATCTTTGAACAAACCAGCAGTGATTTTTCACAAATATAAAAAAATAGAAAAAAGAGAGAAACCTATAATTATAAAAAAAAATATAAAAATACTATTTTGTGAGAAAAAAAAGTCTTTTTTTTTTTTTACCTACCCACATACTGAAAACTATCAGACTCAGTTTTACAAACTCAACCAAAGGTAAATAGAGCACACGTAACTTTTTCAGCAAAACTCACCTATTATTTGTTTCAGCTGTGTGACACCCAGGTCAGGAAAACACAAAGGGTATCTAAGAGGCATTTGTTATGATTTCCTTGACACAGCGGTTGCTTTCCACTCTAGTGGGCACAAAGCTTTGTTTTTAAGGGTTTTTGTTTGTTTTCTTTAAATGATTTAAGCTCTTAATGATACACAAAAGGTCAAGTACCAAAAAATATGCTATCAAAAGTTAGAAGACAAAATAACCTCTATATTAAAAAGAAAAAGTGACACAAGCAACTTTTTCAACCTCACAACTGACAACTGGCCACTGGTCCTACAAACTTATGTCCTGTAATGTCTTATAACCTAGTGGCAAAGACATGGGCATTTCAAAAGAGAGATGATAGAATTACAAAGATAAGAGACTAATGTAAATGACTATACCAAGAAAAATCTCCCCAGTCATTTATTAACTGACAAAGACCAGTTAAACAGATCCTATAATCAAAACTAGGCTCCCAGTGTTTTATCACTAGCAGAAGTCATAATTTGGCAACAAGCTACAAAAGAGAATCAAGAAGAAGACATACTCCAGAAATAGAAATAGAATTAGAATCTGACACAGTAACACAGTCATCAAGAGAGAAACTTTCATCTTGGAATGATGAGATTTACGCCTTCTGGAGCTGGAAAAGGCTGACCTGGGTGTGAGTGGCATATGAGCTAGACATCTTGGACGATATTTGCCTACTCAGCACTAGTGGTTAAATCTATCTGAGCATTCTGGTGGAACCTCCGACTTTGGATGGAAAATCCATAGATAAAATCACTAAGAAAATAAAAATTATATATAACTGTAAATGATTTGAAAGAGTCCAGATTTCAGAAGAACTGACTCCTTGATGAAAAGATACAACAGATATTAAAAAAATAAAACCATAAGTATTGTCATTCAGTTCACAGTGGGGGAAAGCAACAGTTTTTTTCACAACATGATCACATCCGTATCTTATCTGTAAGGACAGTCACATAGCTGTAGATGTCAGTGTTGCAAAAGTCAGAGATAACATTGTTTATGTTAGGAATTTAGCAACTTACAGAAATGGGCTCAAATCTGCATTTATTTGGAAACTACTGTTAGATAGGATGTTACATATTTTTAGTTTATCTCAGATTGTGAAATTCCTTCTTTTCCCCCATATTACTGCTGTGAAAATAAATAAAGGCAAGCTCATATGAAATGGCATTGGGAAGCCCTGAAGGGGGAGCTCTCATAAACTACAACTCACATAAAAAAGCATACTTTGAATTTCCAAAAGAAAGAAGTTTACTTTACACACCCCAGCAGGAGGAAGAATTTCTCCTTGCCCAACAACAGCCCAGCCAATGAGAACTCAGCAAAAGAGCCCCTCCCAGTTACCTTCTTTCCCCTATAAAAGCAAGCCCCTCTCCCATGTTATCAGGATATGCCTATGGTTTGTCACAGTTTGCTTATCCTGAGTTGCAATTTCTCTGCTATTCCTGAACTCATTTTGCTGATAAAATAATTGGCTCCTCTGTTTTTTGTTTTGTTTTGTTTTGTTTTTTTTAAAGATTCCATTCATTTACTTGACACAGAGAGAGAGATCACAAGTAGGCAGAGAGGCAGGCAGAGAGAAAGGGGGAAGCAGGCTCCCCACCGAGCAGAGAGCCCGATGCAGGGCTCGATCCCAGGACCCCGAGATCACGACCCGAGCTGAAGGCAGAGGCTTAACCCACTGAGCCACCCAGGCACCCCTTGGCTCCTCTGTTTTTAAGGTCAACATTATGAATATGATGTTCTTAGTTATTAGTTATTTATAGGTATCAAGGCAAGGTTCAGCTTTACTGCCCTGAATCAAACACATATATTTAGCAATAAGACTTAGTGGCTACTTGAGAAAGAAATGCTACAGATTAGGACTTCAAATCTGTTGCAAGGCCATAAGTATAACCTACCCACGCAGGATACCTCTCCTGTTTCTTTAAGCAAACCTAATCATCAGGGTATAAGTTATTAGACATATTAGCCAACAAATGCCATGATAAACTGTATCTCATCCATATTTTATTTTCCTTTTTTTCTGTGAAAAAAGTGGCAGAGAATATTAATATGGTGAAAAAAACAACTATTTGAGTTTTGTAAAGAGATATTTTATTGGTAAAAGTAGAATTATAGTTCAAAAATATCTGTTTTTACTTTTTGACTTTATGAATGTTTGTTTTCCCCTGGGGCACCTGGGTGTTTCGCTCAGTTAAGCATCTCATTCTTGATCTCAGCTCAGGTCTTGATCTCAGGGTTGTGAGTTCAAGTTCAGCACTGGGCTCCACACTGGGTGTGGAGCTTACTTTAAGAAAATAATTTTTTTTTCCATAAAGATATCTTTAATGTCTATGCAGTCAATTTGTTAGACTTTCATTTTGTCTTTGGGCAACTTTATGTTCTCAAAACTATTTTCTGAATCATATATTAAATTAGATAATTTATATTATATATAATTATTATATATATATCAATTATATGAATTATTTTGAAGCCATATGACTTCTGACATGGTAAAAGTTTTTTTATTATAAATTATTTTTCAACCTGAAAAGCTACTGTTTGATATTGTCAACTTTGGTATATTCTTTAAGTGAAAACATCTATGATGCTGTATCATAAATGAAGACAAGATACCCTCTTAACATTCTAGAATACCTCTGCATAATATAGTCAACAAGAAGCATCAAGTCCCTTCCAAGAAGTACTAGTAATATCTAGTGAACAGGAGACTAATGAATAATTCTTTATGACAACCATTAATTAATCTTGTACCTTTTGTGTTTCATCAATTATAAAAAAATATTTTTAAAATATTGAACAAAATAAATCATTTAGATAATAATAGCTTCATGTTTTTTCTGTCATTTATTTCAAGAAAATTCTATTTTTTAATTTTAAAATATATTTTAAATACCTTCCAATTATTTCACCTGATAACTTTATAATACTGTTGCTGTTTAATTAGAGCTATAAGATTTTCTTGAGTTTTTTAAAAAGTTTTTAAAAAGTTAAAAATGTGGAACAAGGTTAAGAAAAATATAAAAGTAACTACACTTTGTTTTTCACAAACCAAAAAAAAAAAAAAAAAGACAAAAACAAAAAACAAAACACCTATCATTATTAACAGATGCTATTAATAGGGGAAATGCTTCATTTAGACTGTTTTGGCCAACTTTAAAAAAAAAAGTTTTTTAAAGATTTTATTTATTTATTTGACAGACAGAGAGAGAGTATAAGCAAGAGGAGTGGCAGTCAGAGGGAAAGGGAGAAGCAGGCTCCCTGCTCAATGCCAGGACCCTGAGATCATGACCTGAGCCAAAGGCAGATGCTTAACTGACTGAGCCATGAAGACCCCCCAAAAAACTGATTTTTGAACAAAAATCCTGAAATCACTCTTCAGCTCTAAGAAAAAGTTTGTTGAAGGAGCATGTGCAAACTTTTCACAACCTACTATGCTATAAGTCAATATATATGTCCATAAATTTTAAAATGCTAAATTTCCCGGGGCGCCTGGGTGGCTCAGTGGGTTAGGCCTCTGTCTTAGGTTGGGGTCGTGGTCTCGGGGTCCTGGGATCCAGCCCCGCGTCGGGCTCTCTGCTCAGCGGGGAGCCTGCTTCCCCCCTCTCCCTCTGCCTGCCTCTCTGCCTACTTGTGATCTCTCACTCTGTCAAATAGATAAATAAATAGGCTTTAAAAAAAAATGCTAAATTTCCCCAAAACAGGACAGACTTTACATCATACCTGTATTGCCAGCTTTGCAACATGTGAAAAAAAAAATGTCACAAACAAGACACGGACTCCTTTCCAACCAACATGCAATATTAGTTCTATAATCATTTTCTGTCAGACACAAACATCCAATGCTATCTTCTCTGAAAAAGACCATTTTATCTGTGATTATCTGCACTAGGCTGAAACGTGTTTTCGCATTGCAACCAGATCTTGTTGTCCAACACTTCTACTCATTCAATTCCATCAAATACCTCTGTTCCACTTCTCAGCACTATTAGCTATTCATTTCTGCAATAGGACTTATCGTCAGTGACAGAAACTGTAGGAATGGAGGAACATTTATCCTATCAGATGTTATAAGAAATTGGTTTAGAATTATACCATGTCTAACCACACTATGCATAGACTTAATAGTAAACCTAATACAAATATCATAAATTCATTAGTAGATTTTTACAAGGAAACACAGGATAGGAAAATTAGAGTAGAACTACAATTTAAAAAACTAGTACGTAGCAAACGAGGAACAAATAATAACCATTATAACTTACCCATTTTTAAAGGTAAGGTACAGATTTGAAGCAGAACCAAGAAAAAAAAAAATAACAATACTGAGGTGATTGAGCTAGTGTCTAAAGCTTGCTGGTTCTAGGAGCAGCAACATCCACAACATCCACATTGCCTGCAGACTAGTTAGAGATGCCGAAGTTCCAGCCCTTGCACAGACAGGCTAAATCCAAATCTGCATTTCACCAAATTCCCCATGTTCTTTGTACACATAGGACACTGTAAGAGGTACTAAGCTAGAGCTGAATTTTCTATGTGTTCTTTCTTTGTAGGGTCATCTTGCTTTGAATAGCTTTAAAACCTCTTACGATAAATTCTACTCTTATGTTCAACCGTATTTTTAAAAATGGAATAAAACCAAAGGTTTTATAACATTTCACTTGTTTTTATTATGCACTATGGCTATATTTTGTTATCTGATGCATTTGAGACAAAGAGTTTATTAGCTAAGTAGAAAAAAATGTAAAAATGATCCATACTCCTAATTTAAATATTTATTTTAATGTAAAATTATGAATGCATATGCATTTTAACAATCTTTTCATGTAGAATCAAGATCTTTTCTTTGAGTATGGGTCTTTTGACAAGAGTTTTTCATATTTCTTACTTAAAATACATACAGAATACAGTGACTATAACTTTTAGTTTTGTTTTTATTATAAGTGGAGAGAGAACTTAAAAAATGTATTTAAGTTAATTAACCATGTTGGTAAAAATTTTATAAATTTTTTTCAATTAAAAAAATCTTTTACAGTTATTTCACATATACTTGATTCCATTACAAACTTTTTCGATGGAAAACAATATTCAGAAAAGAAGATTTTTCGCATTCATACTTCAATCACATTATATAAATACAAAAATAATTATAATAAACTGATAAGGGAAAACACACCTGACACTTGGTAATTAACACATGGTTAACCGGTAGTAAGAAATGTATGGGCATACTTGAGAGTAGACTGGGGGCCATAACATTTCAGTGTGGGTAGGAGATTGTATTCCCTGGGAAGCCTTATCTTACGGAAGTTAGCAAGAAGAGAAGTTATTAGAGACTGCTCTGGGATCAACTCCCATGGAAGAAAAAGAGAAGAAAGCAGGATTGGGTAGATGGAGAGTCTATGCTGTACTATGCTAGTCTCAGCCAACTCCTCAGGAAGTTATGGAGTGGGATAACCCCTCAGGATTGTCCTGACTTGGGGGGAAGGGACTTAACCTTTATACCCCTACATCAACTCATTATTGGATGAAAGCTGACTGAGGAAGGTGGCTTTCTGGAGAGGGCATCTGGGTGGCAAATCACCGTCTTTATGCAGTATGAATGGTCAATAGTTAATCTGTTAATGAAATGTTATGATTAATTTTCCCCCTTAAACAAAGAAAATAAGGAAACTCAAGGAAACTCATATAATCCAAGAAGTCCCCTAGGTTGAGTTACTTGCTATTTTACTATGATTATAATAAAAAATAAATAAATAAAATGTAAAGATAAACCCAAGCATAGTATATTTTGTCATTTAAAATGAATTGAAAGAGGGATGCCTAGGTGGCTCAGACAGTTAAGCGTCTGCCTTCGGCTCAGGTCATGATCCCAGTGCCCTGGGATTGAGCCCTGCGTCAGGCTCCCTGCTCAGCACAGAGCCTGCTTCTCCCTCTGCCTGCTCATGCTTTCTCTCCCTCTCTCTCTCTCTCTCTGACAAATAAAATAAAATAATAAAATAAAATAAAATAAAATAAAATAAAACGAATTGAAAGAGCCATTTATAAGACACAGCTACTTATAGTAAGATTTGCTTTCCTAAACCATTTAAGTCTATAGATTTTTTTTCAAAGAGCACTGTATTTCACTGAAGCAGAGTTTTGTCACCTAAATATAACCCAAATCTTTATTGCTCATTTATCCCCATGGGCTGAGACCAAATTATTATTTTATTATATCTGAAATAGCATATTTAATATAGAGATAAGGATATATTAATTAGAAAACTGTCAGTTTGTATTTTTTTAATTATTATGAATTTAAAATTTGAGCATTTTAAGTGTAATTACCTAAATTTATGTTTTGAATAGCAATATGTCCAAGATGCTTTGAACACTTCCTTGAAAAATGCTTGATAAAATGAAAAAAAAAAATTTGAAAAAAAAAAAATTCCATGTAAAAAATGTTTATTATAATGAATAGCTCTATGCCAAGGTTTACCCGTTTTAAAGTGTCAATTGAATATTCATACTGTTTTACTATCAACATTGCTTTTAACACTGTAAACACATTAGGAAAGAGTACTTTTATATCTTTATAATGTAATGAGTCTCTACAGATTCCTCAGAGTTTATATAAGTAAGAGGGAAATAAACATCCCCCGGGTGTGTGCATGTGTGTGTGTGTGTGTGTTCCAGAGATAAACTCTAGAGACAGTTTTCCTCAAAATTATTGCTTTTTTTCATGGTAAATAATTTAGAGGCTTTAACACCACCAGACACAATCAATCTCTCTCCCTTTGTCTCTTTAGCTATTTAAACAAACATTTAATCAATACCAAGTAATGTAAGCACTTATCACTATGTGAGGTAAACACAATTTAGGAAGAATCTTTTCCTGGAGCTCCTAAACATTTTTAATTTGTGTGAAAAAGTATAATCTAGATATAACGTTCCCTCTGAAACTTGGGCAGATCTTTAGCAGCTGAGATTGAGGATGATTTGAAATTTAGCAGCCTTAAAGAATAGTGCTCTCTGCTTTCTCAAGTCACAGTTTCTGAATTCAATTCATAAACCCTATTTACCATTCCAGGTGCAAAGAAGGGTTCTGGGGAAGCTGGGTATTTCGAATAGCTAGAGAATAATTCCTATTTATTAGGAAAATAACACTACTTCTGAATATCCCTTGGTCTCAAGTGAATATGGTATGGGTACACTGTTCACATTACAATCCTAAATTAATTTAGATGTAGTACTCCATAATAGCAACTAAATGATTTTTTAATTAAAATTACACAAACCATAAAAATATAAACATAGCACACAGAGAAACTAATTCTATTAAAGCAGTATGGAGTCTGGGCCCTAGTAAAGACAAGCAAAGAACAGGAACTAAAGTAATTAAATTGATTCAAGCCCCCTAAATATAAACAAAAGGTCTCTGTCCTTTATGAGTTCTGATGACATTTCATTAAAAAAAAAAAAAAAAAAAGGAAAATCTAAGTAAATAGAGAACCTTAAATTGAATCTATGTGTTTGAAATAATTTATAAAAAGGAATTGTTGTATGTCTGTAAAGTTGTAACTACAGGGATCAAAATGAGTATTTGGCTACATTATTTACTGTTCTGTGAAGTTAGAGATACAGTTGCGACTATAGTTTGCTTCATCACAGTGTTCCTTTATGAGGACACGTTTCTTACAAGCCCCAGTGGTAGGAAGAGTTTTGACTTTTCCCAGATAACTGGTTTGTTTTTGTTTTTAACTGAGTGACTGTAACTACAGCTTTGAAAATGATTGTTTTTCTCTTTGCCGCTTATATGCTTAGAGCCCAGTTTGCTGCCAACTCCTAGAAAAGATAAGGATAACATGCCACATATTTTGTGAATTCATTGTGTGTACATTTTTCACACAAGTTGAACCCCTTATGCCTACCAATCGTATCACTCCTTGCCCTGATATACAAGATGGGGTTTTTTCAAGTATCTTTAACCACCTGTCCCAGCCCAATCAGTCCATAACCACCAGGGACAAACTTGGCTTGTTGACCAATTGCAACGAGAAAACCAGAAACCAAGAGAAATCTGAGGTATTTCATCAAATAAAGGAAAACATAGAGTATTATAAGACTGAGAGAAAAGGTAGAGTTTTAGAGAAATTTAAATGAAGCAGAATTCTAATAGGCATAAAGCAAAGGTATGTATAAACATGTATGGCCTACCAAGTGGATTCCAAGTCCTGTTTTCCTGAAAACAACGAAACTACAATAAATGTAAAATGCTGTGTTCAGAAACCCCATATCTGAGGTTCTATGGCTGGACTGGATATCAAGCTTCTTTTCTTCATGTGATTTCAAACAGGAAACCTGACTGTGATTTTAGAGAACAAATTTTCTCAATGAGTGAAAAAGCAGTTAAAAAAAATGAAGGGAGTCATTATGACACCTTCTAGCTGTAGTGTGTCCTTAGGAGAAATACTCAATCCTGCTAAATCTGTTAACTTTATCTGTTAAAGTCTGTTATTCTAGCCTGATGAGTAGTTGGTAGACTTTACCTTCTGAGTCTAAGCTAAATTTTACTCTCTTGTATGTTAGTATGGAACAATATATGAGTATACAATTAATGAATTGCTGAATTTCATGAAAAATCAAAACACAAAAGCAATTAAAATTCCAGAACAGAATTATCTGTTTTTGGTTTCAGCAATTATACTAGATACATTTAAAAAAATATAGTAGCTATTTTTTTCAACAAACTTCCAATTAACCCATACTTATTAATGTTATGCTTTTGGTCTCTCTCCTTCTCGTACTATATCATCTATCACTGATTTAATATGACAGAATTTGGGGACTTTTACCATCTGTGCCACGGCATTCATTTTTATGGGCAAGAAAAATAAGTGTCAGTTCACTGGAGGTAAGCCAAGCCTGAAAACTCCAGCTTCCTATACTTCAGTCTAGTGTTTTTCCACTACGCAATTCAGAATATTATGTGCATATACACATTAACTGCCCGGACAGAAGACAGAATGGGGAGGAGGGTGTTTAAATTGTACTGTAGGCAGAGGACCAATGGGACAATCTAACCTTGTTAGTTGGGGTAAATGTAATTAAAATCTGTCTTTATGACTCAGCCATTTTCTGTAACAGTGTGTGTATGTTCCTGGATCCTTGCGGCTCTATAATAAAAACAACATCATGTGCCTCTGACCCCTACGGGCAGGCCTAAAATCTAGAAATACATTTGGTTGTTACTGCACATTGGTAATCAACATGCCACCATTCTTCAGGGGTTTTTCAGGTAATGAAAGGTAATAACAGCTCTACTAACTTCCAAGGGATTTTAGCATGAAAGCAATGAAAACCAGTAGCATTCCCTTGAATGTCAATGTTTAAGGAATCAAGCAATGCTGGAGAGCTTTCTCTTTTTCTTTCCTCTTGAGTTCTGTATGTTTCTGGTCAGTAATTGCCTTAGAAAAATGAGCCCTCGTAAAGGTCAGGAGAAAGGCACTATAGCATAGATGTTACCCTCAGACCCTGGATTTGTGGGTTCAAAGTCTGGCTCCATCAATTGCACATATGGGGCTTTGGGGAAGTCTTTCTATTTCTAATTTAAACCATTAAATACTGCAATTCCCCTACTTATGAAATAGTAATGATGGCAGTATTATTGTAAGAAATTAGAGTCTGTGAGCCAAAATTTTATATAGTGCCCATAATATACTACACACTCAATAATGCTGTGTTTTATTTTGAAAAAAATATGAATAGAAGTGTTCCTCCAAAAACTATGGAATGTCTTTGTGAATACAATAGTCATTTTCAAGACACTAAAATTTTTGTGATGTCATGAGAAATACAGAAATGTTAAACTCTTCAAAACACATTAAGTGAAAAAAGTACACAACAGTTCATGTAATATGCTACGTGTGAGTAAAAGGAAGAAAATAAAACCAAGTATTTATATTTGCAATAAAACAACTTCAGAAGGACATCTATGCAACCAATAAAAATCATTAACCATGATAATGAGTAACAGAAACTATATATAAGGAAGAGGTTAAGGTACTAGATTTCCTACTGTGTAGTCTTGGAACTATGATTCTTGACCTATTTAAATTCATTACCTATTCAAAAGTAAAAAGTAATCTATATCAATATAATTTATATATATTATATATTAGGTATGTATATATCCCTTTACTGAGCATGAATTAACATTTATTGATTATCCATTTATCCAATTATCCATTTACTTGGTTTTTGTCAAGGTTGTGTGCATTACATATAATTATTTATATTATATATATTTAAAAGATAACCCCAATGGTTTACAAGTCAAATAACTGAGTATCAGCGATATTAATATATCTAGGTTTGTCCAGTTAATAATAGTATTAGCTAATCCTTATATGAATTTACCTTGTGTCAGGTACTATTCTAAACACTTAACATAAATTAATTTAATCTTTAAACAATCCTATGAGGTAGCTACTATTATTTTTCCTATTTCACACAGAGGAAACAGAGCACCGTAAAGTTAGGTGATGTGCCCCAGGTCTCAAACTGGAAAAGTGGCAAAAGTGAAACAAAGGTTTCAAACCTTGAAAATCTGGCTCTACAGTCCATATTCTTAACCATTTTGCTATTATTTATGTACTACGACTAAAGCCCAGTCCTTTCCTTTGCACTGTGCCTTATTTACATGTTGAAATGTGAATACTGGAAAACTATCTTCATCGGTAGCCAATAAATTTTGTAAAAAACACTAAAATCATGATGAGTCACAAGGACATGGAAATACTACTGTCCCCAACCATCTAAAACAAAAAACAAAGTTATTTTTAAAACAATAGTTGTTCTTTCTGAATGCACTGAGCTATGATTTGGTGAGGAACTGGACTAGGGATTGGAGGGTTGGATCCTGAAAGCAGTTTTGTCATTATGTGGCAGGTTGCTTTTCTTCTTTTTCTTGCTTCCTCAAAGATAGAGGAGCTCTTGCATCTGTCCCTATTTGACATTCCATAGTTCCAAAATTAAGCAAGAATAGCCACTTTCCCCATAAGCTGACACCACAGAACATTTTCCAACACATTTTTCTAGAATATCCCAACAGGGCCTTTTGTGAACTTCTCCTAAGGCTATAACACCTTTAGAAAAGCAAGTTCCTGAAAGCATGAGGTCACAAAGCACCTGGTTTCTTAAACTACGAAACAGCAAATTTTTATTCCATTCTCATGAGAGTGATTTCTAAGAGACTGGAAGAGTGTGAGAGGTCAAAGCTGACCAGCCAACTAGCAGCAAAGGGCTGAGATAAAGTCTCTGTCCAGGTGGGAGAGAGAGCTGTGAATTAGTTCTCCTGAGCTGCACATTTGTTCTCTACAAACTGACCTTACAGAAGAAAGGTGTAAGCCACTTATGACACTTTGAGTATTAAATACCATAAAAATTTCTGTTAGGATTTTACAATACAAAAACACTCTAATTTCAAATTCAGAACAGCAAAAGAAACTTACTTCCCAACATTTTAAATGTTTGCAATTGTTTATCTTTAAATGAATATTTACAAACCATGGAATCCAGGGTTTCATTTCACTATAGAGTACTTTAATTAAATCCACAGATCTAAAGATTTAAGTGTTTGTTCCAGCCAGCTGCCAAGTCATAACTGACACATATAGAGGCAAGAGTTTAAAATGGGATTGCATGGTCACAGCCAAAGCTTAATGTCTGCTGCTGAGCAGAATGCAGGATGTTAATACTGCCATCTCAGCAGACTATAGCTTAACTGCCAAAGCCTAACAGAAAGACTGATTTTCTTTAAAGACAGCTAAATGTTTTAGGGGATTGCACTGAACTGAATTTGTAAAGTATCTACAGCATCTTTTCATTTGATATAAAGTAGCTCTATGAGAACTTCATTTTAAATACATTCCATAAAAGAACCCAAAAGATATGTATACAACATGTTAAGATTCAGTCTAAAGCACTTTTGCAAAGAATTTCTGGAAGCTTCTAAATCTGCACTTACTATTTAAAAATACAGAATTGTTATTTACCCTGAAAGTTATCCCTAAGTCAAGTAGATGGGTGACCTTGCTTTACACATTTTAGAGCATTAAATTACAGCAGTTGAAAGGACAAAAAGTTGTCTTGGCAGTATTTCAGAAACAATTTTAGGAGTGAATCTGGATACTAAGTTAAACTTGGCCTTTTTGCTCATCAATAGTTAAAATCTGCACAAAAATACAAACAGGAACAATTATTTCAGTCCTTGGAGACAGCAGGATATTAGCTGTTAGACCTTTTATAAACAGGAAAGGAAAAGAGAGGAGTGAATAGGAGGAGAAAATATGCCCAATACTATCTGTTCAAATCCTGGTTTTAGTATTTGTGTGACCTTCAGGAAAAAAAAATGGTTAGCTCTTATCTGAAATAGTTGTGTAAATCATACCTATGTCTCTGAACTATGATAGTTAAATTAAATGTGAAAGCAATATGCATGGTGTCTGGCACCCAGATGACAATCAACAGACGGTGGTTGAATCTTCTTGACACATTTATCTTATAGTCATCACATACTCTTATTACAGCATTAGTGAATAAAAAGTTTCCTTTTAACAAGTGATCATAAGTAACTTTCAAAGTTTTAAATAAAAGAACTGTTGACACACATCCACAAGAATAATGAAATTCCTATTAAAATAAGATGCCTAAAACCATATCCCTTTGACATGGGGAATAGCAAGAATCTCACCATTTATATTTCCATGGTATAACATATCTAAGCTCTTGCCCACCCTTTTTCTCACTCTTCCTTCTGACAGACTAGTCTGTACATTTCTCAACTGTGGACTAACCACATTTCTCCGTCTTTAACCATTTAGAGATGTGCCATCTTTGCTTCCCATCCTGTCTGCTAGCTAGACTGCTGTGTGCCATAATCCTAAACCCAAATTTTTACGTTAGGTGGTCTGTACTAAGACCTAAACTAACAGCAAGGCTGTTAGCTACATAGTTAAAACTATGTATTCCCCCAGCCCTTGAAGTTAGCTTCGTTAGCAATAAAGCTGACATACTGATGGTCAGTTGGCTGACTCTCATCTGATTCTGAAGTGAGTAGGGGAGATAGATGCTATTTATTGATTCCCTAAAATCTCAAAATTAAAAGGTAAATCTCAAGCCACAAGTGCAGTAGTAAAAGCCTACTGAAAGACACTTGTCCAGGGTGCCTGCATGGCTCTGAAAGCATCTGCCTTCAGCTCAAGTCATAAATTCAGGCTCCTGAGATTAAGCCTGGGCTCCCTATTCAGTGGGGAGTCTGCTTCTCCTTCTCCCTCTGCCCTACCCCTGCTCATGCACTATGCTCTCTCTCACTCTCAAAATAAATAAAATCTCGAAAGAAAGAAAGAAAGAAAGAAAGAAAGAAAGAAAGAAAGAAAGAAAGAAAGAAAGAAAGAAAGAAAAAAAGAAAACAGACATTTGGCCAACATGCAGGCAGAAAAATGATGGCATCCACTAGTATGTGAAAAAGAGTAAAGAAGAGGTCTCTAATGAAGAGAAATCCTACAAAGCACTCCCCATCTCTCTCATTTTTCACATAAGATAGACATTATTGGCACATATTCATCAGCCTCCTCCATTATGCCATAATATCTTAAAGGGCCAGACCAGATTATCAGCAGAGCCTGTGGGTCAGAAATTTGGCAAATGTTTAAGAACCACATACAGAAGGTTTCAGCTCAAGATGGAAAAGCTTATAAAAGTCAGGGCTATAACAATTTGATAAATTATTACATAAGGAATGGAGAGTTCTCTGCCATGGAAGAACAAGGACGGGCCAACCATATCATAGGATTGAGATAAAGGAATAAACCAGCAGATGGGTGGCTGGCTTTTAATCTTCCTTCCAAGAATGATCTCTTATGACTATAATTTTTTAATGATCATTTCTTTCTCTTTCTAGGCTAATGGCTATCTTAACTTCCTCATTTTTCTTTCAATTAATTTTAACCATTCAATTCTAATATTTCGGGAAAAGTAGAGATTTGTTTGTTAATTCTGACATAAAGCTCAAATACCAGCAAGTATAGTACACAAAGCAGAATTAAATTTCCTTAAGAAAGGAAAGAATGAGAATAACTATACCAACTACATTATGATTTTGCAGAGAAAATGAAAACCAGACCTCATCAAAGTGACAAGGCTCTCTAGAGCAGCACTCAAAATAATTGGTTAAATGTATTTATTCTACAGTTCAGAGATTCTTTACTTATTAACATATACATTCCAAAGCAAAGACACAAATGCAGTTATTTTCAGGTTTCTGTCTCCCTGAGGATAACTGTTTAAAAATTGGAAAAATCTGATCACTTCATCTCAAAGTGGTAATTACCCTACAGAAGGAGAGACACATTGGTACATAGCCTCCAGACCACCACTATATATATGTAGCCTCTTTAAAAATTCATGGAGTAAAATCACTATTGCATTTGGGTGATGTCTTAACAGAATCTTCCCAGGTATTTGAATCAAAATTAACAAGGTAGTGAAACCCCTTTCTTTAAGACTCAAATTTAAATTTACAAATACATATTCTTTCTGCTTTCTCTCTTCCTTTCTGTCTTTCTAGATTTCTAGATTCTAGATTCTAGATTCTGTCTTTTCAGATTTCCCTCAATAAAGTATAAAGATGTACTCACAAGTGAACTGTAAATTCCATTCCATGATTATGTCAAAGAACTTTCTATAAAATTTTATATGAAATGAACTTAGGAGAGTTAAAATATTTCCTATTTCTCTTGTTATCTGAATACAGATTCAAACAATTACCAAGAATATTACCAAAATTCAATTTTATGGCTTAATTGGGCACACTCCATGGTACTAAGATTGATAAAAATATAAAATCTTAGAAAAAATTTTAAAGTATTATTATGTTCATAATTACTGAGAAGTCTAGATTGAACAAGTTGTACTCACAGGGCTAAGAAGTGGAGAAAAATAATAGACTACTGTTGTCATAATATACCTAAGTATTTGCCAGAAATAGTAAAGATATTAGTTTTAAAATGTAATCATAAAAGTGAAAATTAATTTAAAAGTTAAAACAAATAGGGGGGGCTGCCCCACCAATATGTGTTTTATTTTTTCCAGCTTTACTGAGGAATAATTGATAAAGTTATATATATTTAAAAATACAAGAAGGGGTGCCTGGGTGGCTCAGTCCATTAAGCTTCCGCCTTTGACTCAGGTCATGATTCCAGGGTCCTGGGATTGAGCCTTGAGTCAGGCTCCCTGCTCAGTGGGAAGTCTGCTTTTCCCTCTACCTCTGCCTCTCCCTCTGCTTGTGCTCTCTCTTGAGTGACCACTCTCTTCCAAATGTAAAATAAATAAAATCTTTTAAAAATATATAAAATAAAAAAACAAAACATATGAGGTAATGATTTAATACACATATGCATTGTCAAATGATTACCAAGATCAAGTTAATTAACATATCCATCACCTCACATAGTTATTGGGGATAATGGTTAAGAAATGCTTAAAATATACTCTTAGCAAATATCAAGTATAAAACATTATATTAACTATAATCATTAAGCTATACATTAGATCCTCAGAAGTCATTCATTTTAAAACTGAGTTTATATCCTTTGGCCTATACTTCCCTATTAACTCTGACCACTCAGCCTCTGGCAACTACCATTCTACTCTCTGTTTCTGTAAGATCAGCTTTTTAAAAAATATTCCACATAAAAGAGATATCATATAGTATCTGTCTTTGTCTGGTTTATTTCACTTTTGATAATAGGCATTCTAACAGATGTGAGGTGGTTTCTCATCATGGTTTTGATTTACATTTCCCTGATGATTAGTGATGTTGCATACCTTTTCATGTATCAGTTTACCATGTGTATTCAGACAGAAAAATACCTACTTGTATACTCAGGACAGCTGCCCATTATATGATCTTCTTTTTTTTTTTTTTTTTTGGCTCTTGGCTTGTTTTAATTCCTTATACTTTGGATATTAACCCCTCATCAAACATATGGTTTGCAATTATTTTCTCCCACTCAAGTTTATGGTCATAAATGTCTACATTATGAAAAAAAGAAAGATCTCAAATAAGCAACTGATCTTATACCTCAAGAAAATAGAAAAATGAGAATTAATCAAGGCCAAAGATTAGAGCAGAAATAATTGAAATAGAAACTAAAAAGACAATAGAAAAAATCAATAATATTAACTTATTCATCCATTTATATAACGAGTATTTGGTGAGCATATACTGTGCCTTGGAAATATCATAGACTGGGGAAACAATGAAGGGTAAGACAGATATATTTCCAGGTATAATCGATTATGATGTAAAGAAGAAGAAGGTGACATAGAAAGAAGACTCAATGCAGAGCACTGTAGGCATACCCAATTGAGCCTAATAAGAAAAGGTCTTACAATAGTACCAACATCCTAGCTAAGACTAGAGATATTATTCAGGCAAAGATGAGTAAGAAAGAAAGGAAGCAACTGTAAAGGTCCAAAAGTGAGAGAGAGACAGAGTACAGAAATACCTATGGAACTTGAAAAGTTTTGGGAATGGAGTGAAGAGATGCTAGAAATATGGAAGGATTAAATCAGTAGTAGTCAAATACAATATTGTACAGAATTTGGATTGTAAAGATTACAGTATAATCCACTGAAGAGATTTAACCCACACAAATGTCTTCATCACAACAGTGCTAATAAAACCATTCTGTTACGGAATAGCAAATTGTTTGGAAAAGGAAACTACTAGATAAGATTTTCACTTTTGAAGCAACTTCTATTGCCTCCATTAGAGAAGCAAGCATTGATAGTGAGATTACACAGTGGAGGGACTATAAAGCTATTTACAAGCTAGTACTGAGGGTTGATGGAGTTAATAATTATAGTAAAGGTACTAATACTTAATATTATTTGAACAATAACTATGCATTATGCACTGTTTTGAGACAGATAAATTAGGACTATAATTGGATAAGGAGAGGGAGAATCTTACCAAATCTGATTTAAAAATATTTAGAGCTAAAACCACCAGATATAATAACAAAATCAAATAAACACATCGACAATAATAGTAGGGGACTTTAACACCCTCCTCACTGAAATGGAGAGATCATCTAAGCAAAAGATCAACAAGGAAATAAAGGCTTTAAATGACTCGCTGGACCAGATGGACATCATAGATATATTCAGAACATTCCATCCCAAGGCAACAGAATACACATTATTCTCTAGTGCACATGGAACACTCTCTAGAATAGATCACATTCTGAGTCTCAAATCAGGTCTCAAACGGTACCCAAAGATTGGGATCATTCCCTGCATATTTTCAGACCACAATGCTTTAAAACTAGAACTCAACCATAAGAGGAAAGTAGGCAAGAACTCGAATATATGGACCAACACCAAAGAAATACAAACAATTAGGAGAACATATTATGAGCAACTATACACCAGTAAATTTGATAACCTGGAAGAAATGGATGCATTCCTAGAGACCTATAAACTACCAAAACTGAACCAGGAAGAAATAGAAAACTTGGCCAGACCCATAACCATTAAGGAGATTGAAGCAGTCATCAAAAATCTCCCAACAAACAAGAGCCATGGCTAGACATCTTCCCAGGGGAATTCTACCAAACATTTAAAGAAGAACTAATATCTATTCTCCTGAAACTATTCCAAAAAACAGAAATGGAAGGAAAACTTCCAAACTCATTTTATAGGCCAGCATTACCTTGATCCCAAAACCAAAGACTCCACCAAAAAGAAAAATGACAGAGCAATATCCCTGATGAACATGGATGCAAAATTTTTCACCAAAATACTAGCCAAGAGGATCCAACAGCGCATTAAAAGGATTATTCACCACAATCGAGTGGGATTTATTCCTGGCTGCAAGGCTGGTTCAAGATCTATAAATCAATCAATGTGATACAATACATTAATAAAAGAAAGGACAAGAACCATATGATCCTCTCAACAGATGCTGAAAAAGCATTTGACAAAGTACAGCATCCTCTCTTGCTCAAAACTCTTCACAGTGTAGGCATAGAGGGTACATTCCTCAATATCATCAAAGCCAACTATGAAAAAACCACAGCAAATATCATTCTCATTGGGGAAAAACTAAGAGCTTTTCCCCTAAGGTCAGGAACATAGCAGGGCTGTCCCCTATCACCACTGCTATTCAACATAGTACTAGAAGTCCTAGCCTCAGCAATCAGACAACAAAAAGAAATTAAAGGCACCTGAATTGGCAAAGAAGAAGTCAAACTCTCACTCTTTGCAGATGATATGATACGTTATGTGGAAAACCCAAAAGACTCCACTCCAAAACTGTTACAAGTCACAGGAATTCAGTAAAGTGTCAGGATATAAAATCAATGCACAGAAATCAGTTGCATTTCTATACACCAACAGCAAGACAGAAGAAAGAGAAATTAAGGAACCGATCACATTACAAATGCACCCAAAACCATAAGATAACTGGGAATAAACCTAACCAAAGAGGCAAAGAATCTATACTCAGAAAACTATCAAGTACTCATGAAAGAAATTGAGGAAGACATGAAGAAATGGAAAAAAGTTCCATGCTCATGGATTGGAAGAACAAATATTGTGAAAATGTCTATGCTACCTAAAGCAATCTACACATTTAATGCAATCCTTATCAAAATATCATCAATTTATTTCAAAGAAATGGGACAAATAATCCTAAAATTTATATGGAACCAGAAAAGACTGTGAACAGCCAGAGGAATGTTGAAAAAGAAAACCAAAGTTGGCGGCATCACAATTCTGGACTTCAAGCTCTATTACAAAGCTGTAATCATCAAGACAGTATGGCACTGGAACAAAAACAGACACATATATCAATGGAACGGAATAGGGAGCCCAGAAATGGACCCTCAACTCTATGGTCAACTAATCTTCAACAAAGCAGGAAAGAATGTCCATTGGAAAAAAGACAGTCTCTTCAACAAATGGTGTTGGGAAAATTGGACAGCCACAAGCAGAAGAATGAAACTGGACCATTTTCTTACACTACACACAAAAATAGACTCAAAATGGATGGAAGTCATCAATGAGACAGGAATCCAACAAAATCCTTGAGAACACAGGCAGCAACCTCTTCGACCTCAGCCACAGCAACTTCCTCCTAGAAACATCACCAAAGGCAAGGGAAGCAAGGGCAAAAATGAACTATTGGGACTTCATCAAGATCAACAGCTTTTTCACAGCAAAGAAAACAGTCAACAAAACCAAAAGACAACCGGCAGAATGAGAAAAGCTATTTGCAAATGACATATCAGATAAAGGGCTAGTATCCAAATGGCCAACAGACATGAAAAAGTGCTCAACATCACTCGGCATCAGGGAAATACAAATCAAAACCACAGAGAGATACCACCTCACATCAGTCAGAATGGCTAAAATTAACCAGTCAGGAAATGACAGGTGTTGGCAAAGATGCGGAAAAAGGGGAACCTTCCTACATTGTTAGTGGGAATGCAAGCTGGTACAGCTCTGGAAAACAGTATGGAGATTCCTCAAAAAGTTGAAAATAGAGCTACCCTATGCCCCAGCAATCTCACTACTAGGTATTTACCCTAAAGATACCAATGTAGTGATCTGAAGGGGCACGTGCAACTGAATGTTTATAGCAGCAGTGTCCACAATGGCCAAACTATGGGAAGAACCTAGATGTCCATCAACAGGTGAATGGATAAAGATGTGGTATATATATATACAATGGAATACTATGCAGCCATCAAAGAAAATCTTGCCATTTGCAACGACATGGATGGAACTAGAGGGTATTATGCTAAGCGAAATAAGTCAACCAGAGAAAGAATTATCATATGATCATATGATCTCACTGATATGAGGAATTTGAGAAACAAGACAGAGGTTTATAGGGGAAGGGAGGGAAAAATGAAACAAGATGAAACCAGAGAGGGAGACAAACCATAAGAGACTCAATCTCAGGAAACAAACTAAGGGTTGCTGGAGGGGAGGGTGGGTGGGATGGATGGCATGGCTGGGTGATGGACAATGGGGAGGGTATGTGCTATGATGAGTGCTATGAATTGTGTAATCACAACTGTGATTGTGTAATATGTGTAATCTGTGAATCACAGACCTATACCCCTGAAACAATATATTATATGTTAAAAAAAAGCCAGATATAAGTTATGACCCTGATTTAATCAAACCAATACTAAAGGATATATTGGCAACTGGGGAAATCTGAATATAGATTGGGTATTCTAAGACGACTCAACATGTTAATAGTGGGGATCATTATCTGAAAAGAGTAGGCTATAAAAAAGCAGATATAAATGTGATCTTTAAAATAAATAACACACATATATTTATGTAGGTATACAGATAAGATCTAGAAGACTATAACTTCAAGTGTTAACAGTGCTTGCTTATCTATGAGTTGTGGCAATATGATATTCTCATTTCTTTTTACTATTTTGTCTTTTCTAAGTTTCTATAATATACAAAATTGCTTTTATAATTTTAAAAATATTAAATATAAATAATAGAAAGCAGAACTATAATTTTATAAGACAGGATATGGGCTTAGGGCCAATTATATACTAATTCTACTCTATACCAATACTTCCATAGAGGTACCCAAGGGAGGTACATACCCAGGTAAATGATGAGTACAGTGATATATCATTTTATTATAATTAGTGGTTCTGGCTTAACGTCCCCAAAGCAATACTCTACTACACTGTTGCAGGATGGGATCCCTAAGAAGCAGCCTCTGAGACAGAGATCACATTAAAGAGATTTGTTAGGGAATCCTCTCAGGATTAAAACTAGGGGAAGCAACAAAAAAGGAAGGGAGGAGAAAGAGAAGGAAAGAAGGAAGATTGGGCAGATGAAGAACTTGACTGTGATTCATTCTCAGATTAGGGCAACTAACCATATAGAGAATTTTAAAGATGTGGTAACATCTCAGAGCTGTCCTGAGTTAAGTGGAGACAGCCAAGTCATTATAACCCTACACTAATTATCCACTGGGAATGGGCCATCCCAGGAAGCAGGCATGATATTGAGCAAAGCTGAATCAATGACCCAAGGGGGTTAATAGCTGAGGGCTATCTGCCAGCAATACTCCCAGGAAATGGAGTAATAACTCCTTGATTTCTAAAGGAGGACACAGGCAATCCATCACAGTGTTCATACAAGAGGACACTTGGAACACTATCCTAACCTAAGTGGCCTCCTGAGCACTAATTTCAACCCTAAAATTAAGAATATACAAATGTACAACTTGAAAGCCATATCCAGAGTGCCAAAGGACAGAATGATGAGCAAGAGAGAGTGCGTTTTCCCTAATGCCCATTCCATGACACATAAGAGAAGAGGAGTCCAGCTTGGCCCCCCTAAAATAAGATACAGAATCAATTTACCACTCTTGCTGCTTAGATGGAAGACAGAGATGAAACACTATGCCCAGTGCACATTAAACTCTACCCCTTTTGAAAGTTCTATTTCCTAAACAATCGAGCTCAATCTGTCTGTACTTGCCCTTGATCATAACTCATTCATGGAAGTATAAGAAAGCTCTTTCGGGAGCAGAGAGAGGAGGTACCATGAAAAAATGTTTGTTACCTTTTCAAGTCAATGTTTAAATTCTACAAGGCTTTGTGATTAACTGGATGAAGAGGTAAAGAAAAGAGGAATCTCAAAGATAAAGTCAATATTTTTAACTGAAAATGCAAATCAAAGAGGACATGAAAGATTATTCAACCAGTGGTAAAAGAATAATTAGCTATCTCAAACTTTTGGGAAGGATGAAGGAACAGGAAGATCCTAAGCTCACCTTGTCCCACGGATACAACTAGGAAATAACAACAAAAGTGTAAATAATCCAAAAAATGACCCAAAGACTGGCAGAACTGATTCTCCATAGCTAAATACAGAGAAGAGGTAACAACAAAAAAGGGCAGAGATATGGCCCAGAGCTAAACGGACCCACGGGACTGTCTACAGGAGGGAGACGAGCTGTGGGTATGGAGAGGGACAAGAAACAGACCCTTACACCAAGCAACCCAGGCATGAGGAACTCACATTAGGCTTTGAAAACCAGAGGGGCTAAATTTTGTGAGTTCTTATAAACATCAGGGTTTAACACCTGGAACTTTAAAAATCAGTGGGCTTAGCTCTGGGACAGCCAGGAGGGTGATAAGAAACTGAGCCCCTGACCTTAAAGAGACAGCACAATACACAGCCCCAGTGAGATATAGCACAGAATTAGCAATTTGAAAAATGTCCAGGGTTTACAGGAAGATTTATTTACAAATCTCACAGCATGTGCTAGAGGGACAAGGATCTTTAGGAGACTTCTCCAGAAATGAAGGAGCTGGAAGTTGCCATGTCCCTCCCCCAGCCCCCAGCATAGACACAGATACAGGCAGGAATCAGCTTAGCTCCAACATTCTCCAACTAACTTACAAAGAGCCCATCCCCCTCTGCCCTGGAGTTCTCCCACAGGCAGGCTCCCTCCAATAACGCACTTGGCCTGAGCCCATCCAAAGAGGTGCCACAAGCCCAACAGTGTGCAAGCAGCCCAGACAAGGGCCAGCACCACTCCAAAGTGACTCCTGACCCTAGTGGGGGAAGATAACCATACACACCAGTCTGACAGGGCTGGGGCAGTCTCAGTGCGCTGGGGCAGACATCAAGTCTGACTGCAATCCTGCCAACCAATGAAAGTTTCTCAGGGGACAACACAGGGAAATTGTGCTGCAGTTTAGTACTACTGCATCTCTGGCAAATGCCTGCTCTGACCCACCTCAAGCCCAAGGCAGCCCCAGCCTGGCCCACTAACAACACAGGGACCAAACTCCGCTCCCACAATGGGCAAAGAAAGCCATTGCAGACTACTGGACTGAAGACAAATGCAACTCAGCTACAACAGTTGGACGAATGCAACACACATAGGAGACACCACTGAAGCACCAGGTTCTGGGGAAGAGGGGCTTTGCACTGCAGGTCACTAAGGACCTCTTCTTCATAATGCTACTATTTTCAAGAGCAGAAGACATAGCTGACTTTCCTAACATGGAGAAACAGACACAGAAAGTTTGACAAAATGAGGAAACAGAGGAATATGTCCCAAATGAAAGAACAGGACAAAATTACAGCAAGAGAGCTAAATGGAACAAAACTAAGTAATACAGCTGATTCAGAATTTAAAGAAATGGTCATAAAGATACTCTCTGGACTTGAAAAAAGATTGGAAGACCTCAGTGAGACTCTCAACAAAGAGAAAGAAAATATAAAAAAAAGGACAAATCAGAGATGAAAAACTCATTGACTGAAATTAAAATATATTAGATGGAACAAACAGTACACTGGAGAAAGCAGAAGAACAGATCAGCAACCTGGAGAATAGAGTAATGGAAAGCAATCAAGCTAAACAGGTAAGGGTAAAAAAAAATGTAATACAAAATGAGAATAGACTTAGGGAACTCAGTGATACCATCAAGCATAATAGCATTTGCATTATAAGGATACCAGAAGAAGAGAGAAAACGGAGCAGGAAATTTATTTGAGGAAATAATAGCTGAAAACTTCCTGAATGTGGGGAAGGAAACAGATACCCAGATCCAAAAGGCACAGAGAGCCCCTAACAAAAGAAACCCAAAGAGATCCATATGAAGCCACATAGTAATTAACATGGCAAAAATTAGTGACAAAGAGAATTTTAAAAGCAACTAAGAGAAGAGAAATAGCTACATACAAGGAAACCCCATAAGGCTACCAGCTAATTTTAAGCAGAAATTGGCCTTTTGCAGGCCAGAAGAGACTGGCATGATATATCCAAAGTGCTGGGGAAAAAACCTCCAGCCAAGAATGCTTTATCTGGCAAGGCTATCATTCAGAATAGAAGGAGAGATCAAAAGTTTCCCAGACAAAAGGAAGTTCAAGGAATTCATGACCACTAAACCAGCCCTACAAGAAATGTTAAAGGGGATTTTTTGAGTGGAGAAAAAAAAAAAAGACCATAAGCAGGAATAAATAGGAAGCACAAAAGCAGTAAAATTAAATATATCAATAAATATCAATCAAGGGAGCCATAAAATAAAAAGATGTATACTATGACACCATATACCTAAAACGTGGTGGGGAGAGGAGTAAAGAGTGAGTTCAAACTTAAGCAACCATCAACTTCACATAGACTGCTATATGCATATTATGTTACATATAAACCAAATGGTAACTACAAATCAAAAACCAGTAAGAGATATGCAAAAAATAGAGAAAGGAATCCAAGTGTATCACTAAAGAAAGCCAGCAAACCATGATAGAAGAGAGCAAGAGAAGACAGTAACAGAGAAGTACAAAAACAACCATAAAACAAGTAAGAAAATGAAAATAAGGACATAGCTACCAATAATTACTTTGAATGTAAGTGGAATAAATGTTTCAATCAAAAGACATAGGGTGACAGAATGGATAGAAGAGTAAGACCCATCTATATGTTTGCTACTACAAGAGACTCATTCATTTCAGACCTAGAGCAGATACATGCAGATTGAAAATGAAGGGATGGAAAAGCATTTATCATGCAAATGGAAGTGAAAAGAAAGCTGTGGTAGCAATATTTACATCAGACAAAACAGACTTCAAACCAAAGACTGTAACAAGAGACAAAGAAGGACATTATGTAATTATACAGGGAAAAAGTCAACAAGAAGATAAAACAATTATAAATATGTGTGCTAACCAGTATAAGAGCACCCAAATATATAAAGCAGCCAATAACAAACATAAAGAAAGTAATTAACAGTAATATAATCATAGTAGGAGACTTTAACACCCCAATTACATCAATGGATAGATCATCCAAACAGAAAATCAACAATGAAACACTGGCTTTGAATGATGCATTGGATCAGATGGATCTAACAGATACATTCAGAACATTCCATCTTAAAACAGAAGAGTAGGGGTGCCTGGGTGGCTCAGTGGGTTAAAGCCTCTGCCTTCGGCTCAGGTCATGATCTCAGGGTCCTGGGATCGAGCCCCGTATCGGGCTCTCTGCTCAGCGGGGAGCCTGCTTCCCCCTTCTCTCTCCGCCTGCCTCTCTGCCTACTTGTGATCTCTCTCCTCTCTGTCAAATAAATAAATAAAATCTTAAAAAAAAAAAAACAGAAGAGTATACATTCATTTTGAGTGCACATCAAATATTCTCCAGAATAGATACCATATTAGGCCACAAAAGTCTACAAAATTCAAAAAGATTGAAGAGTCATACCATGCATCTTTTCTGACCACAACATTATCAAACTAGGAACAAACCTCAAGAAAAAGTCTGGAAAGAACACAAATACATGGAGGTTAAATAACATGTTACTAAACAGTGAATTGTTCAACCAAGAAATCAAAGAAGAAAGTAAAAAAAAAAAAAAAAATACATGGAGACAAATGATAATGAATAAAACAATGCTCTAAAATCTCTGGGAGGGGGCGCCTGGGTGGCTCAGTGGTTTAAGCCTCTGCCTTGAGCTCGGGTCATGGTCTCAGGATCCTGGGATTGAGGCCCATATCAGGCTCTCTGCTCAGCAGGGAGCCTGCTTCCCCCTCTCCCTCTGCCTGCCTCTCTGCCTGCTTGTGATCTCTTTTTCTCTGTCAAATAAATAAAATCTTTTTAAAAATAAATAAATAAATAAAATCTCTGGGCGGCAGCAAAAGCTGTTCTAAGAGGAAAGTTTATAGCAATAAAGGCCTACTTCAAGAAGCAGAAAAATCTCAAACAATTAAGCCTTACACCTAAAAAAGCTAGAAAAAGAGGAACAGACAACACCCAAAACCAGTAGACAGAAGGAAACAATAGAAGTCCTAGCCACAGGTATCAGAAAACAAAAAGAAATAAAAGGCATCCAAATTGTAAAGAAGACATAAAACTTTCACTATTTGCATGTGACATGACACTATACATAGAAATCCCTAAAGACTCTACCAGAAAGTTCCAGAACTGATAAATGAATTCAGTAAGTTTGCATGATACAAAAATCAATATATAGAAATCTACTGTATATCTATGAACTAATAATGAAGCAGAAAGAGAACTTAAGAAAGCAATCTCATTTACTATCACACAAAAAATAATAAAATATCTAGGAATAAACTTAACCAGGGAGATATGTGAAAGACCTGTACTCTGAAAATTATAAAAAGCTGATGAAAGAAATTGAGAACACAAACAAATGGAAACATATTCCATGCTTATGGATTGGAAGACCCAATATTGTTAAAATGTCCATACTACCCAAAGCAACCTACAGATAGAATGCAATCTCCACCAAAATGCCAAAAGCATTTCTCACAGAACTGGAACAAATAATCCCAAAATCTGTATGGAACCACGAAGACTCCAAATAGCCAAAGCAATCTTGAAAAAGAAAAGCAAAGAGGGAAGCATCACAATTCTGGACTTCAAGTTATACTGCAAAGCTGTAGTCATCAAAATAGTATGGCACTGGCACAAAAATAGACACACAGATTAATAGAACAGAATAGAAAAGCCAGAAATGAACCCACAAGTATATGGCCAATTAATCTTCAATGAAGCTGGAAAGACCACCCAATAGGAAAAAGACAGTCTCTTCAAAAAATGGTGTTGGGGTTACTGGACAGCAACATGCAAAAGAATGAAACTGGACCGTTCTCTTATACCACACACAAAAATAAACTTAATATGAATTAAAGACCTAAATGTAAGACTTGAAACCATGAAAATCCTAGAAGAGAGCACAGGTAGTAATTTCTCTGACACTGACCTTTGCAACATTTTTCTAGATGTGTCTCCTGAGGCAAGGAAAACAAAAGCAAAAATAAACTATTGGGACTACATCAAAATAAAAAGCTTCTGCACACCAAAGGAAACAATCAACAAAACTATAGGACAAACTACCAAATAGGAGAAAATATTTGCAAATGACATATCAGAGAAGGGGTTAGTATTCACAGTATATCAAGAACTTATACAACTCAACAGCAAAACAATAATAATAATAATCCAATTAAAAATGGGCAGAAGACATGAACAGACATTTATCCAAAAAAGATACACAGATGGCCAACAGACAAATTAAAAGATGCTAAACATCACTCATCATCAGAGAAATGCAAATCAAAGCCACAATGAGATATCACCTCACACCCGTCAGAATAGCTAAAATCAAAAACACAAGAAGCGAGTGTGGGTAAGAGCATGGAGAAAAAGGAACCCTTGTGCACCGTTGTTGGGAATGCAAACTGGTGGAAAATAATAAGGAGGTTTCTCAAAAAATTAAAAATAGAATTATGATTTGATCCAGTAATTCCACTACTGGGTTCTTAGCCAAAGAAAATAAAAACACAAATTCGAAAAGATATATACACCCCTATTTTTATTGCAGCATTATTTATAATAGCCAAATTAAAGAAGCAGCCCAAGTGGCCATCAATAGATAAATGGATAAAGAAGAAGTGATAAGAAGTGGTGGGTATGTGTGTGTGTATGTATATATAAATACACACACATACATATACATACACACACACAATGGAATATTATTCAGCCATAAAAAATGAAATCTTGCCATTTGCAACAACATGGATGGATATGGAGAGTATAATGCTAAGTGAAGTAGGTCAGTCAGAGAAAGATAAATACTATATGATTTCACTCAGACATGGAATTTAAAAAAAACAAACAAAAGAAAAAGGAAATAAACCAAATAAAAGACTCCTAACTGTAGAGAAAAAAACTGATGATTAGCAGAGAGAGGTAGGTGGGGCAATGGGTGGAATACATCAAGAGGATTAAGAATACACTTACCATGATGAGCACTGAACATTATATAGAATTGTTGCATCACTACAATGTAGTGAGTCACTACATTGTACACTTGAAACTAAAATAACATTGTATATTAACTACATAGGAAGTAAAATAAAAAGCTTAATTAAAAAAACATTTAAAAAAGAATAATTAGTTATTCCTTTGGAAACAAAATTAAAGTAAATCCCTGTCTCATGTCATACAAATTAATTTCATGTAAACTTAAATACCTAAACATTAAAAATGACAATGCAATTTAAAAACTTTGAGTAATCTCTCTCTCTCTCTCTCTCTCTCTCTCTCTCACACACACACACACACACTGCCACAAACACACTCCAAATGCCTAGAAATGACAGAAAAAAAGTAAAGATAACTAGATGCATAAATATGTTGAAAGTGAGAAAAATCATGTTCAGTTAAACAAAAAATATGTACAGAGGTGCCAGATAAGAGACAGGATGCCCAAGCAGATAAACAACAAATGTCTTTTTAGTATAAGCAAGTTCCTTGAATTATTTAGGACATACCTACACAAAAGAATTGCTTTTAGTATTTAATATTTAGTATATTTAACAATTTAATCTTTACAGCATATTTGCTAAATCTGCCAATCAAAAAGAGGGGTTAAAGAAAAAAGAAAATACAATTAGATAAAACTTCCTAGGGGTACCAACATAGGGGGACTCATATATAAGGTATTATCTATACCACCATGCTGTGTTCTTGAGAGATGGTACATGCCAGGACCGTCAAGATACAACAGTAAGAGTATACAGATAGTTGTCTTTTATCTCATCCCTCTCTTCTCAGGCTTTGTCCAATAAGTTAATTGTATGCCCTAAGACAACAGTTGGGGAGGTAGGAGGTGGGTAACACATGCAAGGTTACACAAATTGCTGCATACCTTTCACTCTGATTTAAAAAAGGGAGCACTGGAGTGCCTGGGTGGCTCAGTTGGTTAAGCAACTGCCTTTGGCTCAGGTCATGACCTCAGTGGCCTGGGACTGAGCCCCACATCAGCAGGCTCCCAGCTCAGCAGGGAGTCTGCCTGTCCCTCTCCCTATGGCCCTCCCTCTGTTCGTGCATGTGCTCTCTCTCTCTAATAAATACATAAAATCTTGAAAAAAAAAAAAAAAGAAATGGAGCACTATATGCCACTCAAAGTCCACCTCATTTATCTCCACAAACAACAGTGACAAAGATAAAGGGTTAAAAATATAATAAGAAATCTTAAATACAAATAGAGCCCCAAATCAAAAATCAGAAAATATTAACAGAAATTCAGGACCACTGGGGGAAAACAATTCAAGAAGCAGAACTGGTATTTGTGGGGCAAAGATTTAACATATAAGATAGAAACAAAAAGCTAGATTAACATAATTATTTTTCTAAGAAAGATATGAAAAAAATGAAATTTAAAATGTGAACCACCTAGAAATCATATTATTAAGAAAATAATCACTGGGGGCGCCTAGGTGGCTCAGTGGGTTAAAGCCTCTGCCTTCGGCTCAGGTCATGATCTCAGGGTTCTGGGATCGAGCCCCGCATCGGGCTCTCTGCTCAGCAGGGGGCCTGCTTCCCCCTCTCTCTGCCTGCCTCTCTGCCTACTTGTGATCTCTCTCTCTCTGTGTTAAATAAATAAATAAAATCTTTAAAAAAAAAAAAAAGAAAAGAATCACTGAAATTAAAAAAGAAAAGACAACCCTCTAGTGATAGGATAAACAGCAGCAGAACCAAAGCCATAGAGAGGAACGAAGCCAAAGAATTCTCTGAGAATGAAAAACAATAGAAAAGATAGAAGGCACAAAGGAGAGTTAAGAATTATGAAGGACATACCCGAAAGTTCCAAAATATATCAAAGAGAAAGTCCAAAGGAGAAAATAGGGAGAATGAATGCAAGTCAATAACAAAAAAACAATCATTAAAAAAAATTTCCTACAACTGGAGACAGACAAAAGGGCTCAGACTGACTGACAGTTCATTCCAAGAGCTAACACACAAATACCTACAAGTATATGCACACATATGCACATGCATGAAGAAAAATATGTTCCAGCCCAGAATTTTACACTTAGCTAAAATGGCATTCAAGGGATAGAGCAAATTAAAACAATTAGTTATTCAAAAATTTTATTCATAGATCTCTTCTGAAAAACCACTATTGAAAATGACCTAACAAGTGAAAAAAGGAATTCAAGAGACAGTGTAAAATGCACATGTAATCAAATAAATTAGTAAAATATAAGAACAAGTTTTGATCATAAATTTTTAATATCAGTCCATAAATAAAATTTCAGGTGATAACAAACACAGGATCAAAACACACAAAGCTGTTTTCTCATATTTGCAGAAGTGGATGAATATAAACATTGCTTAATTCTAAGTTGTTTAGGAAAAATGTTAATTAAGTATGTTAACTATTTAAGTACAAGCAACAAAAAACTAGATGTAAAGTATGTAACTTCAGAACACCTAGAGAGAAAGAATGCATACCTTCCAACCCATGGGGAAAATGAAAAGTAAATTCAATAAAGGGTAAGAAAGGAAAACAGTAAATATGTATGGACATAATTTGCTTATTCTAAAAGTGTAAATAAAAATCAGGTATGTACTATATACTAGAAGTATATTAAAAATAAATGACACATTATGGCAGATGCTGTTGATGTTCCCACTTTCTCTAATTTTGGACCACCTCTAAGTTTTCCTGAAGATGAAGTGGACAGTTCACACACCTGATGGCCTCTTTCCCTTATCAAATGCTTGGATCTTTCTCCTCTGTCCCTGAAGTTTTTCTCTAGTACCACTGGAGCTTGTTCAGACTATATCCAGAGAAGCCCCAAAGAGCAGATGATTTCATGTTTCCAGGGATGACCTTCAAAAATGTGAGACTGGATTTTGTGGATAAACATGTCCAACTTTTCATTCCCCTCTGGGATGATTCTGAGGTTCCTCATGGGATTACCAGTAGGACTGAGCTCCTGTTGCTCACAATGGTAAACTACTCCTTAGTTCATTCTTTATTGAATTTTTCTCTTTCCCTGTGTGAGTTAGTTCATATGTGGCTTGGACTCCCCGGGATCACTTCCCAAATAAACTTCTCAGCACTAACTCCTTGTCTTGGGGTCTGATTTTAGTGGAACCCAAAATGAGACAGTTCTTAACAGAACTAGGGTGATGATAACCTCTCATGCAATCTAACAACCCAGTTACCAAGACTTTTACTGGTAGTGGGTTGGGGTGAAGTATAGGAGGGATGGAGATGCACTGACTTAAAATATATGGGAGGAGAAGTAATTACAAAGATTGCAGAGTTGGAGGAGTGGCTTCAGAAGCTTTGTGGAAAAGAATAACAGACTCGGGTGAGCCAATTACAAATTCAGGGCATGGTGTTGAAAGCCAGAAACTCTGAATAGTAATAACTAAAGAACTCTTGCCTTTGCAATAACAGGGCAGCTTTGTTGAAAACGGACACAGAATATTTTTTTTTTTTTTTCGGACACAGAATATTATTTCAGGGTAGTAGTGCTACAAAAGAGACTGACTGAACAGGCTGTGAATACACAGCCCAGCACCTCTCCTATGCTAAATCCAGGGCCCTGATAGGAATGGTAGTAGAATCAGATCTGGTAGTATTCGGGTGCGTGTGCCTAAGACAATTAAATCTTCAGATTCCTCTGAAAATCAAACAGCTCTCTTTTTTGGAGGGGATGTAGAATACCTATATAATAGCTAAAACTTCAGCAGGTACTATCAAGAAGGAAAACATGACAGAATGTACAATTATAAATATTAGTAAAGGCATGTGCAATTAGATTTGGTTAAAATAATATATGGGGACATTAAGAATACTGTTTTTAACTCCAGAAATCACTCATATGACTCCTAATCAGGTTTCTCTCAAATTCTCTTTTCCTTCCCACAGGTCTCCTCACTCACTGCGGGCAAAGAGCATTAGTTCCCTTATTCTATGTAGGCTTCTCTTTCAAGTATGAAAAACTACTGGATAAAGGAGAGGAAAACAGATGTCCCTCCATTGAATTCCCACACCCAGGAGGTAATACACAATTCTGAGAACATTCAGACTTACTGACAACCATCTCCATGGAACCTTGTCCTTGTCCTACACAGGAAGGGAATGGTCTCCTTTGAAAAATTTCCCCATAATGCAATAAAGCCAACATAACCCCTTAATATAGTTCCCATGACAACTCAGTCTGGAACCAATGGCATATGAGCAAAGGTTATGTTGTCACTTGCATTTTCTTATTCCACAGTGTTTGCTCATGATTAATAATAATAGCTACTTAGAAGTATTCTTTGGTCTGAGCAAGATAAACATTTTTAATAAATGTGGTCTGAAACTAATACACTGGAAATTGATCAAGAAATTCTGCTAACTTGGCTTATTAACAACTTTAAAATTCTCTTAGAGTCTACGATTCTTTCAGTCGGAGTTTCTTCAAGGATTTCTTTTGGTGAATATACAGCATAATCCACCTTATAACTATATAATTTCTTTAAAAGTATGTAGGAAATTAGTCCCTGGCCCAGGGTAAAGAAGTCCACTTTTTCCTAAGAACACTGTTGCTAATTCTAAGAATATTCCCTTACCTTTGTTCTCTAGTATTTTATTTCTGTCTTGTTTATAAGTGTATGTAAAAGATTAGTGATGCCCTAAGTTGCTTTTCCCTGATGGAATTATTGTGTTTATTTAAGGTGTCTGCTCACAGTTGTTTATTTTTACATCATTTGGGTATTGCATCCTAGAATGTAGTCATTGAATTTTAAAATTCACAGAATTTTCTCAGTGTCTCAAGTATCGGGATAAATTTTTGACTAAAATATTTTAGATGAACTAAAAAACTAAACTAAACTAAACTGAACTAAAAAAGGAAAATACTAAAGTATAAAAGCAATATTTACTTATCACATAGTTATGCCCATAGTCTAGCAATGCTTCTCTGGGTTTTGCTGCCCTTTGAATGAACCTAAGTTTTCTAAATGAACATGTATTGTGTTTTTGGAATATTATTAAGAAGAATAATTTAAAATATTTAAAATTTTAAGGGTTTCTTCTTTCTATAATTTAAGAACCTTATCCTAAAACTCGAGGTATTCACTAGCTCAAATCAGAAAACATGAACAGATAATTATTACAATAAAATCCTAAAATTTGTGGAGATGAAAGATACCACTGAAATAATATTTTTTTTATCTTTCAGAGGAGGAAACTGAGAATCAAAAAGTTTATTGACTTGTTTCATTATACATCTCTAATTAGTGAGAAATTTGAGAATCTGGCCTCCTGAGTCTCATATAAGTTTCTGTCCATTATCCTCATGAATGGTTTATGTTTCCTAATTGTTTTTGTCCCATCATTCCCATCAGATAATGAGTTTTTAAAGACAGAACAAAGTCTCTTCTTAGTTTATATTCCCTATATAACAGTATAATTATTATAATTCCCTATATGATAATTCCCTATATATAATTATAATTCCCTATATAACAGTAACCTGAACACTAAAAATTCAATGCATGTCAATTTACTAAATATCTGTGATCCTGAAGAAAACAAAATGTTTTCTAAAGAGAGCATAAAGACAAGAGAAGTGATAGTAGTATAGATCAGAGTTGACTGCAATCAATTCAATATAAAAAAATTTTACAGAACTATCTCTTAGATATTAAAAATAATCACTAAAAATAAAACCTTTCCATAAATCATTAAGCATGGAGATAGAAAAAGATAGGGCAATTAACATAAGTCAAAAATTGTCTCCATAATGTGAATCTTGATGAGCATTAGGGATTTCTTGTTTTCCAAATCCATTGCTTTTATATAAAAAGATGTCCAGAGAGGTTAGTTTGCCTCATAATTTCCTAATAGAATTCATTTACATCCTCATCTCATACTTGATTATATTAAATACCCTGCCTAAGGTATATGTAAATCTCCCAAGCTTACATTATCAATGAATTAAGCACAGGCAGAAGTAAGGTCCATCTGATAGCATTTGTATTGAATCAAGGCTTTGAAAAACATACTTGACAGTATGAAGATCTTTCCCTTAGCTATATCACACTACATAGAATAGAGATTTGCCAAACCATTTTTTTTTTTTTTTTTTTTGCATCAATTCTGCATCAAATCTCAAACATCAAATCTAAGATCTGGGAATTAATAAACTCTAATTGGCCAGTAGAAGGTAATGAACTGCAGCTATCTAATTGTGAAATATGCATTATCTACAGCATGGAAATTTTAATTACAAATACGGAGAGTATTTCTACTTTTTCTTTTCTTTTGGTTCACATTATTTTACAAAAAAAAAAAAAAAAAAAAATTCTCATATCCTTGCAAGTTAGAGGCACCAGGGTTCTAATAAATGTCATTAAAGGTCTAAACAGAATCTCTGGCCAAGAGAAACCTAGTATGGTAAGAAGCCTCCTGATTCTCACTGCCTATTCAAATGGAGCACTTCAAGTAAACCCCAAAGTTCTCTTCCTAATGACTTCTAGAAAATTCACATTTCTTTATTTTGTTTTGTTTTGTTTTTAAGATTATTTATTTATTTTAGCGGGGAGTGAGGGACAGAGAGAGAGACAAAATTCTCATGCAGACTCCCCACTGAGCACATAGCCATATGCAGGGTTCAATCTCAAGACCCTGAGATCATGATCTGAGCCGAAATCAAGAGTTGGATGCTTAACCCTGGACAATCTAAATTTCTGATTAAAATCGCTAAGGAGTTTTATGTTGCATTTTTGGCACATTGACTTCTCCCCTGCAAAATAGCAACAATTATAAACAAACAGATTGGCCATTTAGAGCATGAGCTTTCTGAAGAAAACACGCCTGGCTGCTTCATGCCTTAAAAATAATAGATTTCAGGGGTTCCTGGGTGGCTCAGTTGGTTAAGTGGCTGGCTCTTTATTTCAGCTCAGGTCATGATCTCAGGGTCACGGGATGGAGATCCACATTGGACTCTGCACTCAGCAGGGAGTCTGCTTGAGATTCTTTCCCTCTGCCTCTCTCCCTGCTCTCTTTCCCTCTCTCTCTCCCTCTCTTTCCCAAAATAAAATAAATAAATCTTAAAAAAAAAAAAAAATAATAAGGGCACCTACGTGACTCAGCTGGTTAAAGCATCTGTCTTCAGCTCAGGTCATGATCCTGGGATTGAGCCCCTCAAGTCTGTTTCTCCCTCTCCCTCTGCCTACCACTCCCCCTGCTTGTAATCTCTCTCTTTCTCTCTCTCTCTAATAAATAAATAAAATATAAAAAAATAAATTTCAGAGATGATAATTAGGTAGACTCAGAAAAATAAACAAATATTTTAAAAACAAAATTTTACCATCACATGGACTGTTTAACTTAACTAGGTTCTACTCACACAAAATTAAAATGAAAATTTCATATTTAATGATCAATATGATCATATTAAAGAATTATATGGCAGCATCATATTTAGTTAATGACACTTATTTATCATGTCTCATCCCTCTTGTGATGATACAACAGAAACAGAGTTTGAGCACCATCTTGAAACACCACCATCAGAATTAATGAAGTCACTAAATATTGTCCCTAATTAAGTTATTTCAGGTGAAATCTAGACTGTGCCAAAATAGAAATAGAGACTTGACACTTAGATCATAAATGGGCTTCTGCTCCCAAAGGTAAGGCAGATGTTGGGAATGATTTTAAATTCTAACCCATTTTCCTGGGCCTAATAAAAGTTCTACTTTTCATGAATTTAACATTCCTCACCAAACATTATGGATTCTTCCTGCTCATCAGTGTAAGAGAATCAGAAATGGATTCATTAACAAATATTATGGCTTAGACTGCATTTATCTCTCATTAAATGAGTAATGCAACTACTTCTTTTACTTCATTACTTTCAACTTAGAAAATCATAGGTTTCATTTGAGTTCTGTATCATTCTAGGTAAAAGATCTAAAGACAATCATAAATTTAATAGTGACCTCACTAAATCTGGTTGTTGTGAATATTTTTCAGGATGATCAATTTGAAGTAACAGGCATAATTAATTTTCCTGATTGGAGAATACATGTTCATTATTAAAAACTCAAAAATGTATAGAATGGGGGAAAAAAACCCACAAAAATGTAAATAAAAAATAACAAAAATAATCCAAATCCTAAAATCCTGCAAATGACAATAACTGCAAACATTGTCAGCTCACTTCTTCTCAACTCCTGCTAAGCACTTACATTTTCAATGAGACAAACTCATAGATCAGTTATCATATGTCATCACGTCTGCTGACATTTCTTCTTTTTACCTCTGTGTAGTTTATAAGAAACATTGTATTTCATGGTATACTTCAATTAACTTATACTGCAGAAGAAACTTCATGTCTCCATTTTTACCTAAATCTTTCAAAGAGATTATTATTAGATTGTGTGTGTATGTGTGTATAATTTAATTCACAATTACTAAAGCTTCCAATGCAGCTCTAAGGAAGACAGGTCTAAAGAATGAAGTTTCCTCTGGATTGTTTTATGCACCACCTCATTCATCTGCTTCCAAAAGGGAGTTAGCAATGCATAAGGGACACAAAATGGCCAATGAGCCCATACTGGCACTCAAGGCCTTCTACTTCAGAGAGCTTTCTATACAATACTAGAGTTTACACTCCTGAGGAAAGCTAGGAGTTTCCTTCTTTGTAACCAATTGCGTCGTAGAAGTTTAGCAAGTTTTGTGTCTTATAAAATTAATTATATACAAGATAGCATCCAGCTTACCCACTGGTACAAATCAAACTGCACACACTACAACTAAGGAAGCAGAATGCTGTTTGACTTATTATCTATAAAAATACAACTCCTTGTCCAAAAAAAAGTCATAATAGGTTGATTCAGTGTTTCATAGCTTGATATCAATATAGACAGGCTGCCCTATTTCAGCTTAACATAAAATCACTCTTACTGGACTTCACCACAGTGTCTTGTCATCAATCAATCCAAAAGAACACTATCTTAAAAGGTTGTATTAAATGCATTATTGTATTGCGATGCCTGAGTAGCTCAGTCAGTTAAGCATCTGACTCTTGATTTTGGCTCAGGTCATGATCTCAGTGTCATGGGATCAAGCCCCATGTTGGGCTCCATGCTCAGTAATTCTTAAGATTAATGTTAAGATTTTCTTTCTCCCTCTCCCTCTGCCTCTCCTCCGTCTGCTCACACTCCCTCTCTCCCTCAAAAAAAGCAAAAACAAAACCAAAATGCATTATTGTACTTATTATAAGACTTCAATATAGTTTATTGTCCATTATGTCACAAAGCATATTTTTAATTTATGCATCGTTCAGAAGATTTCATAAAAGAAATGGATTTCAAGTTTCAGTTGAAGAAACACCTGTCTTCTCATTAACAGCAGGTTTAAATTTGTCTTGCTAACAACATAATTGGTACTTTTATCTTGCTTTAAGTAAAATAGGGCTAAATGTGTGGCCCACCTCTGATACGTAAGACCTATGATATGCATTTCTACCTGTGTTCTTTGAATCCCTGCTTTCGTTGTGTTCCTAACCTTATTTTTCCTTTACCTAATTTCTCAACTGTTTACTTTAACCATTTTCATGGTACCCATATTTTAAGCAGCTTCAACTCCTTTGTTAAACAAGTATAACTTAGTAATGTTTACATTATCAAACTTAATGTTTTTAAAGGAAACTTTGTTCCTATTTTATCTATTTTTATCTAAATCCTTTAATGATATGTGTGTATGTGCATGTGTGAATTTTAATACTCATTCAGCTTGTACAGGAATAAATACACACTTAAAATTATATTAATAGCATTTTCCTTATCTACAATTTCTACTGAATTAGGCAACAAGAAAAATATTAAAAGCCCTTTCATTTTTTTTTAACTCAAATACTCAAAATGATTTTTTCAAGCAAATGTTAGAAATAAGATAAATAAAAAGATTTCTAAAGGGGATACAAATTAATAAACCATAAGAACTTTCACTAATCCAGTATAAAAATTAGTTCTTAAAAAATCTCTTGGTAATCCACTTTCAAACGTCTCCAGTTTATTCAATAATAATTCAAGTTAGCATTGGTCCCAGAGTAAGTCCCCTCTCTGTACCATGATTTCAGTGTTTGACTTATAATTAAGCACTTAAAATGTTTTAGAATATAGTTATCAAGGCATCAACACATTGCATAAGTTTTTTCTCTCTCAGATAAATATTATAAATGTGTCAGCATGAGCCATAGAGTTACACAATTCATTATGCATAGCGAGTTGGTCAGCATTATCTTCACTCTGTTCTGCTTAGGAGACAAAGTTGAGATTATGTAAATTAAACCACTTTGTCAAGTTTTGATTCCCTTACTCAGTTCTATCTGCCTAAGAATGTAGTTACTTCTGCAAAAGTAAAATCAAGGACAGATTTTGCTCTATAGATATACAAGCATTCATAAAAATATGAAGGTAATATTCCATTTATTTAGGAAAGCATGATATTTAATGTGAAACTAATATAAGCAATATGGCAAAGCTTATAGCATTTTAAAAATAGAAATACCTTTAGAAGTGTTTGGCCCCCTTATTTTGTAGTTGATGCTGTTAGCCAACAAGCTAGGTGATTTTCTCCAAAGTCGCAAAGCATAGGATTAGGCTAGAACTCAGGCCCTCTGATGGCCCAAATCTGTAGGTAAATTATCAATCCCTCTTTGAGAAAAACGAAAATGCTTTAATAACTTTCAATCACAGAAAATATTTGCTATATAATCACATTTATATATTTCCTCAAAAAATTATTATAAATATTCAGCATCCTACAGCTATAAAGAAAATAATTTTACAACTTGGGACAGTGGTTTGTATTTGAATCATATTTTGTACCTAATTAGTGGCCCTCATGAACTTTCCATTGTTGTAAGAAACTTCAAAAACTCAAATTATGCTGGGGGGTAAGGGGAGGGTGGGAATTAATTACAGAAAAAAAACACTCAAAGTAATAATCAATATTGGCTCAGAGGAGCAGGAGATGCTTCTGGAAGTAACATCACAATGGCTTCCCAAGGAGAACCCCAAGTCCAGTTCAAACTTGCACTGACTGGTGATGGTGGTACTGGAAAAACTACATTTGTGAAATGTCATCTGACTGGTGAATTTGAGAAGTATAGAGCTCTTGGGTGTTGAGGTTCACTCCCTTGTGTTCCATTCCAACAGAGGACCTACTAAGTTCAATGTATGGGATATGGCTGGTCAGAAGAAAGTCGGTAGGCTGAGAGATGGGACCACATCCAAGCCCAGCATGCCATTATAAGGTTTGATGTAACAGCAAGGGTTACTTACAAGAATGTGTATAACTGACACAGAGATGTAGTGTGAGTACATGAAAACAGCCCCATTGTGCTGTGTGGCAACAAAGTTGACACCAAGGAAAGGAAAGTTAAGGCCAAATCTGTTGTCTTCCACCAAAAGAAAAACTTCCAGTACTAGGAAATTTCTGCCAAAAGTAACTGCAACTTTGAAAAGCCCTTCCTCTCTTGCTAGAAAACTATTTGGAGACCCTAACTTGGAGTTTGTTGCTGTGACAGCTATTGCCCTACCAGAGGCTGTCTGGACCCAGCTTTGGCAACACAGTATGAGCACGATCTAGAGGTTGCTCAGACAAATGCTCTCCCAGATGAGGATGACGACCTATAAGAAAGTACAGCTGGAGCCCAGCGTCAGAAGTCTAGATTTATAGGCAACTGTCCTGTGATGTCAGTGGTACACCACGTTGGCCACTTTATTATATAGCTAAACAGGATATGTGCTTAATCTTTGGGATGCTGAAGGAGATGAATGGGCTTTGGAGTGAATGTGGCAGTTTCAAAAGCACCTCCGTTTTTTGGACCTGCATATTTAGTTGTTTCGAAATGCAGTATTCTCCTTCCTAAATTTCAAATATAAGATTACGATAGTCACATCACAATATCCATTGGTGAAATCTTGTCTGTTACTGTCATACCCGTTTCTTTTCATTTATAATCAGGATAAAGTTGTATTTTAAAAAAAAATCAACTTTGTAGGGAATTCTTCTCCAATTGTGTGCACCTTCACTTTTTTAATTATAGGCATATGCTTTATAATGTTTTACTAGATATTACTTGTAACTACATAAAATGTAGATACTAATATTAACTGATTAGGAAATCATATGGTAACAAAATGACAGAAAAAAAAAAAAAAGCAACAAAATCAATTGACCAGAACTATGAATTTCTTGACTCATGTAACTTGAAAGTCTAGGAGTACTTTCAGGCATGTCTGGATACAAAGAATAAAATAACGATGCAAGGACTCTCTGCTTGTGCCATTACACTTTCTGTATTGCTGTGCTGGTTAAATTCTCAACTCTCCTCCACACAATGGAAAGATGGCGGCCTATACTTCTTACCTTATGTACCATCCTAACACCAACCCCAGTGGGGCAGGTGGAGGATGCTTTCTTTCCAATAGCTCCAACAAAAGTCCTAGAATATAGTTTCCAGGGCTCTGACTGAATCACCTTCTCATCCCTGAATTAATCATTAGGATACCATGTCTTGATTACTCAAGCTTGGATCACATGGCCACAGAGTTTGAATCAATCCCACTCAAAACACAGAGAATACAAATGGGGAACTAATGGTTTTGCCAGAAGATGTGCAAATAAGCGCTGGGCATGCCAAAAAAAAAAAAAAAAAATGACAGAGGTCCTCCAACACACTGGTTAAGCAGAGAGAGAAGTTTCGGGCCTCTTTCCTTTATCTTCCACTTTTTCCCTAGAAATAGTTGTTATGGATTATCTTCTAGTACATTAACAAGAGCACATTCAAATGGTGGGTAGAATCACAATGTGGTACTACATTTTACATGGACAAAGTCCTTTCTCCAGCTCCCTCTAACTCTCTCTGTCCATGAGACAGAAATAGTAAGTGGCAGAAAGTCAAGGAAGACCCGGATTTCTCAGGATTTCTGATAATGTTTCTCTGTTCTGTTTCTCCTGTGCCACCTTAAATCATTGTGTTAAGAGCCAAGCAAAGGTTTTGATGGAGGGAGAGTTTGTAAAAAGAAAGAAGAATCTTTATCACAGAGTTAGGACTGAAGCTTTTTAAGCCTAACTAGCTTAAGAAAAAAGAATGCTCCTTGTGATCCAATCCCATCTTGGATTACTGCTATCAGCTCTCCACCCTCTCCCTGTAATAGAATTATACCTTCCTATCCTTTTCTAATCGCCTTTGCAGTGCCTGGTTCTTGGGGTGGAGTATATTCCCCTGCCACTCCAGATTTGCTTTCACCGGGACCATGTAAGTGAGTATAACGTGTGTGCCTCTAATCAGAGGCTTGAAACCAGCTTGCATGGTTTGGCTTGTGCTCTTGTGCTTCTGCCATCTGTCATCAGATCTTGCCTGGGTCTCAGAATGAAAGATCTGTGGAGCAGATGTGAAGCTGACTTGCTGAGTGAAGAACAGCTACCCCAGCCACCTCCCAGACATCAAGACCATGTCTCTCATTGTAAATCACTGGGATTGCCGGGCTGTTTGTTTAGGCAGGTTTATCATGCAAAACTCACTAAAACAACATCGTACACAAGTTATTATGCGTTATGGTTTTGGACCAGACACAAATCTAAGAAAAATGTTATTTTAAAACATTAGAGCCATGGTCTCTTTTCAGGGAACTATCACAGTATTAAGGAAAAAAAAATAAGTCTAAAAGCCAAAGAATCAAATTAACCATGGATCTTTATTTGCATATCTCCAACAGCTTGAGGTTGATATTATTAATCAATGCAAGGATTTTAATAATGTCCCCTCTCTTTTCTATCTTCTTTCCATGCATCATACAGCTGGCCTTAATGCTTCTCACACCAAATATTTTTCCCTGCAAACCCACATACTTCACCCTAATCTACCACCTTTAATCCTACGCTACCCTTTTTTTTTTCTTTTTTCTAACTTAACTGACAGAACAAAGAGCTGTTTTGGCAAACAAGGATTTCCCTTGGAGAACTGGGTGGCAGAAATTAGGTCAGAACAGAATTCTCTGATTGGCAGGGAGAGAACTGCCAGATTTTCCCAAAAGCTTTCCTTGGGAACTACCTGGGAAGAAGTGACTGGTTATAGCCGGTATTTGGTCATATTTGCTCCCCCGATCCTGTTCATGTCAGTCAGCAAATGTCATCTTAATTTAAAATTTTTCAAGTTATTATTTTTGTATATTCCTGTTTTTTATTGAATTTTTAATAATAGAAATAGTTTTAAGAAAGTGAACAGTGCAAACTTGTAAAAAGAAATGTTAATAATCTTAACTTTCCTCCTCCCATCTATTTCTGAAGTAATCAGTATCCGATGGTGTCTGTTCTTCGAAATATTTATCTATATAAATATATCATGATTTTCTACTCTTTTCTTTAAAGTGAACTCTATTATCCACTTTCATCTAAGATATGTTCTCTTTCCACATATAATATGTGAATGACACATCTTCATGGAAATATGTCTAATTTTCATTAAATCTAATTAAATTTGGTTTTCATTAAAACTAGCTGCATGATATGCCATGTTATATATTTATCAAAAATTCTTTAATCTTTCTTAATTAATGCTTAGTTTATTTCTAGTTTTTTTGTTTGTTTTAGTATTACGTGGCAAAGCAAAATTAATGAGTAAATACGTGTAATGTTACAGGGAAAGGGAGCCAACTGTTGAGTCAATTATATAATTGCCATATATGGTCTTTTATAATACGTACATGTACATGTTTTGTTTGGATCTTTGATCTTTTTAAATTCTTTTGCTTTATTGTTTCTGAACTTCCAGACTGCCCCCAATGAACCACTGGGAACAGTCTCATTAGACTTTTACATATAATTTTTTTTTTTAAAGATTTTATTTATTTGACAGAGAGAGAGAGAGAGATCACAAGTACGCACAGAGGCAGGCAGAGAGAGGGGGAAAAGCAGGCTCCTCGCTGAGCAGAGAGCCCAATGCGGGGCTCGATCCCCGGACCCTGAGATCATGATCTGAGCTGAAGGCAGAGGCTTTAACCCACTGAGCCACCCAGGCGCCCCTACATATTATTTTTAATACTTTTGTCAAATCTTGCAAGAGAGTAAGTTTATATGTGGAAAAAGGAAATGAATTAAACAACAATCTTAAAAAAATATTTTTCTAACTAGAATAAAAATCAGTTAAAAAGGAAGACTGAGGGGTGCCTGGGTGGCTCAGTGGGTTAAAGCCTCTGCCTTGGGCTCAGGTCATGATCTGAGGGTCCTGGGATCAAGCCCCACATCAGGCTCTCTGCTCAGCAGGGAGCCTGCTTCCCCCTCTCTCTCTGCCTGCCTCTCTGCCTACCTGTGATCTCTCTCTCTGTCAAATAAATAAACAAAATCTTTAAAAAAAAAAAAAAAAAAAGAAGACTGAATACACTAAAGACAAATTTCACCTAAATTATAATTTTATGGAAGGAAAGACCTAAACAGATGACTCTGTGTGAAAGATAGTTTGGAAATCAAATACAGTTTAACATGTTGTATCCGCCAATGGCCTAAAGTAATTGTACTATTCAAATCATCTTTTATTTTTTGACCTGATAACAGATGGCAGAATTCCTAAAGCAAAATAGGCTATACTTTAATATTTAAGATGCACTCAAATTTCACAGTCGATAGAGCCAAATTTTGTGGGGTTTTTTTCCCCCACATGTAGGGCACAGGATCACTACTTTCCTTTCCAATGATAAAGTAGTGAAGTGTGGCAAAAACAAAGTCTGAGTTCCTGTTAGACCTTAGGTAAATTTCAAAACAACCATTTTCTATCTGGTTGTCATGAAAAAAATCCCAGTAATAAATGTAAACCTGTTCCTTCCATCATAAAGTTCTTGACAAATATATAGCTTAACATTAACCATACTAAGAACATTACTATATTTTTAAATTATTTTAAATAAAATAAAATATGTTTAAATGTGAAGAGTTCCTGATTTTATTCAAAAGGCTGGCTTGGAGAACTAATTCCTTAGCTTCTCTTAAACAAAAATACTAGCTCTCTCTTTTTTTTTTTTTTAAGATTTTATTTATTTATTTCAGAGAGAGAGAGAGAGCATGAGAGGGGAGAAGATCAGAAAGAGGGAGAAGCAGACTCCCCATGGACCTGGGAGCCCAATGCAGGACTCGATCTGGGGACTCCAAGATCATGACCTGAGCTGAAGGCAGTGGCTTAACCAACTGAGCCACCCAGGCACCCCAAAAATACTAGATTTCTAAATTTTTATATCCTCTATTACTAGGTTTTTCTCTAGGGCCTGGAAGTACACTGCAGAAAGACGTAAGTGAAACTAGCTAAATAACACTTCCCTTCTACATCCAATCAGAAACCTTTATAATTGTTTTTTGTTTTTGTTTTTGTTTTTTATTTATTTATTTGAGAGAAAGAGCCCATGGGAGTTCGGGAGAGGGATGAGAGAGAAGGAGAGGATCTCAAGCAGACACCTCACTGAGCATAGAACCCATCACAGGGCTCGATCTCACACCCTGAGATCATGACTTGAGCCAAAATCAAGAGTCAGGTGCTAAACTGATTAAGTCACCCTGGTGCCCCTATAATTGTCTTTATAATTACACATTCATCTTTTTCAATCAAACCTTATTTTTTCAGAGACATTTCCTTAATCTTAAAAAATGATCTCTTAGAGGCATTGGGAGCTACTGTGGCAACAGATACCGTGAAATACATCTGTGTGAAGGAAAGTCTAACACGTAACAAGCTCCAGGATTTTAAATAATATGATTGAGATTACTCACCAAAAGTAACAGTAAAATGAATAAAGTGGAACATGATAAAAGAAAGAAAATTAAGATATTTTTGATTGTCAAATGATCCTTTATTGAAATATTTTGCCTTGTAGTTCTTAACTAACTAGGCATTCCACTGCACCACTACTGATGCCATCTATGATGTCATGAGGGCAGTGGCCATCAACATTGCAGCCCACAGACTGGGAGTCCCCAGGATCTCTTTAATGGTGCCAGAGACTTCTCTGACTCAAGAGTGGTCCCACATCTGTCAGGCAATGTTGACAATCTCATCAAAAGTGGTATTTCCACTGTGCTTAATGTTTTCTGTTTCTTCTTGTCTCTTGGTGGTTCCTTGAGGGCTTTGATAATCAGGGCAGAGGCAGAAAGTACCACTTCAATCTGGGCCTATCCTGAATAGTGAGTTTCATTGTAATCCTCAGACCCTTCCAATCACTGGTCACCTTGGTGAAGTCATAACCAACCTTTTTTGGAGACAGACCCAGCTGGCCAATCTCGAGGGCCAGGGTAGACATGGCACCGACTTCCTCACCAGTGCACCTCAGGTATACACTTTGATCTCATTGGGGTTAAACTTGGGAAGCATAGTGGAGGCAGCTGATGTCAGATGACATCAGAACGACTGAGGACAGTTGCACCTTCACTTCCTCTCAGCCAGAAGCCAAAAGCAAGAAGATATTTCCTAATGATTCCCATAGGATTATCAAAAATCAAGCAAAATTAATACAACCCTATAATTATAAGAGGTATTAATTAAAACAGAATACTGTGGGGTGACCCTATCAGGTGAAAGCCAGTGACATGGGCGGTGAAAGAATTTACCTGAGGCGAAACAAAGGAGATAGAAGTTTACTGAATACACTGCAAGGGAGCAGCAGGCAGGACAGCGGAGGAGAGGCTGTCTGCTAGGGGGCCTATAGTTAAGCGGGAAGGTGAGGAAGTATGGAAACATATGGAATTTTCCTTTCTTGATAACTGTGTCTGGCTGTAAGTAACCTATTACTCAGCTAGGGCTTATGGATATTTGAGGGGGTCACCTAATGGGTCGGTTTGTATTCAGCCATGTGGTGTAAGGGCACTGTGGGCACTTCTACCCCACTCAGGTTTCCAGTGTTCAAGCTGGTTGCCTAAAAGCAGCCTCTACAGATATATTTGGTATTAAAATGGTCTATAAAAGGAAGGTTCAATGACTGATTAACTTGCAAAGACCAATTAGGAAGTCATCATTAAATAGAATAGGGTAAATTTAAAAAATTTTTTAAATAATATAACTAAATTAGTGAATGCTGGAATCAACAGTATTCAAGGACAACAACTTGAATTTTTTTTTATCACAAACTTTAATCTAGATCCGCCAAATTATTTTTTTCTAGAAATAAAAATTCAGTCTGGCCTAACATCAAGGCTTTAATTTTTCATTTACTTCTAAACTTTCTTGCTCTCTCCGTTTTGGTCTGTATTAGGATGGGAAATCTTCAATATGAGAGGGACCATGATTGGATTTCCACTGTTTCCCCACGCTGTTCTTCTCACCCTTCTCCCTGACTCATTTTGCTGACTTTGGGGTTAGAGTGAAGGAAAGAAGAAGGAAAGAACAATATGAAAGTCACTTAGTGTTTCTGGTCCCTTTATTCTGTCATATATAAAACAAATTAAAAATCATATTTCATCACCTCAATAATTATAACTCTTCCCTTCTTTATTCAAATAAAAATAAAGAGTCCCAAGAAGGAGCTGAAAAGGCAAATGCAAATTTCACTTATCTTGACATTTTTTCTAGGGCTCTTGTCTTAACAGCAGGCTTCAGACTTCTGAATATAAATATGTGTGTGTCATATATTCTGGTCTTACACATAGTCTCTCTGGCAAATTGGTTTTAATAAAGATGAATAGATTAGGACTTCCCAGATCAGTTCAAATAAATGTGAAATAAGTAGTAAATAGCTAGACTTCTCTTCTGTCCAATGCTTATCACCAAAAAGAGCCTACTGTATGGATCAGGTACTATCCTAGTTCACAACGGTGTGAACAAGATAAAACAAGATTCCTGACCTCACAAAGCTTAGGTTCTGTAGAGCGGTAACAGACAATAAATAATGTGTAATAGAAAGAAAACATAAATCAGGCTAAAGAGGATATAGCATGTGCCAAGGGTCAGGGGAGGGGTTAGTTAACAGGTTGCTATTTTAAATTGGGTGATCACAGTAGGCCTCATTGAGAAAGTAAACATCTGAGCAAAGACAGGAAGCAGTTGAGGGAGTGAGCCAGAAGAAAGAGGGAACATTCTATGCAAAATTCCTGACACAGGAGCTTATTCAAGGAGGAACCAGAGGGCGTGAATGTTTGATGCTCCATGATTGAAAGGGGATTAGTCAAAGTTGCATTCACAAAGCTAAGGTGGAAGTGAGGTGGCCCATCCTGCCGGCTGGGTCTCTGCAGTCATTGTAAAACTCTTTTACTCTTGTGGAATGGAGAAGCATTTCCGAGTTTAAATGAGGTAAATTGGGCAAACTGATTTACAATTTTAAAAACTCACTCTGGCTACTGTGTTGAGACTGGGTACAGGGAGAGACCATGAATCAGTGTTGACTAAATTCTACTGTGGTAGCAAGCAACACTAAAATTTCAGAGGCTTAAAAAGCAAAGAAAAATAAGAAGTTTTTTCCTCACTCACATCACAAAGCACTGTGGGTCAGCTGTGGCTCTATTCCATGTTGCCTTTTTTCTGATAGGACAGTTGCTATCTAGGACAATACTGGTCTCACATCAAAGGAAAAAAAGAGACAGGCTGGACCAGGAGCTGAATCTTAAAGTTTCTGCACAAAAGTGCCCTGAGTTACTTCTAATCACATTTCATTGACCACAGCAAGTCATGGGGTCAAGTCTGATATCAAGACCAGATCTATAATCCTCCCACAAGTAGGGGCAAGTCCTCAAGAAAGTCATGCAAATATTTGTAATAAAAATATAATTCTCCAAAATATGGGAGAGAAAAAGAAGGGGGATTATTTAGAAACTTATTATAAAACTCTAGGTTAGAGAGATGATAATGCCTAGTTCCATATCAATTACATCTCCATTGGTGGAATCTTGAGATCGCTAAAGATATCAAATGGAAAAGAGCTAGGGAGGTAGCCAAAAAGAGAAGTTCATATAAGAATAAAAATGGCATAGGGGTCTATAATAGGAAAAAGCAAAGATCAAGAAAGGGGTGGAGGGAATTTAGTGGGAGAAAAACTAGTAAAAACAAAACACAAATCAGAGAAATAGTATAAAATTACATCTAAGCATTTAAAAAATGTAATTTAGTTTTATGAACACTTAAAACTAAAATCCCACAGGAGGGGTAGAGGGAGATCCCAAATAAACTTAAATTCTAGAGAAGAGACTTTGATGACCTCTGTATTACTTTTTTGCGGACTCATCTGACCTTGTAATTCAGATGGAACAGTTTGTTAATAGCATGCCAATTTTCCCTCCTTTATTCAATTTGCTCTGTTATCTTAACTTGACAGCAGGATCTCTCTGTTAAATCAACTATTTCATTATTCCTGATTCTACTAGATGTTGTTAAATCAAGTATTTCATTATCCCTGATTCCACTAGATGTTGTTGAGTATGTGTAGAAAGGTGATAAAATTCAACTTATAATTTCTATCCCAACTCTTCCTACCTCGTTCCTTTGTGGACTCCTTGGACAACAGTGAATCCCAAAGCTTAATGTAATTATGTCCCTCCTTTTATCTGCCACAATCAGCTTACTCATTTATGTTTGTTCCTTACAAATACCAAGAAATAATGCTAAATGCTAGGAATGCTAATATAAAAAGAACTACCCCTGTGAGATTCTTACAGTCCACAGGTAAAGATAAGTAAGATTTATTAAGGTAAATGTTATGTTGGAGGAGTACGTAACATGCAAAGATAACAGAGAAAGAAGAGATGCTTTAGGTGAATCTGGGGCTTTTTATTCAAAAAAAGATGATGGTGAATGGAAGTTCAAGCAGAAGAAAAAGCATACTAAAGAACACATGATAAAGCGAAAAATATTTGAGTAACAGAAATAAATCGGTGAAAAAAAACATGTAAAGGGGCAGTGGAAGCAGATGTGACTGAACAGAAAAAAAGGAGCCCTTGTGCCACGCCAGGAAATCCGGTAT
>CM052883.1:128848471-128871009 GCA_028534135.1 Potos flavus | reverse complement strand
GTATATATATACCACATCTTCTTTATCCATTCATCTGTTGATGGACATCTAGGTTCTTTCCATAGTTTGGCTATTGTGGACATTGCTGCTATAAACATTCGGGTACACGTGCCCCTTCAGATCACTACATTTGTATCTTTAGGGTAAATACCCAGTAGCGCGATTGCTGGGTCGAAGGGTAACTCTATTTTCAACTTTTTGAGGAACCTCCATACTGTTTTCCAGAGTGGCTGTATTCCCACCAACACTGTAGGAGTGTTCCCCTTTCTCTGCATCCTCGCCAACATCTGTCGTTTCCTGACCTGCTAACTTTAGCCATTCTGACTGGTGTGAGGTGGTATCTAACTGTGGTTTTGATTTGTATTTCTCTGATGCCGAGTGATGTTGAGCACTTTTTCATGTGTCTGGACAACAATTTTTTTTCAAGAAAAGTAATACCAAATATCCAAACCAAAATAACTAAAGTTTGTCATTTTTCAAATGAGATGGTGTTTCATGAAGAAAGTAGCTAACTCAGCTCACAACTCATCACACGAGGGCTTTTCCTTGAAACAATGATCATACTTTGGTGTATAGTAGAAGTGCTCCCCATGTCATCTTACACACTATTAAACCTTCTTCTACTGGGTTCTTTTTTAAAATTACATATGGGAGCAGTCTATACTTTCTTCATTGGATATAAGACCTCCTTCACTGGATCTACATGTTATATATATTTTCCTTTACTCCCTGGCTTGCCTTTCGACTCTTTAAGTATCTTTCAATAAGTGTTAAGTTTTGAATTTTCATGCGGTTTATAATTTTCTTTTCCTCCAGGGTTACAGATTTTCTGCCCTATTTAAGAAATATTTTTTTAATCCGAAGAACTTCAAGATACTTTCCTACACTTACTCCTTAAAAAATGTTTTGTAGGGGATCCTGGGGGACTCAGTCATTAAGCATCTGCCTTCGGCTCAGGTCATGATCTCAGGGTCCTGGGATCGAGCCCCACATCGGGCTCCCTGCTCAGCGGCAAGACTGCTTCTCCTTCTCTTGCTCCCCCTGCTTGTGTTCCCTCTCTCGCTGTGGTTCTCTCTGTCAAATAAATAAAACCTTTAAGTAAATAAATAATAAAAAAATGTTTTGTAGTTTTTAGTTTAGAGGTGTTGTCTATGTTTAATTAGTTTTATTCCTAGGTATTTTATATATTTTGATGCTATGGCAAAAGATATCTTATTTTCTCATTTCCTATATTTTGTTGGTCCCATTTAAGAATATGAGTTTTATATATCTTTGTATCCAGTAACTTAATACATTAATAATGGCAATAGTTTTGCTGTAGTCCTTTGAAATTTTTACATATGCAGTCATATCACATGCAGATAATGACAGGTGTTTTTTTTTTTTTTTTCATTTTCTTCAAATTACAAACTTTTATTCCTTTGTCATGCCTCACTTTACTGACTGGAAATTCTAGGACAATACTGGATGGAATAAATGGTAACAGGTCTTGTTTCAAGAAGATTTTTCTTAAATATATTTTTTTCATAGTTTTAATTTTTGTTTTGTTTTTTTTAGAATCATAATCAAATACTATGGCCTATAAGATCTCTTAGGTAACAATGAGCAGGTAAAGTGGAAGATGGACAACAGAGTGCAGAAAGGAAAAACAAGTTATCTAAAAAGAAGTCTGCTATTTACAAAGGGAGTCACTGAGACTGGCAACCCCATCTTATGGATCTTAGGGTGCTGGCAGTTATAGGTGTGGTAGAAAGGCCATTCTGGAATACATCCTCTTCCCCTAAAATATATCAAAACAAACCTATGTGTGTGACTTGAAAGAGGTGTCCTAATAAACTGTAAAACTGGAAGACCAAATAAATCCCTACCAAGATCTCCATTTCCATCCTTAGACCTAACCCTTTTCTCACACCACCAACATCTCAATACCTATTTTTAGCATGAACCAGCAGGAATCAAGAAAATAGCAAATGCAGTCAAGTGCATACATTCTTATATACTGATAAATCTGTGGATGCAATTCCTCAATTTTGAGTCAAAGAATATGAAATTTAAATCATAATATAACCTACAAGATTGTCTTCCAAAAAAGGTTATAGCAATTCACATCCAGATCTGTAATAGAGAGATTTTTTCATGTCTGTCAACATTTATGTTTTCAAATATTTTAACAGTTTGCCAATCTTCCAGATAAAATGTTATCTCATTCTTATTTTAATTTGCCTTTTTGTGAGTACTATGAGGTTGATCATGTTTTGTTTTGTTTTAAGATTTTATTTATTTATTTGACAGAGAGGTCACAAGTAGGCAGAGAGGCAGGTGGGAGGAGATGGGGAAGCAGGCTTCCTGCTGATCCCAGGACCCTGAGATCATGACCTGAGCCGAAGGCAGAGGCTTTAACCCATTGAGCCACCCAGGCACCCCGATCATGTTTTTATCTCTTTATTGCTCACATGCTTTTTCTCCTCTGTGAATTATCTATTTACACCTCTCTTTATGTTTATATTGAAACCTATTCCTCTTTAACAATGGATTTATAAAATTTCTTTGTTTATTAAAGATATTAACCTTCTGCTTTGTGGCTTTCTTTTGTTGACTTTGTCAAGCCTTTGCTATTTTTCTTTTAGTAAGTAGTCAAATAAGTGTATCTTTTCTATGTCTTCTGAGTGTACAGACATTCTTAAGATGTTCCCACTCCCAAAGGGCCAAAATACTTGTCTTCATTTTCTTTGACTACTTTATATTTTAGTTTTCACAGGAAAATCCTTAATACATCAGTATTCCATTTTTGTCCATGATGTGCATAAAGATGAATATTAACATTTGAGAAGCCTAGGACTTAGAGGTTATGGAAAGAGAGCATATTAAAAAAGAAAAAGGACTGATAGTGGAGGGAAAACCACACTGAAAAATTATTATGTTTATCTCACTGTGTTCTGGGGCAGTTCTTTTGTTTTGTTTTGTTTTTAGTTTTCTTTTTTCTTAAATTTAGTCCACAGTCTTTCCCAGGCCAAAAGCTTGACAATGTGCAAGACTGTAGAATTGACGGAGAGCAAATACATGCATGTCCCACCCACACTTTATTTGGACAATAAATTCCCTATACTACTGGGAAGATGCTGGAGAAATGTTTGAGGACCTGAGAAAGGTTGGTAGAGGTCAGGAGTATCATTGGTGGGAGCATCTTCTCCCTCCATCATTTCAAAAGTATAATCATAAAGAAGCCATAAAAATGAGAGCTCTCCTGAGCTCTAGTTTATTGAACACAAGGAAATGCTTGTCAGCTTAAATAACAGAAAAAAAAATGTAATATATACACTTTTACAAGAAGTTGAAAAACCATTTTAAAAAATCACTGCAGGGAAACATAAAGTAAATAAAAAGCTAATGTAAAATAGGCCCACTGAGGCATACAGCTACGCTTAGTCTATTCAATTAATGAGGGATTTATGGAGGCTAAAGGAGCAAAAAGACAAAAGATTAATTGGTTATGATACTCACTGGCAGTCAAATATAACACAGAAATATTCTTTCAATTAATGGTTTTAATACTTTGCGGGAAAAAAATCTTCTTTCTCAATATATATGCTCACAGCAGAAAACTTCAGTATCTGGTTCGATAATCAATCATTAGATGCCAAGAATGAAAACAAACCAAAACTATATTCATTTTCCATTGCTGTATAACAATTACCACAAACTTGGTGGGTTAAAACAACATACACTTCTTATCTCTCAGTTTCTGTGGGTCAGAGTCCTGGTTTAAATAGGTCTTCTGCTTAAGATTCATAAGGCTGCAACTAGACACTTGCCACGGCTGGGTTCTCATCAGAAGCTGGACGGAAAGAAGGAGCTGCTTCAAACCCCCTCACAATATTGGCAGAATTCATTTCCTTGCAGTTGTACAGAAAGTTGCTTTTTCAAAGCCGGCAACAGAAAGAAACTCCAGCAATTCAGGCACTACGATTTCACGAAACCACCTACAGGTTATCAGTGCATGCTACTGGTTAGAATCACGGGGTCCACTCACACTGAAGGGGAGCTCATGAACAAAAAGCATGCATACCAGTAGATAGGGATTATGCTGCCACCTTAGTCTGATTCCCACAAAAACAAACTTCACAGTATTTGAAATTCTCTTCAGTATGATATTTGAGGCTTATCTAATCTATATTTTTCTAAAATCAAAAATAAACTGATTCAATGATTTTAAAATACTTAACTCCATCACTGAAAAAGGCTTAAGGTAAACTCATAATTTACATAAAGCAGTCAATCAAATATAACCAACTATACAATATTATGAAGAAAAGTAAGGAATTAGGAGCCAAATTTGAATTTTGGCTCCATCACTCATGAGATATATCTACTTAGAATATGTTCATGACCTTCTAGGGACTTCAATTTCTTTATCTATAAAATAGAGTGAAGTTATACTTATTTTACAAGGTTCTGCAATCAATTAGATAAAATGTTTGTTAAGTACATTGAATAGGTCTGGTCCATAATGGTCACTCAGCAAACACAAGTCACAACTCTAATCACAGTATTTTTTTAAGGATTTTATTTTTATTTATTTGAGAGAGAGAGAGAGAGTATGAGCAAGTTGGGGAAGGAGCAAAGGGAGACAGAAAGAGATTCTGAAGCAGACTTCACACTCACTGCAGAGCAAGAGGCAGGCTCGATCTCATAACTCCGAGATCATGACCTGAGCGGAAACCAAGAGACAGACGCTTAACCAACAGAGCCACCCAGGCGTTCCTATAATCACAGTATTTAAAACTCATTGTATATACATCATACCTCTGTGACATGAGATTTTTTTAAAGAGCTTAATAATAACCCCTATTTTTGAGGAAAATATAATTTATAAAGGGAAATGAGGCAGGCAAACTGACTCAGCATGCACCAAAATGAGCAGTCAGAATGTATCCTACACACATATACATATTAAATAATATGTTCAATGTTCATTTGAACACATTATGTACATTAAATTTGAAGTTGTTTCTTTCCTTTTTGAATCTCATTTCCTCCAACAGACACCAAGCATCCTTGAATGAGTCTAAGAGTGGTCTCAACCTAGAGTACTTGCAGTGATGTCAAATATGCAAATTCCCAGACAGTATTTCTGGAGATGGAACAGAGTCTACATTTTAAATAAGACCTCCTTATGTGGAAGACCAGATTTTTATATAAAATAAAAGTTTAAGAACCACTGGTTTACTGTTTAACAATAGGAATAAAAGTACATACTTCTTTTGAAGATCTCAGGAGTTAGGATATAAATATTACTGATGCTGACTCTGACCCCTCTTCTGATCACCAACTAACTATTCTGATCACCAGTTCCATTCTGTGTCAGGGGAAAGAGGGTTTTCCCACACCATCAAGAAATTTTTGGACACCAGCCGTGTGTCCTACAATTCAACTCAATTCTAACACTATCTACCTGAGATAGCATCACGCTCCATGGGTTAAGGGCTCAGTCCCACCAGAAGGGCCTGCACACACCACTTCAGATATCCATTGCAAGTCCAGGTTGTCACCTGCACTTATGACCAATCAGCTGTGGAGAAGAGGTTCCAATGGAGCAGAGGTTCCAAAGACCCCCCACCTTGGGTTCGATTGATTCGCTAAAGTGGATTAAAGAACTCAGAACAACATTTTACTTTCCAGATAATGTTTATTATAAAGGGATGTAACTTAGGAACAGTCAGATGGAAGAAATGCACAGAGCAAGATAGAGGGAAAGGACATGCAGCTTCTATGCCCTCTCCAAGGGCACCACTCTCCCAGAATCTCCACATATTCACCAACCTGGAAGCTCTCCCAAACCAGTCCTGGTGGATTTTTTACGGAGGTTTCCTTACATAGGCATGATTGATTAAATCATGACCATTGGGGTCTCAACTCAATCTCTAGCCTCCTCCCCTCCCCGCAGGTCTGGAGATGGGACTGGAAATCCCAACCCTCTAATCACACTTGGCAAGCAGCCCCCATGCTCAGATGGGATTCAAAAGTCACCTCCTTAACATATCAAAAAACACCTTTATTGCTTTCATTGCTGGAAATTCCAGTGGTTTTAGGAGCTCTGTGCCACATACTGGGACAAAGACCAAATACCTATTTCTTATTATAAATCACAATATCACAAATATGTAAGTCCCTTTTCATTGGCTCACTTCCCTCTTTCTGACTTTAGGGACATTAAAATAAAATATCAACTAATATGCAGACATGTATGAGTAAATACTAGGAAATATAATTTAAGTAGCCTTAAGAGACTTGGACATGCAAGAAAACTTAAGATCGTTTAGGACAGCTGGTTTCATTATACTTCAAAGGGGAAAAAGTGTGGACACGACTTAAAGAAGAAAAGACTATGATAAAAGTTCAGATGAGAGAAAAGATGGGGTTATACACTAAGGTTGAACAGACTACAATGAAGTTGTAATTAGAAAAATAATGAGTAATGACCTACAGGTGGCAGAATGAGCCCCACTGATAAACAATGCTTTTGATCAGGAAAGAGGTCTATTTTGCAAATAGCTTTATCCTAATGACTTGAAAGACCAGTTAGGCCATGCCAAGTATTCCTATGCAACCTAATCCTATCGAAATTAATTGTTTAAAAGAATGATCTCTATATAAGCCCAGAAGCTAAAGGCAATCCTGAAAAGAATCAAAGCTTTTATTAGATGGAACCATTTTGGGAATCAACTTATGGTTCTGAAGAGAGGAACAAAGTTGCAGAGAAAGTTATTACAGAAATCTGGGACAACAATACATAAGACAGATACTAGGGTAACCAGAAACAAAGATCTGTAATGTCATTGGTATATCTGTGGTAACAGATTGCACAATCCAGGATAAAACTTGTAACTGCTGAGACAGGAGAAAATGACTAGATCGAGGTGATAGAGTGAAGGCAATAGCTACATCAATTCAGTTATTTGTAAAGGTCAGAAACATCCTACGTTTTAGATCGTGAGGTCTGAAAATGAAAATAAAGAGAATGATATAATACGGCATTTGGAAATGTTAAGGTTCACAGGGGAATCAGCAAAGACTTAACCTGTTAAGAGAGTGAAAGCTTTAATGATTTATTCAACTTTTAAAATATCATTTCTTTTTTATATTATTTATGCAACAAATACAAGTTAGGAGGGAAAACTCGAAGCTATAATCAAGCTAGCAGAGCAGTGATATAGCTAAAGTGAAGTAGAAGTTCGAAAAGCTATTCTCACATTAATCTATTTATATTTTCAAACCTTTCTCTAATGCCTTTTGTTCCCATTTTTAAAATAAAATATAATTCTGGCCAAAGAAGAGTCTAGAATTGAGCTCTAGAGATTGTCTTAGTCTTCTAATTTCACTTCTCTGCCAAAGTCATATTTTTTTGAAAAATCAAGAAGGAAATGAGTATTTCTATTAGGCTGTGTCTCAGGGAATATTCTGGGTAACAAAGTACAACCTGATGCCTTCCCCACGGTCCTTTCTCAGTGCACATAGGCTTTTTATTACACGAAATCAACCATTTATAGTCTTGAGTAAATGAAATAATAACAAAGTACCATAATCCACTGCTAAGATTACTATGACCTAGAATTAGCTGACCCACTAGCATTACACAGAAATTATCAAGGTGGTAATTACTAAAAGCAGTTTGATTCCTGATTAGTTACTTGATAATACTATGAAACAAAGAAAAATGAATTTGAATAAAATTCACACCACTTTTTGGCAACTGCTAATTAATTTATTGTGTTTCCTATATGTTTTTGGATCCTGTTTTTTGACTACTCCCTATAAACTTCAGAAGTAATATGTTATTTTTTGCTCAACCTTCTGCATGACAAGAAATGACCTTGTGTGGCAATTATTTCTTGATATACTTGATTTTAGGGGTACGCAATTACAGGCTGCATGCTGATTCCCATAAAATTGCATGGGGTAAAGTGTCAGAACAACCATATAATTTCAAATGTTGCCTTCCTTAACAATTCTTTTATTTTTTGTCCTCTTTATTGCCTTTTTTATGATGATACACACATGATAAAAACTTATAAATATCTTAGAAAGTTTAGTAAATAGATAGCATTGTATTCTAATCTCATAACATCCATAGACATATTCAATCAAATGCTGAGTAATGTTCAAATTAGAACTATTGTTCAGCAAATACATGACTATCCAAGTTGTTTTAGTTTCAGTCATGTATGTTTTTCATAAAACCTTTATAGTTTACCAAAAAGAACCCGAATTACTGTATTGATCCTAAAAGTGTTTAAACCTAAAAAAATTTCTCCATTAATGAGAAGGGTATCACAAACACACCACTTACATAAAAATAATTATCATTAAATGGTAATGGTTTCTTTTTCTTTTTTTTTTTTTCCAAGCCCCTAAGTTTGCATGAGACCTTGAGAGAAGAGATTATGGCTACCATCTACTAGAGCTAGGTAGGATGCTAAGTAGCAGAGGCTAAGGAACTGAAAATATAAATTATTTTAATCAAGAAAGTAAAGTTAATCTAAAATAAACTTCCCAGAGAACGTCACAATAGGCTTACTTGTGTAGACACTCCTGACAACATCCTGCTGAGAGCAGAATCAGCCTCCAAAGAGTGTCAGCCTAAATAAGATCATTCTGGGAAAATCACTGGGTTTTTCAGAGATGGAGAGGAGTCAGATAAACACCACAGTAGGGATCTGTGCAAGTAGAAGAGATTTTAAAGGGAGACATTGCTAAGAAACATGCTCTAATACTGTCGACTTGATTAAACCGTTCAGCACTTTCATCGTGCCTGGAGGCTTAAATATAATTGTATGCCATCATTGAAGCATCACAGTGGAATTTGATATTTGGAATGCTGTTCAAAAAGAATGCAACTGATAAGAATCATTTCAAGGCTTTTGCATTCCCTTAGAAAATGCTTTCTAATCCGAATCATTTTAGAGCTCGATTTCATAAATGTAAATGAAACCATTTTCCTAATGGGGGACTATAGAAAATTATAAATATAGCTGTATCCACCTATAAGTAACAGCTGTCCACTTTGGCTTTGCTTTTATTATTCTCTATTTTATTCCACATTATTGTCAGAGATCTTTGTCCTTTCTGAGTTCCCACTGTTCCTTTCAACTTCACTGACAGTTATTTTTTCCCCTGAGAGCAATCAATGTTTACCATACCTGGCTACACCTTGTGTCTTCCACTGATAAACAATGACTTAAACACCAATGTCAAGCAATGTCATTCAACACATCTGCTTTGTTAATGCAAATTGTGATGGCAATCTGAACCCTCCCCCCTGATTTCTTATTACATAACTACAGCAGAAGCAAATCAAGAGCAACGTATCATGAGCATATAAATGATGTGCCCCTACCACAACATCAGCGAACACAGAACATTTTTTAGAAGAGTCCCCACTATTTAACTACTTACCTGTATTGACGACCATAGTTAATAATACTATATTGTGTATTTGAAAGTCGCTAAAAGTGTTTCCAAGTAAAAACAATTTGAGGTTTTGCTTTAAAAATAAAATACTATATTTTTAATACTCTATAGGTAATATGATTAATAAAAGTATTTAACTTTATGTGTAAAATAACTTTGAATCTCAAATATTTCCTGAATTTGATTTTGGTAAAGTTTGATGTCTTAGACTGCTTTTGGTGGTTAGAATTTGAAAAAGCAGCCCCTAAACTTCAACTGGGCATCAGTAAATGTGAATCTGAGGGCTTTTTTTTTTTTTTTTAACACATGGATAAATCACTTTATAGTCCAAGAGTGGAGAACGAGATGAAATTGAAAACATAGAACAATTTTTCATAGCTTTCTCCAGCTTTCACCATTAGTCCTCACCTCTTTCAAATTTAATTCCCCATACGAGGAAATATAGTCAATAGAGTTTTGTGGCACGATGTACCTGAAATCATTCATCCCTCTGTACCTGCATGATTCTCTGTGGTATAGGGTGTTTTGTTTAGGTATTTACATTCAAAATTCAAAAAGTGGAATGTCTGGGGTACATATATATACCAAGAAGAGTCATTTTAAAACTTAAGCCCAAAGTTCAAACTGAAGATTAGAATAATCTCCCAATTGAAAAATAGGCTCTGCTCTTTTATTGTCACTGTTCTTATAATAGATCTGTTACCATATAATTGCTCATTTTTTTCTAATCTTCTTAAAAGTTCTCAAGCATTTTAGCTGACTACAAGCTAATAATGTCAGTTATGAAATAATGAATCTAGTCAGAACATAGGCTTTAAATCTAATGAGAGCATGATATTAATGTTTATTGGAATGAACTTGGGGGGGTACAAAGTTCTGTTTAATCATAGCAAAAACAATTTTCGATAGTTCCACTTTTCCAATTTTTTTCAGCATAGCAGATGCTATTATCATTAAGCATTAATGATATATTACTGTTTAAAGGCATGGCCCCCATAGTCCCCATTTAGGTGAAAGCCAGGTTGCCAGATCATTTTTAGTCCTCACAAGAGGAACACATCATGTCCTCAGACATCATCTCAATAAGACTGCTGGCAATAAGGTGGTTACAAGAATAGCAGCTTTCCAACTCCTTTCTTCATATGACTTCTGAGGGAGGATTCTTATCTTGATAATCATCCATACATCTCTTGATGTAGGTTAAAAAGGAAACGGAATATTTTAGTAAAGATCAACTGAAATGTGACCTTGAATATTTTTTTCAGCTTTTCACAGTGAGCCCAAACTGATAGCAGTGTTGTTCTGAAGTTGGAAGTTGCTAGCAAATGCTATGTATTTCACAGGTAGATAGATGTATATATTACAAGAAATTGCCCATGGGGCTGTCCAGCTCAGATCCACTGGCTTTTATGCAAGCTTATATTACTTTGACAGAGAAGCATTATTATTCATGTATTCACTTTAGAAGCAGTGAAAACAAATCAAATGAAATCAAAGTCTTATCTGTACCTTTTTAAAGAGTTGTGAATCACATGCCACCCAACATTCTTAAATTCCTCCATGCTTAACTCATGGGTAGGGAACCCAGCTACATTCTGAATATCGGATAAAAATTCATATATGTTGCAATTTTCTCCATGAGCTTGAAACAGTTTTTCTTGTATGCTACTTTATCAATTTATAAAGTGACTAGATCTAACACTAAAAGTAAGTTTTCATCTGGCATCAGTTTTAAAGTCTGTGAGACAACAATGGCTTAAAGATAGTTTAGAGACAGTTTTATCTGAAATGGGGCATAATGAACCTTCCTGTTCCCTATGGTCTTCTAGTCTCAAGTCAGTGTGTGTGTGTGTGTGTGTGTGTGTGTCTCCCACAAGGCAGATTTTCAGGGAGTAATAATAAATATATTTTAAAGCTTTTTCCTTCTATCTCAACCCATAAAGTCAATAGGGCTCTAAAAACATGTGTGACATCTATGCTATGTATTGGGAAGAAGAAAAACTGATTACTTTCTGTCATCCTAAGAACTGATCATAGTAAGTACAAGGGAAAGGTTAACTATAATAGAGTCTAATAGTTTATAGTCTGTATATTTTAGTTAAATAAGTAATAAATAGATGAGATAGATATAGACAAACAGACGAACATTATTTTATACTTCTACAATATAATAACTAGATAGCAAGTCTATATAGCAATCAATTATAATCATTAATAAGTCTATATTAGAATCAATTAAGAATCGGACTTAGAACGGGGTGCCTGGGTGGCTCAGTGGGTTAAAGCCTCTGCCTTGGGCTCAGGTCATGATCTCAGGGTCCTGGGATCGAGCCCCGCATCGGGCTCTCTGCTCGGCGGGGAGCCTGCTTTCCCCTCTCCCTCTGCCTGCCTCTCTGCCTACTTGTGATCTCTTTCTCTCTGTCAAATAAATAAATAAAATCTTTAGAAAAAAAAATTGAACTTAGAACATTCATTAGGTATGGACACTAAGAAAACTTAAGTAATTATATCAACTAAAGGTGAAAGACTTTTGAGATGAGAGAAGTTGATAAAAAAAAAAATTATATGACCTACTGGGGCAATGTTTGAAATGAGAAATATTTCCAGTTAAAACTCTGTATCTAATTACAATAAATGTTAGCATAAACAAATTTGTAAAATAATCAATGTAGTAAAATAGTAAAGACTGATGATTGCAGATCTCTTAGAAATATGAGGATGTGACAAAGTTAAATCTATAGCAGTATCTGCTCTTAGGAACCTAGGTGGGACATTATGTAAGGATCTTTCATTCCTTTTTTTTCAGTTTATGCGAAATATGCAAATAACAATGAATTATCCTCTTTTGTTAATTCATTTGCAAAATGGTTAAAGATCATCATGTATGTTATTCTTTCTGGAAAAGTCAAAGTGACTATACATTTTCTAGGTTGCTTTACAGAGTGCATGATCATCTATGCAGTTATCTTTATTTTTTAAAACATTTGGTATATCAAAAACCAAGGGAGAAGAAGATAAGAAAGAAGCTATCTGTACCAAGTAACTATGTCAATTTTGTAAAAGTTTTGCAAAATTGATGTCACTATGGTCCTTAAAGTGCGTGTGACAGTTGACAGGGTAGAGAAAAGAGTCTCCATGGCATGATCATTGTGGTACCACGGTTATTTTTCCTCTGCTAGAACTGGAGTAACCAGTCTGATAAAGCCAACAGCTACGATGGACCTTAGGAACAGAGAGACATACAACACCAGTAGTCATATTGCTTTCCTTTTTATCTACAATCTACACTTTCCTTAGAACTAAAGAAGAGTATCTTAGGGTGAGCAAATAGAGTATAATCATAAACCAATTTGGTCTGCCTATTCTGAATCTAATCAAATAGGATCTTGAGTTGAGGCAGAAGTACATGGCCCTTGCCACACTGCCCAATAAACTCCATCCTTAAACAAATAAAAAAAAATCCAGTCTTTTTCGATGGACATAAAAACAAGAATATAATTGAAATTCCATTCCTAGAATATTTCTTAAAATTTTTTAAAAGATGTCTTAAAGCAGATTCTCATATATTATTGTATGGCTTTCAGTGATACAAAGACTTGCAATGCCCAACTTGTATAAAACTGAACACTTTGAGAAACTGAGATATTCATTTTTTAAGCTGCTAATGTCTTATTTAATAACTTTCTGCCTGAGAGCAAACTGTTGTAATGTAGTTTGTAATGTGCAATTATGAGTCAAATGGCTAAGCTAGAATAATTCAGGAGACATTAATTGAATTACACAGCCATGTTCTGTAAAGTTTTCTAGAAACTAGATCCTCGAACTTTCTTCTAATAATATTGGCAGGGGCCCTCCATTTTAAGAATTTGGATTTAGGAAGATATATACACACCAGCTTCAATCAATGTCAACTCTCCATATGTTTGCAATTAACTTTCCAGAGACAGTCATTTTGAAAGACTCACTTAACAACAAAAATGACAGACTTCTATCCCCAGGTGAGAAGCATGTTGAAAGACAGACTGCAATGTTTGTCCTGTTATACTTGCCACTTGTCTGTAGCTGCCTTAAATATGAAGTGCATAGGTCTTCCTTGGAATATAGATTCTCAAAGAATAATTTTACAAAGTACTCAAGCTGTGAAGCTACTGAATGAATGCAAATTGCTGGTGAATGTAAAGATGGTAAAGTAAGTGTGTTGACATCTTGAAAAACTTAGATTCCAATTTGAAACGGTGCAAAAGCAACTGCCTTGACAAAGAACAAGATTGTAGCTTATGTTTGGGCAGAGTCCATCAGAACTATGTGAATTCATGTGGACATCCACTAAAAGTAGATGGAGTGAGGTAGCTGAGCAATATCCCTTCCGAATGACCTAATTATATAAAATATGCAAGCAATGAGGCTATTTATCCAGCATGCTGCTCCAGTATGTTTGCACCCAAGAAAAGAAATAATATATTTTTTACTATTTTACTATTTATTTTACTATTTTTACTAAAGATTATTGCTCTTTAATATATTGCCTTTAGGAAATAGACCAGGTGTTTCTTTTAATGACAGGTTCTATTCATTTAGTCTTTAATTCACTCAAATATTTATTGAGTAGATTCCATGGTACACACACTTTTCCAGGTGCTTGACATAGAAGAGGTTGATTCCAAATATCATAAACATAAATTGGCCCAGATCCTACAAGGTTCCTGACAGAGTAGATGTTCAAAATTACTCATTGAATAGATAATATGAATCCAAATTACAATCTGACAGAATTTGATAAAAATAACTCCCGAAGACAATAGAGGGCAAATTAAGTCCTTTACCTTCTGAGCTACTCTTCAATTTAGAAAATACAGCAAAATCCTTTTACAAAAAAAAAAAAAAAAAAGCATTATGATTTTTATCTAATTATTATTATCATTCCTATTTTATTTTGCTCAACATTTCTTTTTGGAAATCCATATACATATTTGCTAGCTTTTACTCTACCATCTTTTACAGAAAATTATATTAATGAAGCAATCTTGAGAAGTCACCTTCTCCACTTCCTGTAAACCTTCTACTTATTGAATACATTTTAATTCGGTGAACTTCTAAAGACCTGTAAGACATATCATTATCCACCATTTCACCTCTGACTCACTTCCGCCCACACCCAAAAGCTGAATTTTCTTTTCTTTTTAATAAACCTCTAAAAATGATAGCTAAGTAGCAGACAAGAATTCATATTTCGATAAGCTTGAATTTTACCTATGCTACCATAAAACAGAAATGGAATGCTATGCAATTATGAATCCTCTTGAATTACAAGAAAACAATAAGAGGGAGGTGCAGGCTCCATTTTATGTCCTGATAATATATGAAGCTCTAGATCAGGACCTCTCTGTGTGTAGTTCCCCCAAACGAGCAGTATAAGCCATCCCCTGACAACTTGTTAGAACTCATTTTTGGGGAACTAGGAATCTAAATTTTAACAAATTCTCCTAGGGATTCTGATTCACTGAAAATTTTGATAATCACTGTTCTACACTTTTGCACATTATCTCCTACCGTGACACTATAGCATCATCTGCTCTTTTAGTTTAAGGAATTACCACATATAAATGTTAAAAAAAAAAAAAAAAGGAGCTACTACCCTTAATCAATAATCTGTTTTAAAGGCATCTTTCAATCACTCAGCAGAAGTCTGCACACAAGGTCATTGAGAAGGTGAGATCTGGCCTGTGTAGAAGTCCTGAGAATGAACTCACTGGAGAGTCTGGAAGGACATTATGCATGTGTGAAGCAAAGAGGACCATCAGTGGATATCACTGAATCCGACAATAAAAAGTAACATATCATTAGTTAGGAGATTTTAAGGACAAAGAACATCAGTGTGTGAGACATCTTTCAGCTTTAGGTTTTTCTCATAATAATATAAGGCCCTAATATGAATTCAGAACAATCCAATGGAATACAAGAAAAACACCTCATTTCAGAAAATGAGAATTATGTACTACTGAAATTGGTGGAAGTGCCCTACTGGCTCATGAAGGAACACAGAAGTCACAAATTCGGCCTCTCTTTCTCTGTAGAACATTAGCCTCCAGTGTTTCGACAATAGTTTTGAGAGATTTAAACCCTATTTTCCCCATCAATTCAGACAGTTGACAACAAGTGTCTCAACAAAGAAACACCTGAGTGAGACACCAACTTTCTAGTCTATTTTCCAAAACTTCATGTCAGCCTAGTATAATATAGTAGCAATATAGCATAGTGGTAAAGAATAGAAAGAGTCTACAGCCAAACTGACAGGATTTGCTTCCTGGGCCTACTACTTACAAGCAGAGGACTCAAACAATTATTTCACCTCTATGTACCTCAGTCTCATCACATATAAATGAACACTTACTGCCTCATAGGGTTATTCTTTTGATTTAAAGAGTTAACATTTATATTTTAACAAATGTTTAAAAACATTTGTAAAGACTAATATCTGGAACATGATATAAAGTATGAAAATATTTATTAACTAATATATGTCCTACTAGTATTCTAATTAAAGTTTTAAGGCAATATATATGTGAACATATTCTTGTAGTTACAAATAAAACCATACATAAAATTAGGACACGTTTAAGATGCAAAAATCTTACATTTCTTTTAGTGACTAATCTTCCTCACAATTTTTTTCAACGTAGCCTATGTTGAAATAATGCACTTTGTTCAAGACATCTCCTTTGCAAAACATTACACACTGACTATGAAAAGGCCAAGAATGAAGATGTATTTACATTAATTAACAATTAATAGATGATAGGTTAAAGTGATTACTGTTTCATAGACATGAAAATGAATTTTTTAGTTGGCTTTGGACTGCTAGTATATAGCACTATGATGTCAATAGATTAAAAAATTATTATTAAATAAATATGTAATCAAGTGAAGTATGTTGCTTGTATAAATTATTGAGGTATCTGTTTGCAATAACCCGTTTTCATGACAATGGAAAATCAATGAATAATAAAAATTTCATGGAAGAAAGTATATTTTTAAAAGAACCTCCTATAAAAAGTTATATTTGACTAAAATTTCTTTTCGGTACCCATACTAAATAATTTCTGAGGAACATATAAGAAATATCATAACGTTATTAAAGAAGTAGTATCTGTAACAGGTGAAACCCAACCTATGTCCACACAAAGAAATGCAATCAGTTTATTAACATTAAACAAGTTGACCATTCAACCTTCAATTTAAGCTCCATTTCCCAATCTTAAAATCTTCAAAAACCTTTTTTTCTTTTATAATTTTCACATATCCATTTTACTTACTTTACATTGAAATAGCCAAAACTCTTAACCTTTCTTATACATGTGAATCAACAACTTATAACAACACATCCCATCAAGTAATTTGCTGATCTAGCTACAGCAGCTAGAGAAAAGTCACACATCTTTTATTTCTCACTGATAATTTGGGATCCTTCTTGAAAGACTATCATCAATCATGTCTAGACTAAGGCTCTACTCATTCCTTTGCTACTTATAAAAAAGTCTTCATCCTTATAAAATAGCCCTCTCTCCCAAGAGAGTCTAAAGCAGTATCATTGCCAGAAAAATCCAGAATATAAAAAAAAACCCACCATCCCATTAAAAAAATATTGCCCCTTAAAGATGACAAAGAAAGAAAACACTGCTTTCTACTCACTGTGAGCTCTTCTCCTTGCTTCTGCATCTTCCTCCTCCTGTCTTGTTTCTGAAAAACAAAAAAACATTAAAATATTAAAATGAAGAAAAACAGTCAAAGAAGTACATTTTATATGATCTGAATATGCAGATTTTGTTATAATTACGAAATGATTAAGCAGTAAAACTGTGCTGCTAAAACACAAGGGGTATAAAGATATCCATGATTCTCCAACATGAGAGTGTTCACTTTAAGAACAGGTACAGTTATTTCCATCCAAAAGAAAGTCTACAGGGAACCACTCCAGAGGACCATAGCACTGAGGAAACTGGCATAGAGGAAACACAAAAAAAGATCAGAAGAGAGGGGAGGAGCAAGATGGCAGGGGAGTAGGAGACCTAAATACCATTGGGTCCCTGGAGTTTGGCTAGTTATCAAACCATTCTGAACACCTACAAACTCAACAGGAGATTGAAGAGAACAGAAGCAATTCTAGGAACAGAAAATAGACCACTTTCTGGAAGGTAGGATGTGCGGAGAAGTGAACCCAAGGTGATATATGGGAAGAGAGACCGTGGGGGGGGAGGGGCTGGCTCCCAGCAAGCAGTAGAGCCGTGGAGCACAAAATCGGAACATTTAGAAGTCTGCTCCACTGAGGGATGTCGCTCCAGAGGATAAGCAGGGGTTGGGGAGCCCTCACTGGGATAGTGTGGTCTCAGGACCAGCAGGGTCACAAAAAGACAAAGGGTATTGAGAGTGACAGAGCTCCCAGGTATTGGAGCAGGGAAGCCAGCTGCAGAGACGGGGCTGAGGAGTGGGCTCTCAGTTCAGGGTTACTTTAAACCATGATCCAAAGCACAGTTGGGCCACTGCTCTTTGAACAGGGACCCCACAAGTGGAAGATCCGGGGAGACCCCCTCATTCTTCCTCTGGGAGGAGCGGCGCAGGAGTGTGCTGCAGGAATCTGCTGGGTTTGGAGACTTCAAACGGGGCTATGGCCAGAGATAGAAACACTAGGTCACAGGCTGAGTGAGCTTGGGGTGTGACCGGAGACTAGGGAGACAGCAGGGATTGACTGCTTTTCTCTGCGGGCACATCAAGGAGTGGGGTCCTGAGCTCTCAGCTCCTAGGGGGCCAAAGATTAGGAGGTCACCATTTTCATACCCATCCTCCAAAGCTATAAGGAAAGCGTTTAGGGAAAAAAAGCTACCAAGAGCAAAACTGAGCAGATTACATAGACTGGCCCCTGGCAATGGCGGTGCAATTCCATCTCAGGCAAAGACATTTGAGAATCACTGCAACAGGGCCATCCCGCAGAAGATCAACAAGAACATCCAGCCAAGAACAAGTTCACCGATTAATGAGAACTGCAAAACTTCAGAGCTACAGGAATACAGCACATAGAATTCATGGATTTTTTCCCATGATTCTTTAGTCTTTCAAAGTTAAATTTTTAAATTTTTTTCTTATTTTTTTAATTTTTCCTTTCCTATTTTAGCATTTTTAACTATTTTATCAATACCTTTTAAAATCTTTTTTAATTTTCATTGTTATAGTCATATTTTCTCCCTTCATTGTATTTAATGTTATCTTTTGTATACATATAGGTTTTTCTTTCTTGAAAATTTTGGGATACAGTTTCTTCTAATAGATCAAGATATACCCTGAATCCAGTGTATGGTTTTTTCTAGTCTCCAGCCTGATCACATTCTTTCCTCTTTTTTTTTTGTCCTTTTTTCAACCAATTTCTTATCTTATCAATTCCTTTTTTAGCATCTTTTTTAATTTTCATCTTTACGGTCATATTCCATCCCTTCATCGTGTTTACCCTTATTTTTGTATATATATGTTTTTCTTTCTTTAAAATTTTGGGAGGCAGTTTCTTCTAAGAGACCAAAATACACCCAATATCAAGTGTGTGGCTCTGTTCTATTCACCAATCTCAAATATATATTTATATATAAATATATATATATATATTTCCCCCCCTCTTTCTTCTCCCCCCAGTTTCAGGTCTCTTCCAATTTGGTTAGTGTATACTTTCCCAGGGTCGTTGCTACCCTTTTAGTATTTTGTTCTCTCATTCATCTATTCTTATCTGGATAAAATGACGAGGAAGAACTCACCACAAAAAGAGAACAAGAGGCAGTAGCATGGGCTAGGGTCGTAATCAATAAGGACATTAGTAATATGTCAGAACTAGAGTTCAGAATGATGATTATCAAGGTGCAAGCTGGGCTCAAAAAAAGCATGGAAGATACGAAAGAATCCCTTTCTGGAGAAATAAAAGAACCAAAATCTAACCATGTTGAAATCAAAAAAGCTATTAATGAGTTGCAATCAAAAATGGAGATTCGGGGGCGCCTGGGTGGCTCAGTCATTAAGCGTCTGCCTTCAGCTCAGGTCATGATCCCAGGGTCCTGGGATTGAGCCCCGCGTCGGGCTCCCTGCTGAGTGGGAAGCCTGCTTCTCCCTCTCCCACTCTCCCTGCTTGTGTTCCCTCTCTCACTGTGTCTTTCTCTGTCGAATAAATAAATAAAATCTTTAATAAAAAAAAAAAGGAGATTCTTACTCCTAGGATAAATGAGGCAGAAGAGAGAATGAGTGATATAGAAGACCAAATGATGGAGAATAGAGAAGCTGAGAAAGAGAGACAACTACCTGACCACAAGGGGAGAATTTGAGAGATAAGTGATACCATAAGACAAAACAATATTAGAGTAATTGGGATCCCAGAAGAAGAAGAAAGAGAGAGAGGGGCAGAAGGTATAATGGAGCAAATTATAGGAGAGAATTTCCCTAATTTGGTGAAGGGAACAAGCATCAAAATCCAGGAGGCACAGAGAACACCCCACAAAATCAATAAAAATAGGTTCACTGCCGTCATCTAATAGTAAAGCTTACAAGACTCAGTGACAAAGAGAAAATCCTGAAAGTAGCTCAAGACAAGAGGTCTGTAACATACAATGGTAGAAACATTAGATTGGCAGCAGACCTATCCACAGAAACCTGGCAGGCCAGAACGGACTGGCATGATATATTAAGAGCACTAAACGAGAAAAATATGCAGCCAAGAATACTATATCCAGCTAGGCTGTCATTGAAAGTAGAAGCAAAGATAAAATCTTCCAGGACAAACAAAAACTCAAAGAACTTGCAAACACCAAACCAGCCCTACAGGAAATATTGAAAGGGGTCCTCTAAGCAAAGAGAGAGCCTAAAAGTAACAGACCGGAAAGGAATAGAGACAATATACAATAACAGTCACCTTACAGACAATACAATGGCACTGAATTCATATCTTTTAATAAAATGGGCTAAATGCCCCAATGAAAAGACATAGGGTATCAGAATAGATAAAAAAAACAAGACCCATTGATATACTGTCTACAAAAAACTCATTTTAGACCCAAAGACACCTCCAGATTTAAAGTGAGGGGGTGGAAAACCATTTACCATGCTAATGGACATTAAAATAAAGCTGGGATGTCAATCCTTTTATCAGATTAATTAGATATTAAGCCAAAGACTATAATAAGAGATAAGGAAGGATGCTATATCATACTTAAAGGGTCTGTCCAACAAGCAGATCTAACAATTGTAAATATCTATGCCCCTAACATGGGAAAACCAATTATATAAAGCAATTAATAACAAAATCAAAGAAACATATCAACAATAATACAATAAGAGTAGGGAACTTTAACACCCCCCTTACTGAAATGAAGAGATCATCTAAGCAAAAAATAAACAAGGAAATAAAGGCTTTAAATGACACACTGGACTAGATGGACATCACAGATATATTTAGAACATTTCATCCCCAAACAACAAAATACACTTTATTCTCTAGTGCACTTGGAACATTCTCCAGAATAGATCACATCCTGGCCCACAAATCAAGTCTCAACTAACCCAGCAAGAGAAGAGAAATAATAAAAATCAGAGCAGAAATCAATGAAATAGAAACCAAAAGAACAGCAGAACAGATCAACGAAACTAGGAGCTAGTTCATTGAAAGAATTAATAAGACTAATAAACCCCTGGCTGGACTTATCAAAAAGAAAAGAGAAAGGACCCAAATTAATAAAATGATGAATGAAAGAGGAGAGATCACAACCAACACCAAAAAACTACAAACAATTAGAAGAACATATTATAAGCAACTATACACCAGCAAATTTGGCAATCTGGAATAAATGGATGCATTCCTAGAGACACATAAACTACCAAAACTGAACCAGGAAGAAATAGAAAACTTGAACAGCCCCATAACCACTAAGGAGATTGAAGCAGTCATCAAACTGCTTCAACAAACAAGAGCCCTGGGCTAGATGGCTTCCCACGGGAATTCTACCAAACATTTAAGAAGAATTAATACCTATTCTCCTGAAACTGCTCCAAAATAGAAACGGAAGGAAAACTTCCAAACTCATTTTATGAGGCCAGCATTACCTTGATCCCAAAACCAGACAAAGACCCCATCAACAAGGAGAATTATAGACCAATATCCTTCATGAACACGGATGCAAAAATTCTCACCAAAATACTAGCCAGTAGGATCCAACAGTACATTAAAAGGATTATTCACCAGGCCAAGTGGGATTTATTCCTGGGCTGCAAGTTTGGTTCAACATCTGCAAATCAATCAACGTGATATAATACATTAATAAAAGAAGAACAAGAACCATATGATATTCTCGATTGATGCTGAAAAAGCATTTGACAAGGAACAGCATCCTCTCTTGCTCAAAACTCTTCACAGTGTAGGCATAGAGGGTACATTCCTCAATATCATCAAAGCCAACTATGAAAAACCCATAGCAAATATCATTCTCAATGCGGAAAAACTGAGAGCTTTTACTCTATGATCAGGAACACGGCAGGGATGTCCACTATCTCCACTGCTATTCAACATAGTACTAGAAGTCCTAGCCTCAGCAATCAGACAACAAAAAGAAATTAAAGGCATGTGAATCAGCAAAGAACTCAAACTCTCACTCTTTGCAGATGATATGATACGTTATGTGAAAAATCCAAAAGACTCCACTTCAAAACTGCTACAACTCACAGGAATTGAGTAAAGTGTCAGGATATAAAATCAATGCACAGAAATCAGTTGCATTTCTATACACCAACAGCAAGACAGAAGAAAGAGAAATTAAGGAGTCGATCCCATTACAAATGCACCCAAAACCATAAGATAACTGGGAATAAACCTAACCAAAGAGGCAAAGAATCTGTACTTAGAAAATTATCAAGTACTCATAAAAGGAATTGAGGAAGACACAAAGAAATGGAAAAAAGTTCCATGCTCATGGATTGGAAGAACAAATACTGTGAAAATGTCCATGCTACCTAAAGCAATCTACACATTTAATGCAATCCTTATCAAAATACCA
>CM052883.1:128829140-128847971 GCA_028534135.1 Potos flavus | reverse complement strand
ACAGTCTCTTCAACAAATGGTGTTGGGAAAATTGGACAGCCACACGCAGAAGAATGAAACTGGACCATTTTCTTACACCACACACAAAAATAGACTCAAAATGGATGAAAGACCTCAATGTGAGACATGAATCCATCAAAATCCTTAAGGAAAACACAGGCAGCAACCTCTTCGACCTCAGCCGCAGCCACTTCTTCCAAGAAACATAGCCAAAGGCAAAGCAAGCAAGGGGAAAATTGAACTATTGGGACTTCATCAAGATCAAAAGCTTTTGCACAGCAAAGAAAATAGTCAACAAAACCAAAAGACAACCAGCAGAATGGGGAAAATATTTACAAATGACATGTCAGATAAAGGGCTTGTATCTAAAATCTGTAAAGAACTTATCAAACTCAACACCCGAAGAACAAATAACCCAAGCAAGAAATGGGCAGAAGACATGAATAGACATTTCAACAAAGAAGACATCCAAATGACCAACAGACATATGAAAAATTGCTCAACATCATTTGGCATTAGGGAAATACAAATCAAAACCACAGAGAGATACCACCTCAGACCAGTCAGAATGGCTAAAATTAACAAGTCAGGAAATGACAGATATTGGCGATGATGCAGAGTAAGAGGAACACTCCTACACTGTTGATGGGAATGCAAGCTGGTGCAGCTACTCTGGAAAGCAATATGGAAGTTCCTCAAAAAGTTGAAAATAGAGCTATCCTATGACCCAGCAATCTCACTACTGGGTATTTACCCTAAAGATACAAATGTAGTGATCCAAAGGGGCACGTGCAACTGAGTACCTACAGCAGCAATGTCCACAATAGCCATACTATGGGAAGAACCTAGATGTCTATCCAGCAGATGAATGGATAAAGAAGATGTGGTATATATATACAATGGAAAACTATGCAGCCATCAAAAAAAAAAAATCTTGCCATTTGCAATGACATGGATGGAACTAGAGGGTATTATGCTAAGTGAAATATGTCAATCAGAGAAAGACAATTATCATATGATCTCTCTGATATGAGGAATTTGAGAGGCAGGTCAGGGGATCGTGCAGAGTAGGGAAGGAGAAAATGAAACAAGGTGGGATCAGGAGACAGACATACCATAAGAGACTCTTAATCTGAGGAAACAAACTGAGGGTTGCTTGGGGGTGGGAGAAGAGGGATAGAGTGGCTGGGTTATGGACATTGGGGAGGGTATGTGCTATGGTGAGTGCTATGATTCACAGACCTGTACCCCTGAAGAAAATAATACATTATATGTTAATAAAAAATAAAAAATTTTAAAAATTTAAAATATTAAAAGAAAATGGATCAGAAGAATGAGACAAAAATCTACAGGGTTAGGCCTTAATTGAACATGAATTCATTGAGAATAATAAGTAATTGGTATTGGGGATTCTGAGAAAGCATTAGAGAAAATCTTATCATTGATAAAACTAAGACATTGTTCTATAAAAATCTGAACTTTGAGCATGTACCCATGCAGAGATTAACAATGTTATGTAATTTAGGACAATCAAGATGGTGATAATAGTACCAATGATAAAGGCTTTATAATATGTCAGACATTGTGGTAGGCAATTTGCAGGCATCATTTCATTCACTCTTCAAACATTCAATTCTATTCTATTATCCCATCCTGCAGACACCAAGGCTTACAGTGGATGGGTGACTTGCCCAAGATCACCAAACCACTAAGGAAAGAGTCAGTATTAGGAACCCATCTAACATCAAAGCCAGTGCTCTAAATCACTAAAAACAAAAGCACTGCTTTACTGCAAAACACTATAGACTACACAAACAAAATAAAACAACAACAACGAATAAAATCCACATCACCTAAACCCCAACAATGAGATGAAGATTTTCTGATGAAAATAGATGGCATATTTTTACCTATATATACAAAAAAAAATTAGAAATAAATATAAGAATCCCATGTATACTATTTATAATTTGACAGATAAATTACCATGCTATATAATTATATACTATTCTCATTCTTTACAGTTGATTTATCTATTCCATTAATCTTTTTGATAATTTGAAAAGTCCTGAATGAATGGTATGATTTCGTATAGCTATCTGGACCTGAAGAACTCCAATTTACTCTTGTCTTCAAAATTCTGGTACACAGAATACACAGATAAGTACTATTAGCTTTAGAATGCTGTCTTATCAGATTTGTAAAAGATGGTTATAATTCATTACCATCACAGAGCATGTATTTTATATTTTCTGAATTTTATTAAACTTTAACTTCTTGAGGGCAATCTATATACATCGAAAGCAATCTTCATCGAAGTTATTAAATGCTGTCTCACTTCTCTATTTTCCATCTGCATGGTGCTAGCAATTCAACTCTCCCCTCTCCTTCTCTTTTTCCTTTAAACCTTGATGGAAGAAAATAAGTCCTGGACAGTGTTTATCGTTACAATCACTTTTATAAGGCAGTGAAATAATCAAACAAGCTTACCTTACTTTATTATTTTTGTCTTGTACGATTTAAATCCCAGATTTAATTTAAACATTTTAAATTTCAGCTTATACTATGAGTTTTGTCAGTGAGAAAAAGTGTAATAAAATAGTCATCTTCTCCACTTGCATGTCAAATCAGATAGAGGCTTCTCTTGCTTGCCTGCTCTAAATATTGGAATGAAAAACCAGCTATTCCTAATAATAATATTGAGAAACATTTGTTGGCAGCTTACCATGTATCAGGCATTGTGCTTTATTTTACTAATTCTTAAAAATTATAAGAGATGCCAACCATAATTATCCCAGTTTTATAGCTGAGGAAAATGTGACTCAGAGAGAGAAAATAATTTGCTATGTTGTCTTGCCCAAGATCACACTGTTAGTAAATTGTACTGGAGCCAACACTTGAATCGAGGTGGTTTATTTTTGGGGTTCATGTTCTTATCCACTCTGCTCTTCTGCCTCTCATTTCTACCTCTCGCTTAATTTCTAGAACATGGCTTGCTTATGAGTCTCACCATACCTTTATGAAGCAAACTTACTACCATTGGTTCCGCTTTCTGATCGGGTCCATTAAAAGCTATAGTTACATTTTTGTGTTTCTCTGTTCAAATATATATACTAATTGATCACACATATTTCCATTCTTAATCAACAATATTTCAATAACCTCCACATCTAAAAAATAATAATAATAAAATAACCTCCACATCTAGATATCCACTTTCATATCCATTCTCACTCTCAACATTAAATTCCTGTTTTTTTACGTATCTCTTTTACCACCTCATGTAGACCTCTCAAATTAAAAATGTCTACATCTGAACTCATTTCATCCCTTCAACTGTCTTTGGCTTTCCTATGTCACTTATGGGATACTAACACCTACCAATCTAGGTCATAATTACACCCAGTCTGGAAATACAGGAATCATCTTTGAGTTTATGAACTTGTTCCTCATTTTTCCTTCTAATTTATAACCATACTCCCTTCATACTACCTCCCAATATCTCTTTATCCATCTTTTTCAGTGAATTAAGATTGATTTGGTGGAAGTCCTCATTATATCTCACTTGGGTGACTAAAATTGTGCCCTAAGTTTTCCTCTTGTTTCCATTCTTTGTCCTCTCTCATACATATGAAGGAGTAATCTCAAACTCAAATCTTAGTCATTTAACTACTGCAAAACACTCACCTTCCTTAGCAACTACAAGATATTAAGATCCTATGTTTGCAAACAGAGCATTTCTGGATTTCACCTTTCTTACTTATTTAGCATAATATCCTTGCCTGACACTCCTGTCCTTGAATCTGATACTGCATTCACATTGGATTGCTTGAAATTCTCCATATTCAATGTCTTTGCACACAATTGTTGCATATATCTAAATTCCTTTTTGTCCCTTTCTTTACAAGTAGCCATAATCACATACGGTCATTCAATATTATTTCTTTTGTGACCATTACACATATTATTGCTATATCATTTCTCAAAATGAATTGCAATGATGTTTTTATTTATGTTACTAGATATAAAGTTCCTTCAGATCATGGACTGAGATTCATCTTTATTTTGGCAGTGCCCATAAATGCCATAATGGGCACACAATAAAAATATTTGTTGAAAATATAAATGGATGACTGAATGGAAGAGGAGTGTCATTTGTTCTGGACTTCAATATATAGGCAGGAAGAAATGGAATTTGTGTCAATTTCACTGTCATAAATAAGTGTAAATGTATTTTGTTTCCCACTCTTTAAAGTAAAATAATACTTGCCTTTAATAATAAGAGCTTTATTCTAATTTTATCATATATTCCTTAAATTATTTTAGTTGAAAAAACATGGAGTATGTCTATGCAATTACTATAATTAACATTTAAATTATGATTAAATAATCTATTATAATGACACAAATTCAGGCACATAGTAAGCGCTCAAAAAATGTAGTTGAGTGATATCAATTAACTAAAAGGATACATTAAAAATTTCAATTTCTTTAAGTATTAATTGAATTTAGGCATATTTATTTTTAAGTAAAATGTGATCATAGGGCTTGCTTTAAAAGTTCTACAACAAAGTTAGAGGAGATATATAATAGAGCACTTATCTTCAAACAGCCCTCCCTAAATTATCCAAATACAGTATCTTTAATACAGTATATGAAATAATTCTAATAATCTAATGTCTAGTTCTCTAACTACTGAATTAAACTGAGTATGGAGAGTCCAAGTCATTAAACAGACATATAGTCTGCCACCAAATGTCACTTTCAAACATAATTTGATGCATTAAACCAAAAGAAACATAAGTCATATGCATAAAATATTTCAGAAAGGTGGTCTCCTTCAACTCTTGTTGAAAATAATAAAACAATAGGCTCGAGTGTTGGATGCCTAGTGGATACTGTATAAAATACTATTAAACTCTTCTGCAATAAAGCAAGATCTATATGGATGGAACACAAAAGTATAGTAAATGAATATTTAGTATCTTTATAAATAATGATTGGATTTTCAATTGCATTAAAAATGACTATTCAAATCAATAGCCTATTATTTCAGAGGACATCATCTATTTCACAAATATGGTGCATAATAATTAAAAGTGCTGTTGTCAATAGGCTCAGGGTTAATTGCAAAAGCAGTGGGAAGGCCAATGTTGGCTGAGTAATATTCAAAATTAATTAACAGTCAAGTGTAATGAACATTTGTGCATCTGCAAGAAATGTTTCAAAATCAATCTTGCATTGAGTTGAGGGCTACCGTAAATGTTTTTCACAAATACTATGGACAAATATTAAAATATCTGGAAAGCTACCAGTGGCTAATCATTCAAAAGCTCAAAAATCAATAAATAACACTGTTTAAGTATGGCTATGTAAATTTTCAATATTTCCCAAAGCACTCCACTTTTATGTAATACAGTCTTCTGCAGATTCATTATTCTTCTTAACAATTCATGTTATTCACATAAACCTTTAATAAAATGGATATTTTGGGTTTTACCTAGATTAACTTAGAAACTCATATGTGTAAAAGACAGAAAAAGGGAACTATGAAAATAAAAGAAGGGATGTAATCTAACTATAAAGTTGCTTTTGTTTATTGAGTTTTTATGTTGATAATGAGGTTCACAGGTTTATACTTGCTTTATTGACATCTGAACTGCCAAAATAATGCATTTAGAGCAGATAATACAGAGGCACAAAGGAATAAAAATAAATTTTCTATCCTTGCTTTCAAATTCCATAACCTGTCAACCTATCAAAGGTAACTATCATCACAATTTGGTATACATTCTATGTATTTCTCTCTATACATATAAACATTTGCAAGTGTGTGCGTTAGTGTGTGTGTGTATATTTTTTATTTTTTTTTTAATTTTTAAATTAGGCTCCACAGCCAGCATGGAGCCCAACATGGGGCTGGAACTCATGACCCTGAGATCAAGACCTAAGTTGAGATTAAGAGTCAGATGCTTAAATGACTGAGCTACCCAAGTGTCCTGTATGCATATATTTTTATTTTCCTATGCTGATAAAAATATACACATAGCATCCCACTTGCTGCTTTATCATTTAAAATGCACATCACTCCAAGTAAATAAACACACATCTGATCTAATCTGCCTATATAATCAATAAATATAGATCTAAACTATAGTTTTAATGACTGCATAATATTTTGTACTATGGCTATATCACAGATACTTTTAAATTGCTCCCCTATTTATAGACATTCAGATTATTCTCCAGTGGATCTTTTTTGCATTAAAAATAATGCAGCAGGGGCGCATGGGTGGCTCAGTCATTAAGCGTCTGCCTTCGGCTCAGGTCATGATCCCAGGGCCCTGGGATGGAGAGCCAGGCATCGGGCTCCCTGCTCAGCGGGAAGCCTGCTTCTCCCTCTCCCACTCCCTCTGATCATGTTTCCTCTCTCGCTGTGTCTCTCTCTCTGTCAAATAAATAAATAAAATCTTAAAAAAAAAAAATAATTCAGCAATAAACTCACCTGAACATATGTCCCTAAGTGTTACAGTACTTACTTACATCTCTAAGATTGTCTAAGGCGAAATACTTATGTCAAAGGATAAATATGTTTTAAAAAATTAATGGTAAATATTGTCAAATATTCTGTAAATGTTTGTAAAAATGCATATTTTACCAGCAACATATATCATGTCTAATTACTGTTCAAATACTATTGAACATATTATGTAGATTTTAGATATTGTAATAAGATAGGGCAACAAAATAGTAAAAATATATAAAAACTAAATTATTTTAAATGATTGTGTTTAATATTTAATGATATTATTTTATCGGTTCATATATTTAGTAACCCCAAGAGATTCTATTAAAAACAGTAGAATTGGGGCACCTGGGTGGCTCAGTTGATTAAGCATCTGCCTTCGGCTCAGGTCATGATCCTAGGGTCCTAGGGATCGAGGCCCACATCAGGCTCCCTGCTCAGCAGAGAGCCTGCTTCTCTCTCTCTTCCCCACTCCTCTCCACTTGTGCTTACTCATCTCCCTCGTGCTTTCCATCACTGTCTCTCTCTCTCTCTCTCTTAAATAAATAAATCTTTTTAAAAAATTAGAATTAATAATTGAATTGGCAATGTATCTGCATATAAAATGAATATGCAAAACAAGCTGTTTTTCATTATACTAACAAAAGCCAGTTGAAAATGATATTGAAAAAAATAACCCATTTATGGGGTCTCTGGGTGACTCAGTCAGTTAAACCCCCAACTCTTGATTTCGGCTCAGGTCATGATCTCAGTGTCCTACAACAGAGCCCTGGGTGTGGAGCCTGCTTAAGATTCTCTCCCTCTCCCTCTCTGCTGTCCATCTTCCACTACCTGCATGGGCTCTCTCTCCCTAAAAAAAAAAAGAAAAAAGAACCCATTCACAACATAAATCAAAAATATGAAAATACCTAAGATTAAATTTAACAATTAAGGTATGACTCATATGATGAAAAAAAAAAAGCAAATTAACATAATTATACTGGAGATTTAAATGCTTAATAAATGAAGATATCATGCTCTCATGTGAAACACAAATACATCAGTCTTCAAATATTATTCATTAAGACAATTTGTATCTGAATTAATGTGTTATGTTTAAATTGATTAAACGATTAATTGATTAAAATGATTATAATATTGTATGAACTAATAAATACAGGAAAAGTGGCCAGTTTTACAGACATAAGAGTGATCCTACACCTACCAGCTATTACAACTTATTACAAGGCACTGAAGAAGTAAAGCTGTTAACAGCTTTTCACCTAGGATTAGATCATTGTCCATGCCAAGGAAGACAATTTAGAACTGGTGGATTAAAATCATACAAAATAATTTCTCTGACCAAATACACTAAATAGAATTTGTAAATTAAATTTTTAATTGTTTGGAACCAAATCATAATGAAAATACAAAATGTCAAAATTTGTGGAATTTATAGCTTCAAATTCCCCTTTAAGAAGGAATAAGATTTTTTTTTTTTTAATTTTATTTATTTGTCAGAAAGAGAGAGCACAAGCAGGCAGAGAGGCAGGCAGAGGCAGAGGCAGAAGCAGGCTCCCCGCCAAGCAAGGAGCCCGATGTGGGACTCGATCCCAGGAACCTGGGATCATGACCTGAGCCGAAGGCAGCCGCTTAACCAACTGAGCCACCCAGGCGTCCCAGGAATAAGATTATTGTAAGACCACTGTCTTTACCACACTACACATACTCTCTCTCTCACACACACACACACACACAGTTTATTAGCATGAGCATAAGCAAATAAGTGGAACAGACTAACAACCAGAAATACAACGATGGATACGGAAATATATCCATGAATACAAGGAAGTTAGGGACAAACTTTATTTTAAAATAAAGTTTGATTTTATTAGGAAAGGATAATATATATATAGATAGAGATATCTATATATATAGATATATGGCCTACATTAGCTATGAATTAGGAAAAATGTTATATTACTATAAGATTAAGTATTTAAGTAACTATTTTAAAAGAATATTTGTATTACATTGTGTTATTCTTAAACAAAATAGAAAAACCAAAACTCATAAAGGAAAATATTGATAAACTAGACTCTATACAAATTTTAAATTACTCAATGATAAAATATATCTAAGCATTGTTAAAATCATGGGAAAAGATTTTTAACACGCCTCAGACAAAATACAGATATCTTTAAAATACATAGCTGGCAAGTTAATTTTGGAATATTAATAAAATGTTGCAATTCAAAAAAGGAATTTTCAACAAATAAGAAAGTTGTTTAGTTTTACCCATTATCAACTAAATGTCATTTAAAACCGTGATATACTTTTTGTCCAAAATACTTGGCAAATTTCAAAAACTGATAAAATCATGTTAACATGATTAGTCAAAATGTCCTTCATCAACCACATCTGTGTGGAATGTTACTAAAGTGGCATTTGAAGCAAAATAAACTTGGGAGCAAGAGCAAGAAGAGTTAGATTTTAATTCCCTAGAAAAAACAAACTGGTGGTTCACAAGACTGGACAGCCAAAAAAGGCAGCCACAGAAAAGACAGCAAAGCAGAGAAGCAATCATATCAGAAGTAAGTCAAACTTGACCTCAAGAGCAGCTGTTTAAAAATAATAATAAAACGTAGGGACCCATCATGCAGAAGAAAATTGCTTTAACTTCCCCAGTAGGGCACTATAACTACTAGTTGCCGGTGAAAGAATTTCATGGTATCCCTGGGCCTTCGATTCACTACCCCCATGGGGAAATCACCGCTAAACATTTTCCACCCCTTGGAAAAGTGAAGTGTAGTTGAATCTGTCTGGCTCTGTGACCAGACAAACTGCATTAGAATCCCGATTGCTACCAAGTCTTACTTTCTTCATCTAAAAACTGTAGATATTATCTACAATGTGAGGATTAAATAAAAGATCAGTGAAAATCGATGACACAGTACTTGGAATGGGAGAGGTGTGTCCCAAAAGTCAACCCCTCTTCCTTCCCTAATGCATGTGCAGACCAAATTAATTATCAGTGCTCTATACATATTGCCATGTAGGTGAGTAAGCCAATTAGCAAACCCTTTGACTTTGCATCAACTGACAAGAATCATTTGACAAAACATCAGCAATGCGGGGGTTTTTTAGTTTAATGTGTCTACTGAGTTTAAAAAAAAAATCTGCTTAGCATTTATATTTCAATCTTACTTTTACTTGAATCCCCTTTTTAGGTTTATTCTCCTTATTTCATTCTTAGGTATGGTGGCAAAAATCTTTCAGTTGGGAGTCTGAAAAACCCCATTCAAGTCCCAACTGTTTTTTAGACATAATCAGCTAACATCTGTCACCCATGACCTGTTCAATGACAAACAGGTCCTAAGAGCAAACTCACCACAGTATTTCAATAATCAAAAGAAATATTGTCTACAAAACCCCTCTTTTGGTCAAATATAAAATTTCTTCCTTTAGTGTGGGTTTCCCCAGGATTAAATGCTAGGACAAAGATTCTAGAGAGGATCATTTTTGGGTGATGCAAATAAAAACAAAAATAAATACCAGGAAGGAAAAACGTTGAGACAGAGAAGGGGAGAAGACAGTTTGACAGATTAAAGATGGCCACAAATTTTTAAAGCCCTATAACTGAAAGGTGGGACCTATCCCTCTACTCATTCAGTCTGGTGGGAGGAGAAACGGCTATGACATTTTTCTTTTTCTTTTTCTTTTTTTTTTAAGATTTATTTATTTAAGAGTAAGAGAGAGCTCACATACATGATAGAGAGGGAGAAGCAGACTCCTCACTGAGCAGGGAGCCCCACGCAGGGAGCTTGACCGACTAAACCACCCAGGTAGCCCAAGGCTAGGACTTTTTTGATCAACTGAGTGTGAGTGTAGTAGAGGGATACTTGTGCCAATATTGAAACCCAAGCATAAGAGACTAGAAGCTTCTACTACATGTCTCTTGAAATACTTGGTGTTAGGATTCTAAGCTGCCATGTCATTAGTCCAGCTACCTGCTAGAGAGACCGGGTGGAGAGACTAATAATTCATGATGAGGGGGAGAAACCCAGCTAGACTCAGCCTGCCCTCCAACTGTCCCTATCAAGGCACTAGGCACATGAGCACAATTACTTTGGATCCTCCCTATCAGCACAGCCACTGAATGTCCCCCCACTTGATGCCAAATGAATCAGAAATGTATAATTGGGCTCTGTCCGAACTTGTGATTCACAAAATTGTGAAATGTGGTGTAAGTGTTGTTGTTTTAAGCCACTAACATTTGGAGAAGTTTGTTAGACAGCAGTAAATACTCCAGACAATAGCCAAAAATAGCACATCATCAAGCCTACTATCACTGTGAGTGTATGAAGCTCAATCCCATGGGAAAATTCTAGGCAATGATGTCAAAAACCTTAGAGTTCACCCTTAGAGAAAACCTAACCTTAGAGTTAGCCCACCTGAAGGATGAGCAAGCTGATGTATTTATATATCAATTATTGGTTGAACGTCAATTTCTTGGCTGCCAGGGAGGTCCGCAGTAGCACGCCCTGCAGTGGTGAATCCCAAGACACGGTAGCCGCTGATGGGGTCTGCCACTATCCTATACAAATGGAGTGTTTGGCGGGTCTCCCTTTGTCTTCTTTCTGGTAACAAAAGTCTACCTTGCCTGATCGTGATTCTAGTGCTTCTTCTCTCTTTTTATCACCTTTTATAAATCCTAAAACAAAACTACTACTATCCTCACCAAAACAGAAAAGTTGTAAATTTTTGCATTTGCAAAGTTTAGTTCCCATCTTACTGCCTTGCATTTTAGACCAATTAAAAGCCAATGGTCATACTTATAAATAACTATCAATTAAAAAATACTTCAAACTTTTGATTGTCTTTCCCTTTTGGGGTTGCTTCTTTGTGTTTATTTGTACTGAGTTATGGTCACAAGGCCTACTAACAGACTTCCTGAATTTGAATCTCTGCCATGCCACCTACTAATTCTGTGCTCCTTGGAAACTATTTAACATTTCCGTACCTCAGAAATGTTTCACTGTTGGTGCAAAGAGGGAAAATAATATTATCGTACTTATAGAATTAATGTGAGCACTGAAATAAATGATTAAATATAAAGCCCTTGGAATAGTGCTTGACATATATGTGTAGGACCTCAATAAACAGTAAAACATTATTTAAAAATCATAAAATGTAGAGATGACATAAAAATCTAAATTTGCCAAAAGACTATCAAGAGGCCTAAATAAATTATAATTCCTTGTTAGGCTTTTATGCCAACATATCTAAAGCAGTTCATAGAGTCATAACTTTCTCATAGTAGAACATTCTCTAAGGTTATGCTTCAACTTGAACAGAACTGTTATGGGCAAAACTCACTGAAGAGAGAGTGAACTGCATAGATCAAGAGGTATAGATGATAAGAAGCCTGGGTGTAAGCATTTCATGCTCATTTCGATGCCATCTACAGACTCATTCTAAGTCCAAGAACCATGTGCCCAAATTTCAATCAGCAAACTTACTCATTTTTCTTCATGCAAGATCTGCCTTTTAGACATTGAGATTGAAACCTAGAGAAGATATCAGCGTACAAGCAGTTTTAGCGTTTATTGAATTTCAGTGAATTTTTAAAACCCAATTTTATAATATGATTCAAAATTGCAATTCCAGCTTGAAAAAATAAACACCTCTGGGATCAGCTAGAGAGAGAAAAGAAGTATGGAAATCACATTCTAACTTTATTGTTCTTCTCTCTTTCACATGATATTCTGTAATTAATGATTGTTGTTGTCTGAGTTCCCAATGAAATTTCTGCTGTACTCTCTCCCCTGCTGGTAGCTTTCACAATGATTTGTATTTAAAGTTAGAGGCAAAAATAACACGACAAATTAGGCCACCTAGTCCTAAACGATGAATTGACTTTTTTCCCCACAACAGAGAATACAGTGCTTAAAATCCTAGCCAGTCGCCAGTTATTAGTTTGATCTTAACTCTTACGCTCCAGAAGAGTCTTGAATATGAATCAAATTGTATCCAGTGCCTCTCTCATTAAGCCCATTAGAATTGATCATGAGGTCAAGGCTTGACATTACTTTTCCCACTAACATTATTTAGCTGCCAGGTGCCCCATTCCTCTGGCTCTCTCCTCCCCCTGCACAATGCTTGTAACTGTTGAAGCTGGGTCATATCTTCAAAAGTGTTCATTTTACTACTTCTTAGTGAATGTTCAAAAATTTCCATAATACATTAAAAAATGCAAAAGAGATTATTATTCATCTTTTCTACCAGAAGTTTTATTCAAACTTTTTTCTGCTAAAAATTCTAAAAGATTTTGGGACAACTTATCAACCCAGGAAAGTTTTAATAACTATTTATTCACCTCCTTCTCTTCTCCTGGCTGGTAAACAAACATATGGATGGAAAGGATAATAAGGCAAAAAGCCATAATTTCTCCTTCAGTGTGAACTCTTTTTTTTTTTCAGTGTGAATTTTTATCAAGCAACAGTGAACTTTCAAATTGGACTGTTATAACTTAAGCACTCCTGAATGAATTCATTGTTAGATGTCTTCCTACCACTCTAGAACATGATAAAAGTGAGCTCCCAGCCAAGCTTCTCTGCCATAAGTTGGCAATACTTTATAAAAATATGTCTAACTTCAGTAAAGTTAAACCTAATGTTTTCTCTCCCATAACTTTTACTTCCAATCCTTTCCTCCTCCATGCTTCTTTTTAACATGGACTTGGAAAACCTAAATAACTTTGGAATATGGAGTCATATTTCACATAGAACTCAGGTTCTACAATGAATTCACAAGGTAGACTCAAAATTACCCTTACTAATTTCTTAACATTCCATCTTCATTTTAACACACACTACAACCCTGCTTACTAATGTCTTTAAATCCACAAATAAACACTGAAGTATATTTCATTCCATAAAAGAAAAAAAAAGGAGCAGAAAAGATAGACAAATGGTAGGATAAAATGCTCAGGATCTACAAAATTGTCTGAATTAACTATATCCTTGGTTCTCTTTGGTTTTAACATTTTTGGACACACATACAACACAAGTAACAAAGCTCCTCTCTCTCTTTTTCTCCTTCTTCTTTCTTTCGTCCCTTATTGATGTGCATGAGAAGAAAGGAAGGAGTGGAGAGAGAGAGATATAACTGAATCAGTAACCTATAATACAGCTTTATTATATTACTTTTATTTTTCCCATTTGAACAATAAAATCATTTTTAAGAAGTTCAAAGACTGTGCCTGTGAATCCTCCTCTCTTTTCCACTTGCAGTGTAAAATACAAGGTCGTATATCATCAACTCATCAGTGCTTGCACAGACCAGGTCCATGAGATAATCATTCTCATATTATCATTAATATTCTGAAATTTTAAATTTTAATTTATCAAAGTAAGCACTCCTACTATTTACTTGAGAAATGAATATTCGTTGCAAATGACCAAGACGTAAGTACCTTAAGCAAGAAAGGGAAATATATTAGTTCTCTTCCCTGGGGAGGAACTCTGGGGACACAAAAACTAAAGAAGTGCTACCAGGTCTACGGCCTCAATAGCTTCAACCAGGATCTAGACAGATGCCAAAGGTTTCAGACACACATCTCTCAGGCATGGCAATCCCAGAAGAAATAGAGCTTCCTTTTCCAATGTCTCAGTACAGCAATCCCAGAGAAACAGACTTTGGTCTTGCTCAGGTCCACAGCTTAGCTCTACAAGATTTATTATTTCCTAGAAAAGGAGTTACTACAATTGGCTAAACCAAAACATACATCTATACCTACAGCCAGAGGGCTAGATCTCTTATCAGAAAAAAGAAAATGAGAGAAAAAGTATACTTGTCAAATACAATAGCTGCCTTGTGGCCCTTGAGATTTTCATTAGGTTACAAGGTCAACTTTGCTATACTGAACACTTTTCCTATAGTTCTCTATAATGTGTATTATAAACACGTCCACGAGTCAGTTTCTAAATGGTCCAGAGATTTGCATTCTTAGGAAAAAAAATCACTTTAATTTAAAATTCTACATTTCACTTCAATGCTAATCTGATGAGCTAAATATGTTTAGATAGATAATTGGGGCTGCATACATCTGGAATTTTAAACCATGTACTCAGAAAGGAAAGGACAAGCTTTGGGTGGCAGGGGGGTGTCTAATGAAATGCAAAAAACAAGAAAATAAAGAACTCTTCATGAGAGAGTAGAAAATTAAAGGTGATAAAAATAATTCTGACCAATTATTTAATTCAGTTTCGTTATACTTTCCTAAAACTTGTCAATTAAGGAAATTATGTCAAAAAATTGGGCCAAGGCAAAATGGACTAATCAATAAAGAAAACTTAAGAGAACTTAAGAGAACATAAATCAATAGTCTAGTTCCTTTCCAAAACCAAAAGCCACAAAACTAAAACTCATCTCATTTTTGTACATAGTTGTTTGAGAGTACTTTAGAAAAGTATAAAGGATTGTTACCATAGAGGTGAATAAATGGGCTAAAATCCTGAATAATCAATAGTGTCTTTTTTTCTTAAATTTATAAATACGTTTTGGGTATCTTCCACAAGATCTGAGAATGACTGGATATGATGACATATTCAGCTGATTATTTAAAATCTGAAAAAAAGTAATCAGTCTTTAAACTCTTAAAATGAAACCACTTCATGAAAATTTATAAGCTATATGCACTTGTGTAAGGCCAAATATAAGTGCATAAAATATTCAGCTTTTTGAATTTAACATGACTTGTTTATACTGCTATTTAGTTTATTAAACTTCCAATCTCACATGCAAATGTCAAAGCTTCACTCTTTCCTGTCTAGTCAAAGCATACAATGGAAATCCAGATAATTATTAGAGTGTCCATACCTGTCTATCATAATCTTGCCAGTAAGTTAATGATATTCTCATTGAAAAATAAGATTATTTTCATATGGTCTAGGAAATAATAAACTGCTGGGCAGTTACTATGTGCCAGTCATTTTTTAGGCAATTTAAAACCTAAATATTTTACACTAAAGCATTTATCATAGAAATTAACATATTTTATCAATAAAAAATCTAAAACTTACAGACAACCTGTAATCAACGGGGCCAAAATTGAATCAGGTTCAACTCCAAAGCCAATGATATTATTTACTAGAGTAAATCATCTCCTAATTATGGGGTTATACTGATGGAGAGAGTTGTTTCCAACTATTTTTTCATTGCGAGAGGATTAGACAGCTGTGTCCATTGCCATGTGATTGATAGCAGCTCCTGCAAATAAAATATACTTTCCTTCTAAGTGGCAGGCTTGTCACGTGACTTACTTTGACTTACCTTGATCCATGAACTGTGAACACACGTGATGTATGTTATGTCTGAGGAAAGGCTTTAAGAGACACTGAAAGCTTCTACCACTTGTTCTTTTCCCTGTACCTTGAGAACAGCATGTGGCAAATATAGTTTGCTCCTCTTACCTGATTCCCAAGGTGAAAAGACATTTGCGGCAGAAAAACAGCCAGCGACATTTAGTATCAGTGGAAAATAAGTGTGTGCTGGTGGAAACCTATGAGATTTGGGGTTATAGGTCATTGCAAATGGCTAATAAATACAATACTGTGTATATTAATGAACAGAATTTATCATTCCAGCAGTTATAAAACAAATACAATCTTATTAGAATATTCTGCTTTTTACAAAAACTAAACTTCTAGTGGAGAAAGCTTTTTGCATTCACCATTCACTAATGGTAAGTAATTTTTATGCCTAGGAGTGCATCTTGGGAACATGAAGACTAAACCACTTTAGGGATAGAGTAAAAAGACAGAAGTGATCTGGAGACCCCATGGCAGGGTTGAGCTATCATTCCAGGCTTGCATTACAAACTCCTAGACTTCTTCTAGAGTGAGAAAAATAAACACCCTACTCATCCAACCTACTACAGTTAGGATTCTATCACTTATGGCCAAATGTAATCTTAACTATATCAAGAGGTCTTTCAACTGCCTAACAGTCCTTCATGTAATGTCTTCGGAGTAAAACAGTGAAGAAAAGAGTTAGAGGAGAAAGCAAGGAGGAGAGGAGAAGAGAGGCAGAATTAGGATGTTAACTAAATAAAAGATACGAGCTCAATTAAGACACACTTATTTCTTCTAAATGCAAATATTTAAGAATTTCCACAGAATAAAAAAATGGACCATAAAATTGCATCCGCTGCAAAAACATTAATTATACTCGCCAGATATTCCTTGGAAATATTTGTTTTGCCCCTTGTGAAATAAAAATTTTGCACATGTTGACAGAATTTCTCATATTAAATCATTCCTTTATTTGTGATAAAATTTCACTTGGTCCTAGTATATTATTATATGATATATTACCATTATTTATAATATATTCCTTAAATAAATGGCTACACTTATTTGCTAACGGTTAATGTGGTAAATCTGATCTATGTTCATAAGTGAAATTAATTTACTGTTTTTTTGTACTATCAATATCAAATTTTTATACAGCTATCAATTATTTATCAAATAGAGATTTCCAAATTGTTATGACTTCACATATTTTAAATAGCATATACATTACCAATTCAAAATCGTAGATAAAATTAACATATGAAGCTATCCAGTAATTGGTGTGTTTGAATGTTCCACCTATTCTATTGCCAAATTTGGACATTTATATTGACTATTCTTTCAGCTCAGATTATTTGGCCCTTAAAATTTGCCCATTCTCTCTAAGTTTCAGTCTTCTTTAGTTATTTTTTAGAACAGTTTTAGGGTTACAAAAAACAGAGGGAAGTATAGAGTTCCCATACAAACTCTCTCCCTTTCCTGTAACTCCCATATCCGCCAGAGTTCCCGTCATTATTAACACCTTGCATTAGTGCAGTACATTTATTACAACTGATAAACCAATTTTGATATGTTAACTAAAATCCATAGTTTACATTAGGGTTCATTCCTTTTGTTGTACAGTCTATGGGTTTTGAGTAATGTATAATAACATGTATTTGGCCACTGCAGTATCATATGTCATAGTTTCAGTGCCCTAAATATCCCCTATGCTTTAACTATTCATACTTCCTTCTTGCCCCTAACCCCTGGCAATGACTGTTCTTTCTACTGTCTCCATAGTTTTGCCTTTTCCAGAATGTCATATAGTCTTTTCAGATTGTCTTCTTTTACTTAGCAATATGCATTTAAGTTCCTTTGATGCTGTTTTGACATAAGGCCTCAAGCAGCTCAGTACAGGTGCTAATGAAGAGAAACTAAGGCCCTATGACAAAAGTCAGTAACAACTTGCTTGCCGTGTAAGAGAGCTACCTTGTAAGTAGATCCTCCAACTCCAATCAGGCCTTTGGATGACCTCTTCCCTGACTGACACGTAACAACTACCTCATGAGACACTAAGCCAAACTGTGCACCCACGCCACTCAAATTTCTTACCTAGAGAAATTATGAGGGACAATAAATGCTTTAAGAAGGTAAGCTATGGTGTATTTTCTACATAGCAATAGATATTCCAAGGCCATAAAGTTTCCTCTAAGAATAATTTTTGCTATGTTCCACATGTTTTGGTGGGAACAAATAAAACCATTGCAGTATTTTCTAAAAATTTGTATTCTCTCTTCTCATTTTCTTTTCTTTTTTTTTTTTAAAGATTTTATTTGGGGCGCCTGGGTGGCTCAGTGGGTTAAAGCCTCTGCCTTCGGCTCAGGTCATGATCTCAGGGTCCTGGGATCGAGCCCCACATCGGGCTCTCTGCTCAGCAGGGAGCCTGCTTCTTCCTCTCTCTCTCTGCCTACTTGTGATCTCTGTCAAATAAATAAATAAAAATCTTAAAAAAAAATAATAATAAAGATTTTATTTATTTATTTGACAGAGAGAGTGATCACAAGTAGGCGGAGAGGCAGGCAGAGAAAGAGGGGAAGCAGGCTCCCGACTGGGCAGAGAGTCCAATGTGAGGCTTAATCCCAGGACCCTAGGATCATGACCCGAGCCGAAGGCAGAGGCTATAACCCACTGAACCACCCAGGAGCCCCTCATTTTCTTCTTTTCTATGTAGACTAAGAAGGTCCAGAAGTCTGAGTGGCAAAGGGAATGGACATGAGTATACTGATGGTCACAGTGCTTGCTGGGCTGTGAATAATAAAATCTTTCATCTCTGTCCCAGGAGTCTCATGTTTCCTGCCAACACGCACAAATACTGTGGCAGTTTAACATGTTAGTTTACAAGTGTGGTAAAATCTCAGCCCCTTCAGAGTTTTGGCATACCCTTACAACCACATTAGAATTACTCAGTGTATTGTGGTGTTTTGTTTT
>CM052883.1:128786895-128828640 GCA_028534135.1 Potos flavus | reverse complement strand
AATATTGTGAAAATGTCTATGCTACCTAAAGCAATCTACACATTTAATGCAATCCCTATCAAAATACCATCAATTTATTTCAAAGAAATGGGACAAATAATCCTAAAATTTATATGGAACCAGAAAAGACTGTGAACAGCCAGAGGAATGTTGAAAAAGAAAACCAAAGTTGGCGGCATCACAATTCCGGACTTCAAGCTCTATTACAAAGCTATAATCATCAAGACATTATGGTACTGGCACAAAAACAGACACATAGATCAATAGAACAGAATAGGGAGCGCAGAAATGGACCCTCAACTCTATGGCCAACTAATCTTTGACAAAGCAGGAAAGAATATTCAATGGAAAAAAGACAGACTCTTCAACAAATGGTGTTGGGAAAATTGGACAGCCACAAGCAGAAGAATGAAACTGGACCGTCTCCTTACATCGCACACAAAAATAGACTCAAAATGGATGAAAGACCTCAATGTGAGACAGGAATCCATCAAAATCCTTGAAGAGAACATGGGCAGCAACCTCTTCAACCTCAGCCACCGCAACTTCTTCCAAGAAACATCACCAAAGGCAAGGGAAGCAAGGGCAAAAACGAGCTATTGGGACTTCATCAAGATCAAAAGCTTTTGCACAGCAAAGGAAACAGTCAATAAAACTAAAAGACAACTGAAAGAATGGGAGAAGATATTCGCAACTGACATATCAGATAAAGGGCTAGTATCCAAAATCTATAAAGAACTTATCAAACTCAATACCCAAAGAACAAATAATCCAATCAAGAAATGGGCAGAAGACATGAACAGACATTTCTTCAAGAGGACATCCAAATGGCCAAGAGACACATGAGAAAGTGCTCAACGTCACTCAGCATCAGGGAAATACAAATCAAAACCACAATGAGATACCACTTCACACCAGTAAGAATGACTAAAATTAACAAGTCAGGAAACAACAGATGATGGCGAGGATGCAGAGAAAGGGGAACCCTCCTACACTGTTGGTGTGAATGCAAGCTCGTGTAGCCACTCTGGAAAGCAGTATGAAAGTTCCTCAAAAAGTTGAAAATAGAGCTATCCTACAACCAGCAATCTCACTACTGGGTATTTACCCTAAAGATACAAATGTAGTGATCCAAACGGGCACGTGCACCCGAATGTCTACAGCAGCAGTGTCCACAATAGCCAAACTTTGGAAAGAAGATAGATGTCCATCAACAGATGAATGGATAAAGAAGATATGGTATATGTATACAATGGAATACTATGCAGCCATCAAGAGAAATGAAATCTTGTCATTAGCAATGACATGGATGGAACTAGAGGGTATTACGCTAAGCGAAATAAGTCAATCAGAGAAAGACTATTACCACATGATCTCTCTGATATGAAGAATTTGAGAGGCAGGGTGGGGGGCTGTGGGGGGGAATGAAACAAGATGGGATCAGGAGGGAGACAAACCATAAGAGACTCTTAATCTCGCGAAACAAACCTAGGGTTGCTGGGGGGTAGGGATAGGGTGGCTGGATTATGGACATTGGGGACGGTATGTGCTATGGTAAGTGCTGTGAAATGTGTAAGCCTGATGATTCACAGACATGTACCCCTTGGACAAATAAAACATTATATGTTAATAAAAAAATATTTTTCCATGAATCAGAGGTTAATACGCCAACAACAGAAAAGTATCAGAAAAACATTCAAAAAGTTCAAATATGAAACATAACTGAACTTATTAGCATAAAATTTAAAGCAAAGAAATGCTAAAATGCCTCTGAACTATGGATATAAGAAGTATTTAAAATTTATGGTTTGAAAATACTCTCCAATGGTATAATAAGGGCATTCCAAGTTAAGTAGAAGTAATAGGATATCAACTGGAATTAGTCAATAGAAAGAAGCTGCAAAATTACCTGTAAATTTTCTAAGTATTTGAAAGAACATAAATGGTAAAATAATACCTTACTTTTTGACACTATCCTTAACTATCCATATCATAAATAGTAGTAGAAAATACTACATTCATTATAATGTACAATGTTAATGTAGATGTTATAACTTCTATTTTTACAGCTGAGGAACCTAGACAGGTATATATTGTGTTTTTGTCACAAAATTTATCTTCAAATTTCTAATCAAAGAACAGAATGTGAAAATTTAAATTCAATACAGAAAAATTTTTGGAATAATCAGACGTTTTTAAAGCCAACTCAGAAACCCGTATCATTTACCATTCTCCAACATCAAAAAATTCAAAGTTGTTTTCTATTCCTTGCAGAACAATTTGTAATAAAACATTTTTTTTGGTTTGTCTGCTTCTCTTTTCTTTATGTATGACTGATACACAAGCTCGTATCTATAGTATGGACATTTTCCTGACTCAAGATACCTGCTTTGCACTCTCCCCGAAAATAAAACATTTTGTTTTTATTATACTCTTACACTTGTGTTTGTATGTCACTCTATAAGATACTATTTACATGTTGTTTATTTAAATCATGTCTTTGATTTTCTACTATTTTTTGGTACCTAATACAGTGTCTTTCATGCAGCAGACATTCAAAATATATTTTTCATCAACAGTGTGCATAATAATTAATAGTAAGACTGCTGGAAGATGGATTTTTTATTAATATTTGTCAGTGTAATAAATTACCAGACAGAATCTACATCTCAAAGGGATATTCATGTAAGTCATAGTATCCCAGAAATCCCCATCTTTTCAAAATACTGTAATCATATTAATCAACATAGTACAACACTCATCAGTGAGAAATAGGGTGAAGTTAAAAGGGAAAAAAAAACTAATAGCATTGACAATGTGTAAAAAGAGTAATGTAAAGAAATTAATCTTTCACAAACTTGTGCTCCCTCGATTACTGTGATCCAGTATGTTGTAATCAATTCTAAAGGTTTTTGCTATAACGACATGACAACTTGTTTCTAAGTCATTACTCTGGGGTTTGCAAATTAAAAATGTTCTTTATTGTCATCTTAATGAGATGTAAAATTATAAGCTCCTTGTCCTCTCAAGTAGTGAACTTAGAACAGTAGTTAACTTTCTTCCCCACAACAGACAGATGGATATTCTATACAGAGCTTGTTGAGTGGGTGGCCCCAGATTTGTGAAGCCCTCAGAAGGGAAACAAAGGGAGCAGAGAACTACTTGATCTGTGCTACCTGAAATTTGAAGGGAACAGGGTCTAATGACCAACAGTTTCCTGAAAAATATACAGAAGTACGAAGCTGATTGCATCTGCAAAGCTGACAGAAAAGCCTACACTAAGAGTAACCATCATGCCAATGACTTAGACAAATTCTGTGAGTACAATAGCACCAAGGAAAGTAGCTGAGCTTGAAACACTGGGCCCAAGAAATTAACATGTGAAGACAAAGTGAACTCATTAGCAAGAGGCTTGAAGGGTATATCATTAAGAGAACTGAGGAAAGTCTCTTCAATTATCATTTGAGAGTGGGGAAAAGAGAAAAAGAGAACTAAAATTCTCCGTATAAGTTCTAATTCCACCCAGAAGTGTGTTTCATGATTAAAGAGAGTTAATAATATATTTCTCTTCCTCCTTATCAGTACATAATGTGCTACTGCTGAAAATTATTGCTTTGGAGAGAAAGAGTCTATGTGCCTGTGTTTGTGTGTGACAGATGTGTGTGTGGTATGCACATATGTCTGATGTAACAGTCACAGGCTGGATACTGGAAAAAATAGAGGCACATCATCACTCACATAGGTATGAAAATGGAGGAGATGAGTAGAGCTCATGACCATGCCTAGATAATTCCACTGGACTTGAACCGTCAAAGAACAGCATACAATAACCTATTATCTGAGTTTATTATTCCAGCTCATTTGAGGAAAATTGGCTTTAGAGTGGAAGTAGATGGAGGTTCATCCATTTGGTCAACAAATATGTAGTAAGGACCTATTATATTCAGAATGTAACTAAAGTAAGTTTCATGTGACACAGAGCCTTCATAAGGAAATGAAAACCTGAAGAAATAAACAATATTTTTATGCTAGGTTTGATGAAGAGTGAATGGTCTTGAAGAAATGTGATAAGTCAGAGTACAAGATTAAGAGAAGTAAACTGGGGAAAATGTCCACGAACTATTTGTTATAAGGTTCTTCTCAGTATCCCTTTGTTTCAGAGATAAAGATTTTGCTTTCTTCCTTGTATTCTTCCTTCTCACATGAGGGTTTTATGACCTGTTTCAGGGAGAAGGATGGGATGAAGACCAAGTCTTCCTGCAGCTATTCTCTTAAACTCCTTCATCTTAAAATATTAAACATGACAAGCTGCCATATTTTAGGGTAGCATATTTTGAGCCCCATCAGCTCCTAGATCAGGTGACAGAACACTCTACTGATATTCAAACATTTAACAACCTCTAAGGGATGATCATTTCCTATATAGATATGGTGAAACAAAGGCAAAAGAAATGTAGCTTAAATTAAATCTCCTTACAGCTTGCAGCCCACTGACAGATACCTGAAATATGCAGAGCGTGACCTTCTTCAAGGCATTCATGGTTGCCTTAATGTTGATGCTATGCTAGAGACTAAAAGGAACTTTATCTTAACAGCAGCTAGCCCCTCAAGGTCTTAAAAACCTTGCTTCAAAATTCCTTAGAAATTTACTTTATCACTACTCTCCTCCCTCCACAAACTGAAAAGTATGTAATCGGTCACTCCTCACACCACCAGTGTAGCTCTTTCCGCCCACAGGTCCTGTCCCTGTGCTATAAGAATTCTTGCACCAATTCTTGCACCTTCGTGCACCAAAAACATCTCAAGAATTCTTTGTTAGCTGTTCGCCCATGAACCCAATTTCGAATCACATCATTTTATCTGCTAGTGCCTGATTCATTATGAAGACGAGACCACTGTACAATGGCCAGCCAGCTTTACTGGTTATAACTCACTGAATTTCATGTTTGAATAAGAAGAGTAAGAATCACTCCGGAGTAGGTGGCAAACTAAAAAAAAAAAGAAAAGGCAAAGAATCAAGTTGGGAAGTTATACAGAATTACTGAGTGGAGATACGATAGTGGTACATAGGATACAGGACAGGAGTTGAGAAAGAGAAGCTTTAATGTACATTTGAGGATAGGATATATAATGGCAAAACATTTGATAAAACTGTAACCTTTGATAATTGCCGCAATAATGCTGCTGCCTAACAAACCTTTAAACAATGTAAATTCTACATAATAAGTGTTTATTAATCAAATTTCTCTATATCAGTTTGGGGCTCTTTCAAGTAGTCATTCAACTAGGGTTTCAGCAGGGAGCTTCCTGGGCTAAGATGGTCTCTACTGGGAAACTCAGCACAACGCCACAAGGCTCTCACTCTCTCACAGGTTCTGCTACATTTGTTCTCATAACACAAGCAGAGTTCCAAGAGATAGAATAGAAAGATACAAGGGTTTTTGTAAGTTTTTATATATGTTTGCTAACCTGTCAGTGGCCAAAGCAAGGCACATGAACAACTCTAAAGTCAATGTGGGGGGAGACAGAAAGACAAAAAAAAAGGAAAAGGAAAAGGAAAAAGGCAGAGTAGGCTACTGGGAGGAGACTGATTAAGGCCACGGATGAGACCAATATATCAAAGGGCCTCAGGGGTTGCAAATAACAAGGAACAACAATAGGCATGATTGTTGCCCAAATCCTTTTCAAGCGCCAAGTAAGACTTCAGAGCCAACAAAGGTCTGCAGCAAGGACTTTGCTTCCTATTTACAATGATGTTAGATAAAGCTTCAAGATAGCTGTGTCACATGTGGTTTGCTAGAAAGACTAATGACTCAATCAGGCTATAATATTCATGGTTATTATTTGTTATACCAAAAGGATACAAATCAGCAAAGGAAAAAGGTGAATGGGGCAAATTGCTAGAAAAACCTGATGCAAGCTTCTGAATGACCTTTCCAGGGGAACTGCATGGATGCACTTACTTTTCTGAAAAATGATGCATGGCAATCCATGCAAAGTGTTGTTAACCAGGGAAGATCACTCACTCCTCGGTATCCAGGGTTCTTATTGGAGCTAAGTCATACATGCATTTAGCACCTGCATGAGGGACTTCAGATACCCACACCTCAGGCCCAGGGAGTAAAAACAGGAATTCATCATTAATCACATTGTTAGCATCAACTATCTAATCAAACTGACACTTCATGGTCCAACGCCTCAGGCATACAAAAACAGGTGCACACTACAAATTACGTTGTTATTATAAACTATCTGATAAATATGGCACTCACAGGCATCAAATCTCAGGCATACAAAAATGTTCTTATGGGGCAGAATATTACAAGCGCACAAAGTTCATCTCCCAAGAACTGGCCAAGGGCCAGTCTTGTTGACAAGACTTTTTTGAGAACAAAGAGGGTTTGAGCAACCCAGGCCTGCTGAGTTAACTTTTTCCAGCACAGTAGTCAAAAATAAAATGAGGATAACTGGGCGGGGTCAAACACAAAAGTCAAAAAACAAAGCAGGCAAAGATCCATGGAAAGAACTAGGGGTACAGAAATTGGTAGTAAAAGTCAATAGCTCAGAAAACAGCTAAGTACTTCAAGGAATTACTTTGATAAAGAAAGAAAAAAACAATGAAGAAAGGAAGGAAAGGGCCTGTATGGAAAAATATCTGATAATTTTCTGATTTTTAAACTAGACCCAATGGAAGGCATGATTTCCAGCCTCCTTTCCTGATAAACGACACAGATAGAATGTGAAGAAAAATAAATGTAATTGGTCTCTATGTCACTGTAGTGTTGGTCTCTTTAGTGTGACAGCTTAACTTTCCTTCTAAATAAAATACTAAAAATAAACCTATGAAAATACATTCATGTTCCATATGAAAAATGATATAGAGTTTACTGGAAATTAGTAAAAAAAAAAAAAAATCAAGAGAGGTCTCATGTTTATGGGTAGAAAGATTAGTATGATAAAGGGGTCAATTTTCTTCAAATGGATCCAAAAGTACTTTGTAACTCAAACTGCTAATATGAATTGAACAATCCTGAGATACAGACCACATATCTATGATATGGAATATATATATATCATTATATGTATAATAGATGATACTCAGCCCCTCCCCTACTCTCTCAGTATCTCCCCTTTTTTTCTCCAATCTTGGCTATGGTTTTATCAATGTTAATGATCCTTTCTTAGTCCATTTGGACTTCTATAACAAAAAATCCATGACTGGGTGTCTTAAACAACAAATATTTATTTCTCACAGTCTGGAGGCTGCAAAGTCCAAAGACGATGACACCAACATATCCGGCACAAATAGGGGCCCACCTCCTGACATCTTGCTGTGTCCTGACTCCTGGAGGGATAAGTCAGCTCTTTGGAGCCTCTTCTATAATCCCTTTCATGAGGGCTCCTAATCACCTCCCAAGAGTTCCATCTCCAAACACCATCACATTCAGAATCACATATTGTGTGAATTCTGGAGGGACATAAACAGTCTATTGTACCTTCAAAGAACTAGTTTTTATTTACACTAATTTTCTATATTTTTTTGTTTATTGATCTGCTCTTACCTTTATTAATAACTCTCCTCTATTTAACTCATTTTTGTTTTTCTAATTAAGGCAGAAAACTATGTCATATGTTTTGGAGTTCTCTATTTTTTTCTGGTTTTCATAGATATATATTTCATATATGTATATATTAACTTCCCTTTAAGCAGTGCTATAGATGCATCTCACAGATTTAATATGATGTTTTAAAGTTTTCACTCACTAAAAATATTTTCATATTTCATATTTTCACTCACTAAAAAATATTTTCATATTTCCTTGGCAATATCTTCTTTAAACCATGAGTTATTTAGAAGTATGTGTGCTTTGGTTTTTTAGGTTGCAAATATTTGGAGACTTTGAGATAACATGCTATTATTGATTTCCTTTTTTTTTTTTTTTTTTTTACGATTTTTATTTGTTTATTTGACAGACAGAGAACACAAGCAGGGGGGGCTGGAGAAGCAGGCTTTCTGCTGAGCAGGGAGCCTGATGCAGGGCTTGATCCCAGGACCCTGAGATCATGACCTGAGTTGAAGGCAGACTCTTAACCAACTGAGCCACCCAGGTACCCCTGCTATTATTAATTTCTAATTTAATTCCATTGTGGTCATCAGTAATACTTTGCATGATTGGAATCATTCCCAAACACAGTGAGACCTTTTTTATGACCCAGAATATACATTTTTGTACTTGAAAATAATTTGTTTTCCTGTTGGATGGGTGTTCTATAAATGTCATTCAGGTAAAGTTGGTTGGTTAATCTATCCCCTCTATCCCTGATTTTCTCTACATGTTATTTAAATTACTGAGAGAGGGAATTATGAATTTATCTTTTTCTCTTTGAACTTCTGTTTTTGCTTTATATATTTTGAAAATTTGTTGTTAGATGTGTAAAGACTCAGGACTGCTAAATCCTCTTGATGAATTTATACCTTTATCGTTAGTAAAAGACCTTCATCTGAAGTACTATTTCTTTCCTGTTGAGAGTGGTACCTACATATGCAAAGTGCTCTGACCACCTATTATAAATCTGTAACAATAGTGGTGCATTTCAGCACAGTCCTAGGGTTATCAATAACATCTAGGGCCCCATTTGCAATCTTACCAATGGGAATATTTTTCTTAGAAATGGATTAAGGAGGCAGTGCCTGGGTGGCTCAGTCAGTTAAGCCACCAACTCTTGATTTCAGCTCAGGTCATGATCTCAAGGTTGTGAGATGAGCCCTGTGTTGGGTGCCATGCTCAGTGCAGAGTCTGCTTGAGATCCTCCCCCTCTGTCCCTCTCCCTGCTCATATGCTCCCTCTCTCTCTCTCTCTCTCTAAAATAAATAAAATAGATCTTAAAAAAAAAAAAAAGAAAGAAATGGATTAAGGAGACTTAAAGAAATTTAATCCACATAGATAGATGGTAGGGCAGGGGAGTGAAGACTTCCATAGCAGAGATCAGAAGACAGAAGCATTGAGAAATTAGACTGGAGTGTGTGGCTGCAAGGTCAGAAATAGGATATACCTTTGAGGGGATAATTCTATGAAGTATTAAGATCTTTGATGTCTTCTTCCTTTAACTCTTAGAGCAGTTATATTTTGTCAATAACTTATTTATTTATTTATGTGTTATAATCCCCTTTAGGTTTTTCCCAAACCTAAAAAAAAAAAACTTTACTGTATCTAGGCTTTGTTGGATGAGGTAATTCTTAAAACCAAAGGGAAGTTATTTCTACCCCAAATTAAACAGCCACACATGCCCCACATCCCTTGGTGCCATCCCTATAGCGCCACAGTGAAGAGGGTGCAAACCATGGTTTTTGAGGCTTCAACAACAGTGAAGAGACAGTTGTCCTTGAGAAAATTACATTTAAGAGAAAGAGAGAGACATGGGTTGTATTCAGCTTATAATCTTTCTAATCTCTCACTATACATACCTAGTATGTGTGTATGTATACACATACATATATCCCCATATACACATACATGCTATACATATAAGTATATATCTGTATATAAGATAGCATATGCATATATATGAAGGATATATATCATAGATACAGTAAATGATTTTAAATGAATAAACAAAATATGTAGACAAAAAGATTATAATAGGCTCCCAAACATATAATTGCAAGTATGTCTCACAATAGAAACAAGTTACTGTATGACTGAATAAAAACTATCTTATAAGATTTTAAAAGTTAATATAGAAAAAGTTATTCAGAACAATTCTTTAGTTATGAAGAGCCCACAATTGAGTTAAGTCGTCAGTGGTATTTTCTTTATTTCTCTCCTAGTCCAGAATGACTATTCAGATAAGGCCATTGCCAATAATGATAGCGAGAATCACAATCTCTTTATACTATATAAGATCCCAGGGTAGACATTTAAATTAGGTCATACAATGATCCAATTGAGGAGATTTTAAAATACTCCTTATAATAAGTATTTTTGCAGACTTGACTCAATTTGAAGGTAATCACATCTGGAAGATGTTTTAAGAATTTTAAAACTTAAAGCTTTCCCTATTTCCCCTATGAAAAGATTTTGTACGGAAGAAGGCTTTTGCATTAGGATTCACACAGAGAAGAGAGCACTTGCAGTGAGCTCAGTCAGTTCTAGGTGGTTCCATGAGACTGATGTAATTACTTTCCCATTTTATAGATAAAGAAGCTATAGGCAAGAAACTTAGTAACTTGCCCAAAACCACAAAGATAGTAAGATATAGAATCCAGATTGAAAGGTCTGACTCTAAAGCCCTTGAACTTATCTTAAAACATTTTCTGATACTCTAGTGCTTATTTCTCAGTGCTTTTAATATTTCCCTTCAAATCTTTTTTATGTATTTCCATTTTCTCCTACAATAACTTTAGACATAGTTAAGGTCAATATACAAATAATAAATTAAAAGATATTGGCAACTAGTATCAGAATCAAAGAGGTAATTTGAAATATAAAGAGTTACCACAATTCAATAAGTAAAATATAAAAAATTAATAGAAATGGAAAAATAAATAGGATTTGTTTGAACAATTAATACTTAGGAAGATCCGTGTGGTTCAGCAAAATATACCACCAAATGAAATTCTGGTGAATATTTTTTTTTTTTTTTTTGAGAGATAGAGATTGAGAAAGAGGGAGAGGGAGAAAGAATCTTAAGCAGGCTCCATACTCAGCATGAAGTCGGATGCAGGACTTGATCTCAGGACCCTGAGCCAAAATTTAGAGTCAGACACTTAACTAAATGAGCCACCGGATACCCTAATTCTGCTAAAATATCTTAAGAAAACAAATGACTTAAGGTAAAAGAAAGAGAAGGACATTACTTAGATCTAAATAATAGTTATGCCTACACAGAGTATGAGAGAAATGGAATCTATAAACATGATCTTTTTTTTAAGTTGATAAGCTTTTATTTTGTCTGATTTTCTAGACGTTTAAAGTGGGTAGGTAAATGCAGTCCTTACTGGGAAGGTAAATCTAGTCCCTCTTACATCATCATAGCCAAGAGTGGAAGTGTCTAATGGTGTCTACTGGTGACAGACTAGAGGAGTAAATGGAGATAAATTGTCATAAAATTCTTTCATTAGTCAGAAAGTGGTAGAGCTGCAAACTTAGGGTAACTTTTCAAAATGAAAGAAAATAATCCAAGATGGAATAATTATAGAAGCTAACATAAGTAAAAATTAATTTGAAAGAGATCATAAATCTAAACATAAAAAATATGGTTCATAGAAATGAATTTATGAGTGTATCTCCATAATCGTGGAATAAATCAAGTTTTTAAAAAGGACACAAAAATATGAATGTAAAAGAAAAAAATACATAAACTGAAGCTTTTTTAAATAAAAAATTTACACCATTAGATGATTAAACTCTGAGCCATACTAAAGTGACACTCACTTTAAACAACTAGAAACTTAGACAAAATAGATGAAGCAATGGTTTGGGATCCTTAGATAACTAGTAACAAAATGATCCCTGAGAGAAGAGAAACAAATGAAGTGGGGCTTACAATTAACTCAGTTTACTGCCTGGAGAGAATTTCAGGCACAGCAGAGAAAGGAGGAAGGAGACTTCATAAATTATAAAAGCAAAGTGTGGAGTTCTGAGAGGGCAAGTTGGCTAGAATTTGAAAGATAAAGGAGGGCACACCAGAGAAGGGAGTGAGAGAGGAAGGGGGAGAGGGAGAAAGGAGTGGGAGAGAGAAAGAAAAGGTGAGGGGGAGAGAGGAAGAGGGAAAGAGAGCTCCAGGATCTGCAGAAGCATCCCTCTGAGCCTTTGGCTGAATACTATTTGGTGCATGCATGTGGAAAAATGACCCAAAGCCAGAGAAAGAAAAACCATTAAATAACAGCAGTACAAATACTGGAACTACACAAGTCTGATAACAAACAGTTCATGATCCTCTCACAGCTACAGTAAAAAATCCACCTAATTAAGAAGACATCATTGGGTAAATACTCAGAACAGTTTTTTCTTTAATAGTAAGATCTATGGGGCGCCTGGGTGGCTCAGTGGGTTAAAGCCTCTGCGTTCAGCTCAGGTCATGATCTCAGGGTCCTGGGATCAAGCCCCACATTGGGCTCTCTGCTCAGCGGGGAGCCTGCTTCCCCCTCTCCCTCTGCCTGCCTCTCTGCCTGCTTATGATGGATCTCTCTGTCAAATAAATAAATTAAATATTTAAAAAAAATAGTAAGATCTAAATAGCATGATTACATAAGGGTAATACAAATCTGCACATCTGATAAATTACATAGAGCTAAATACACACAAACACACACTAACATAAGTAAGTACATGTAAAACAGGTAAAATCTGAATAAAGCAACTAAATTATATCAATGTCAATTTCCTGGTCATACTATTATACTATAGTTATATAATATGTTACCATTGGGGGAAAACTGAGCGAAGGGTACATAGGATCTATCTACAATATTTCTTTCAAATGTATGGGGATCAAAAATTATCTCAGAATAAAAAATTATAAATAATTAAAAAGAAAATTTAGTCTTAATTATGTGTAATTAAAATATCCTAATATAAATATGTTTCAAGAAGTATATACTTCTTATATTCCCTTATGGTGAACATATCTAAGCACAAAAGCTAACTTTGTTTCTAGGTTTTTATGCTTAAATCATTTTTTTCCCCCATTTGGCTCAATATTAGTACACTTTATGAGATAAATTAAGCACTCTAGAGATCTGTCAAATGGCCTCATTGTTTTTTCTCCTCTTCAAATATCCAGTGCTGCAACATCCTGAACGCGAAAATTTTCCTTCCCCTTCCACAGAAAGGAAAATCCTATTCTTGCTTAACTTCTTTTTTTTTTTTTTTTTTTTGCTTAACTTCTTTTACTAAGTAATATATACCTCATAGAAACTCTAGAAAACTACCTTGGATAATTCTGATTTGCTAATTCTCTGCTAATGGCTTCTACTTGAAAACAGAAGCCAGAGAGTCCAAGCTTACTGTGCTATCTCATATTTAAATTACTGTCTCTTCCCAAATAGCTGAACTATTTGTCCTCTTTAAAACACAGTAGTTAAAAAATAAAGGAGATGGACTGAGGACTTTCTTTATTGGAGACATACATTTTCTTTGAACTATTATTTTGAAACTTTGTAAAGCCTTGCCTTTTACCTAATACTTCACCGACCATCAATTTTCCTCAATCTTGCTATGTGCTTAAGTATGCTATCCCTGTTCCTAGTCTCTTTTCTACTGCAAATTTAAATGGAAAAGGACTCATACAATATACAACTGAATCTCTGTAACATATGAACTAAGCCTTTACAACATTTTCTAGGTCATCTAACTCTTGTTTTCAAGACTCTTTATAAGGGCTAATAATCATCTTATTTCTGATACTGGCCTTTACTGCAGTTTGCTAATGCATCCTGTCCACAGTCTTAAATGATTCTTCATAGTTATTTCACATCAGGTAACTCAACAATTCATACTTACACAAAAGGAGGAGGAGGCAGCAAGTCTAGTACAACTATAAATGATATTTTCTCAACAACCTCGTATTCAATAGAATTTTGGCAATGGTGCAGTCCTGAACACCATAGATTAGTATCATGGAGCCTTTATCTACCTTTGGCCAAAATGGTAAACTGAAATATAACACAAATACCCTGACAACTGGTAACTGGCTTAGAAAAGAATAGCAGCCCAAGGTGTCCCCACTGAATTTAAATAATTTTTTAATATTTTATTTATTTATTTGAGAGAGAGAACATGAGTGGGGGCAGGGAGAGAGGGACAAGCAGACTCCTTCAAGGATCCTGACATGGGGCTTGATCCCAGGACCCTGAGATCATGACCTGAGCCGAAGGCAGATGCTTAACAACTGAGCCACCCAGGTGCCCCAGTTCATTTTTTTTTTAATCTTAGAAGCTGAATTGTTAGGAATTTCGGCTGAACATACTTCCTATTACATCTAGATGTTTTATTATCTATAAACACCTGATTAATGCTATTATTTACTAAAAGCAATGTGTCCCACAGACTATCTTTTTTAAAAAAATACATTAAGAATAGTTACTGTATCATTCAGAGTCCCACCATGAAACAGATGGCACATCAAGAGGTTAGTTGAAATAAGTTTAAGGAAGAAACAATTTTTGGAGGTATAAGCAGAGTTCAGTGAACCAGTATGCCATGATGACGCAATCAAGAGCTAGCAAGAACAGGAAGCTCTTAGGCCCCATCGTGGAGGCGGAAGGAGTCACCAAACACTAGCAAAGACTGTATCGCAGATAATGAGCACCTCAAAGGGAGCAGTCACCGCCAAAACCTTATTCTGGCAGAGGAAGGGAAGAGGAAATAATTAACTTTGATCTTTCTTTTTCTTCCCACAATCAGCTCTCATGTTGCTTATCCAACCAGAGCCAGAGGGAAAGGGATTTCAGTAAGTGCAATTTAAAGAAAGTAATTTCCCAGAGCATAGAGCAGAGCACAAAAGGGTAGAGAAAGAATCTGCAAGGGTAAATGGAGAAAAACTAGCAATTGTAGAGTCTATAAGGTATTTATAAGGGACTTGTTTCTGAGAACTGGGTACTATGCCTCTATTACAAAGAAAACATGTACTTTTCATTTTGCAACAACTCCTTTCATTTTTTTCATCTTCCTTTCTCTGAGACCAATTGTCATTTGAACTGTTATATTTTCATTGCTTCATTTTTTGAAACAGTATATTTAGATTTTGATCACAATAAAATAGTATGATGAGTCAGGAGAGCAGAAATTTCTCCCTAATGGCAGAATATATGTATTTTTGTGGACCTCAAAAATATCATTCCCTGTTAATGTGTATTACAAAACTTGTCATTCCAGGCATTTTGATTTCCAACACATAATCTAGACAACTTATTAGCAAATATTTAGTTCAAACTAGTCACTGGTCAGGATAATCATAAATGGCAAGATAACTGATGATTCACTTTCAATCATTTATTCTTTGACTTGGAATAAACAGTCTTATACAAAAAACTCAGTTTGTATTTTAGGCTACCTTTGAAGAATATGTTTTACCTGCAATTTCCTTCCCCAAAAGAAAAGCATTTTGTATTGTTAAACAATAATATAGTATTAACAGTTTTTTTCCCCATCAGCTAAAAAGAATATACAACTAATAAATTATTATGTTTGTATAATGAATAAAAAAAATCACAAAATTTTAGACATTGATATAAATAATTAAAATAATATCTATACAAGAGTAAAGTTTATCATCTCTACGGGATATTTTTAAACTTTTTAAGTGACAATTTTTAAGTCTTTAAAATCTGATTATTGGCATATGAATAACACAGTTACAGAAAATCTAAATGATTATTGCTATTTAGTTAAATTTGCTTTTAAAAACTTGCCAAACAAGAACAGATCAAAAGTGTGATCACCCTAAATTCTAATCAAATGTCTATAAAGGGAATTCAGTACTTTAAATTAAAACTATCTTCTCAATGTATAAATCAAAGTTATGCTTATAAGTACTAATTAGATTGTCTTTAATTAAACCTCGGTTATTCTTAATAGAAATTTTAAATATCATTAAAATTATACACCAGAAATAATTACTGAGAAAAAAATCTGGTTTTGACAATCTTGCAAATATTCCATGCAAACATAATTTTTGTTTTTTTTTTTAAAGATTTTATTTATTTATTTGACAGAGAGAGAGAGATCACAAGTAGGCAGAGAGGCAGGCAGAGAGAGAGGGGGAAGCGGGCTCCCTGCTGAGCAGAGAGCCTGATGCGGGGCTCGATCCCAGGATCCTGAGATCATGACCTGAGCCAAAGGCAGAGGCTTTAACCCACTGAGCCACCGAGGCACCCCCAAACATAACTTTTATTTCACACTTCAGAATTTCACTTCATACAGTGTTTTTGAAATGGGTAAATTTGGGCATTATTTACTACCTTACAAAATAAATTTCCTTCTCTCTCAATACAAAAAAAAAAAAAATTTAATACCCTCCATTTAATTCACCCATACAATGGGTTGAGGGCAAAGCCTTAAAGTCTGGAAAGTGTGGTAAAACCTTCATAATGATCCCTGCATCCCTATCTCCATTTTCATCTAGTAAGAAGCAAGAATGGAACACAAAGTCTCAAAGTAAAATCTCATAAAATAACATCACAAACTATAAGGCAGATCTATCTTAAAATGGTAGTTTTGTAGCTGGGCTTTTTGTTGTTGTTGTTAATAAAACAAACAAAAAAAATGATTCATGTGTCCAAAATAATTAAGGTGTTATATTAGTATCAGGTACAAACTATTTTCTATTAAAAAGCATGTATTTTTCCTCAGTGCTTCCTGTACACTAACATACAATGAAATAGTTGCTTTTAAATGTTCATAGTTTCTCTCAGGAGGATAAGCATGCATTCCCATCCTCATATCTAACGGTAATTCATTTTTATCTTAATAAGTCAGTGATGAAGAACTAACTTCATGCTGATGATTGTTGGTCCCACTATAGAATAAACAATTGTGGTTGCTGAGATAATACAGAGGAACATATCAAATCACACTCACACAAATCAGAACACTTATCCAGTATCTAGCTTTACTAGTGATTTCAGAGATACGAGCAAGGAGGAGGCAAAGCACAAACAGGGACATCTCCAGTGGTTCCCTAGGTCTTTCTGTCCCACATGGGGCATGTGCTCTCTAGTCCAGATTAGCAGGTGAGGCTGAGATAAAACTGGGTAAAGGTGAGTTTAATCAATAACTCCCGTGACCAGGGGGTGGGGAAGTGGGGGGACAACTTTCTTCTTTGTGTGTAATAACCATCCAAATTATGCACTTAAAAAAAGATGTCATGACCATCAGATGATCTATCTGGCCAAACTTTCCGGTTCATTCCATAACCATTATCTTAAATGCCTCCATCATAGTGTTCCTGACTCTCCCAGTTTCACATTCAGGTCTTTAAGGGCAACATTCACATTCCCCATGGGGATTACTAAATATCTAGCTTTCTCAACCTCAGCACTATTAACATTTGGGGCTGGATATTCTTTGTTGGAGATGGGTGGGCTGTTCTGTTCAATGAAGTTGGCACATTAACATACAGAATTGTGAGTGTTCAGACTGTGAAACATCTCCATTTTGTACTCTACAGAGTATAATATTCTTCTTGGGGTCCTTATTTATATATCCATTTGCTGTAGGATTGTTTACCAAAAGCAACCCTAAATCGGGGACACCATTGCCAAGACCATTCCTTCACAGAGACTCTTTTTCAAACAAATGAATGGGTAAATATGAACAAAATCTGCCCAAAGGTTCGTTCAATACCATAGACCATGTCATCTGCCTTTTTTCTTTCCTCAGGACTGGGTCCTTATTTGGCAGGACAGGAATGGATCACAGGAAAACTCCTTTATCTCCGACTATCCCAGATGGTTTTCTAGAGGTTATTATTGCTGATGATGCAAGAAAATGATAAAGATGGGGGTAAAATCTTTTTTACCTTACTAAAGGAGCAAGAAATCTTCTAATGGCAAAAGATAGAAGACTGTATTTGATGTTTTCAAACAACTAGTTTTGTGGAAAAGTTGTCATGTTTGGTCCTACATAAAAGAAAAATATTTGATATACTTAAAAATGAACATCTGAATGCATCCCTGAAAGTGGGACTGTCAATAAACAAGGTTGCAAATAGTCATCTACAGCCCTGATGGCATCTTAATATGGCATAAAACATTGTATCAGATGTTAAAGAATTACAGGATCAAAAATCCAAAAATAACTTTAGTCTTTTAAAAGATTTATATATATTATATTCATGAACTATTAAAGAGAAATTACAAAGAAAATTTAAATATTATAAAATTTTAAGTATTTAAAAAATACTTTTAAAGGGAAAAAAATAAACAAGAAGCAAATTAATCCAAACATGATTTTTACAAGATTAAAGGATAAAATAGGGGGACTAAGAAAGGGTAGTGGTACAGTATTTAATTAGAAAAGATGAATTAAAGGGCATGAGCCATATATAAATGACAAAATCATTAATGAAAACAAAATGAATTTTAATAGTTGAAATAGTACCCACATCATAACTATTGCCTACAAGTGAATTTATTTTATTATTAGATATCTGCTTAATTTTCTTAATGCCAGGGAATTCCTCAGTTTCACTGGCAGATTCCTCAGTTTCCAGGAGACTTAAATGTCCAGTTATGTATAATATATCCTGAGGGAATTTTATATTCTCATATCTATGCATATGCCTATCTATATTATAAATGGTGAATGCACCTCTTTTTTAAAACACCAATCACATATAAAATGATTCATCATAGAATTGCTTCCTTTTTAGAGATTTAAAACTCTGATAATTTTATATTATAGAAAAACATCTTCAAATAAAATCCAGCTTTAAATTCTAACCTTTAAAAATTTTTATTGGAAAGCCTACAAAACCATTTTTCTTCCTTTCCTTTTTTAAAGTAGCAGTAGTCTAATATAATAGTTGTATTTTATCCTTAGAACTTTGTCCCTTATATATAATGTCATATGTATTTTTAAAATAAAACAAAGGTCAAATTGGTATGATTTAAACCAAAAACTGTTGGCTATATTGTAAAATACAAGTAATAGAGGCCCTTACAAAATACTTAAGGCAAAAATTTGCTCACTTCTTTGGACTTTAAAATTTCATTAGTACACAAATGTCCAAGCTTAAAAAAAATTTCTAGTATTGATTTCTCTCAATTTAGAAATTTTTAAATGACTACATTATTTTCTTTAAATATGGTCAAACATTCTCTCAATGGTTTATACAAAACATGTTTCTCTGGAATAAATATAATTATCTCAAAGCTCCTATTTAATGATAGTAATTGTAAAAGCAAAATAAAAATAATAAAAGCTCAGACACCAAAAAAACTCGGACATTTTTCCAGTATTTATTATAAATCAATTGACCTCCTGGCATTGTTCTACAGAATCATGATTGAATAAATAACCCTAGTGGTGCTATTCCATCCCTGTGAGGAACAGCTGGATTTCAAATCAAAACCCTCTCTTTAGGGGTGCCTGGGTGGCTCAGTCGTTAAGTGGCTGACTTCAGCTCAGGTCATGATCCCAGGGCCCCACAGGGAGCCTGCTTCTCCCTCTCCCACTCCCCCTGCTTATGTTCCCTCTCTTGCTGTCTCTCTCTCTGTCAAATAAATAAATAAAACCTTTAAAAACAAAACACTGTTTGGAGCATTTGCCCTTAGTATTTTTTTTTTTTTTTTTTAAGGTTTATTTATCTATTTGAGAGAGAGCAAGAGAGAGCTAGCACGCATGAATGGGAGGGGCAGAGGGACTCCAGACTCCATGCTCAGCACGGAGCTAGTCATGGGGCTCAATCTCATGACCTGAAATCATGACCCGAGCAAAAACCAAGAATCAGATGCTTAACCGATTCCACCACCCAGGCACCCCTGCCCTTATTATTCTTGGTGTAGCAGTCGTACTGAAACTACCTGTCTCCTCTGCCCACTGTGTTTATTAGTCAGGCCTATCTCTCCTACTGGCTGCTGCATGAGCCTCTTTTAATACCTTGATTTCAGCTGTATAGGGACAACATAAACTGAGTTAATTAAGTTCACATAATTAAGGCAACGAATTGATCATATATGATATATATCCTATATTTCAATTTAAACTGCTCCCATTCTAGAAATGGGAATTTGAGGATTTGAAATTTTATAAAACTTCATTTAGCCATAATTCATATAACTTAGTGATAAGTAAGCTAATATTTTAAATTTTCTTTTCTGGTAATGAAGCCAATTCGTTACACAAAAATACTGTATAATGAAGTCCTTACATGGTTACACTCTGTAGAAAAGTAAAAAAAAACAAAAACAAAAAAAACAACTAGAGCAAACACATTATACTTTTTTATCTCAATCATGCAGTATTGATTTGAATACATAAATTTCTGGGAGCCTGAGAAGATAGTGGAACAAAAGGACCTTATGCTCACCCTGTCTCACATTCACAATTAGATATCACTCACATTCATCTAAATGAACCAAGAGTGATCTGAAAACTAACAGAACAAACTCCACAACTAAATGTAGAGGAGAAACTGCACCTAAGAGGTTAGGAGGGGCAGAAGCGATAGTCTGGAGCTGCCCACTGGAGGGAGGGAGCTGCAGGCACTGTTAGGGGAAAGAGGGAAAGAAATGGTTCTCCCTCGAAGCAAGGAGCTCCCATGGGAAAGACAAACTTATAATATCCGGCTATAAAAACCAGAGGGGCTGAATCCCTGACTTTGTATAACCAGCCAGACTTGGAGACCGGAGCTTTAAAAGTCAGCTGACTCAACACTGGGAGAGCCAGGAGGGCCAGTGATAGCTGGGTCCCAACCATTTAAGAGACAAAGAGCCTACAGAGAGACAACATGGAAGGGACAGTTTGCACAATGCCTGTGGCAAAGTGAAGTAAGATCTGTTTATACTGATTTCAGAGCCCATTGGGGGACTTCTCTGAGAACAAAGGAGCTGGTAGGCACCATTTTCCACCCCCAGCCCCCAGCATAGAAACACAGACACCTGCTGGAGGCAATACTGAACAGACACTTCCTATCTAACCTGTCAGCAGTGTGCACTGCCCACTCCAAGCTCCCTGGCCTCTGCTCTGGGATCAGCACAAATTTTGCTAACATAGCACATGTACCCTGCCCAGCCACCCTGCACACAAATGATGTGCAAGCCCCACCCTCCCACACCCCCATCCTCACCCCATCCCCCACCTCTGTGCTTCAGGGTATCTGGCCTAAGATTAGTGTTTCAGCACAAATTCTGCAACACTGCCTCCCCAAATCCAAGCCCTCCTGTGGTAACACCACCTCAGAGCACGACTGCCTGGGTCTCACTAACACGACAGAGACCAAGCATTGCCTACAATAGGCAGAGGATCAACGTGGGCATCTGGAATGAAAGAAAAAGTGACTGAGACACAGCAGCAGGACACACAAGCAACATATAGTTGAAGACTTACTTTCCCGAAGTGCAAGGTTCTGGTGAACAGGGGACACTACTGCAGGTCGCTATAGGACCTCTTCTTCAAAAAGCCACTATTTTCAAGAGCAGAAGACCTAGCTGACTTTCCTAACACAGAGACACAGAGAAGCAGACAAAATGAGGAGACAGAGGACTATGAATCAAATGAAAGAATAGGACAAAATCACAGCAGGAGATCTAAGATCTTACGTCTAACAGAAATAAAAAATATGCCTGATAAAGAATTTAAAGTAGTGATCATAAAGACACTGGACTTCAGAAAAGGGTGGAGGACATCAGTGAGGCTCTTGACAAAGAGAAAAAAGAAATAACACTTAAGAGACTGTCCCTCCCCGCCACACTCACTCACACTCTCTCTTTCTCTAATCAATAAATAAATCTTTAAAATAAATATAATTGATTGATAGATCTAAAGATAGGAAGAATCTGCAGCCAAGAATACTCTATCAGCAAGGCTAGCATTCTGAATAGGAGAGATAAATAGTTTCCCAGATAAACAAAAGTTAAAAGAATTCATTAGCATTAAAACAGCCCTAATAGAAATGTTTAGGGGGACTCTGTGAGTGAAAAACAAAAAAACTATACAAGTAAGAAAAATAAGAACAAAAGCAAAAAAACTAAGTATTTCTGTAAAAATCAGTCAAGAGAAACAATAAAAGGATGTAAAATATAATACCATATATATGAAACATGGAAGAGAGGAGTAAGGAATGAGTTCAAAATTAAGTAACTATCATACTACAGAATGCTTAATATAGACTGCTATATGCAGAAGATGTTATATATAAACCAAATGGTAACCACTGATTAAAAATAATAGATATGCAAAATATAAAGAGTAAGAAATCCAAATATTTCACTAAAAAAGCCAACTACTCGTGAAAGAAAGCAGGAAAAGAAAGGAACAGAGAGGAACTACAAAAACAACTTAAAACAAGTAACTAAATGGTAATAAATGCACACACACAGATGCAAAAACCCTCAACAAAATATTAGCAAACCAAATCCAATGATATATTAAAAAAATCATTTGCCATGATCAAGTGGGATTTATTTCCAAGATGCAAGAGTGGTTCAATATTTACAAATCGATCAATAAGAGAAAGAATAGGGGTGCCTGGGTGGCTCAGTCATCAAGCGTCTGCCTTCGGCTCGGGTCATGATCCCAGGGTCCTGGGATCAAGCCCCACGTCTGGCTCCCCGCTCAGCGGGAAGCCTGCTTCTCCCTCTGCCACTCCCCCTGCTTGTGTTCCCTCTCTCATTGTTTCTCTCTGTGTCAAATAAATAAATAAAAACCTTGAAAAAAAAAAAGATTGCTACCTGTTTAAAAAAAAGATAAGAGAAAGAATATAAATAATATGATCATTTCAACAGATGCAGAAAAAGCGTTAGACAAGTACAATATCCATTCATAATTAAAAAATGCTCAGTAGTGTAGGTCTAGAGGGAATATACTTCAACATGATAAAGGCTATATATGAAAAACCCATGGCTAACATTATACTTGATGGTGAAAAACTGAGAGCATCTCCCCCAAGGTCAGGAATAAGAACAAGACGTCTGATCTCATAGCCATTATTTAACATAGTATTGAAAGTCCTAACTATAGCAATTAGACACGAAAAAGGAAGTAAGAGGCATCCAAATTGGCAAAGAAGTAAAATATTTGCTATTTGTAGACAACGTGACTATATATATACATATATATATATGTATATATATATTTATATATAAAACTCCAAAGACTCCACCAAAAAACTACTACAACTGATAACTTCAGTAAGGTTTCAGGATACAAAATCAACATACAGAAATCTGTGGTATTTTCATATGCTAGTAATGAAGCAACAGAAAAATTAAGAAAGCAATCAATTTTACAATTACACTTAAGATAATAAAATATCTAAGAATAAATTTACCCAAAGACGTGAAAGACCTATACTCTGAAAACTATAAAACATTGATTAAATATACTGAAGATGACACAAACAAGTGGAAAGATACTACACGCTCATAGATTGGAAGAACAAATACTGTTAAAATGTCTATAATACCCAAAGCAATCTACACATTTGATGTAATCCTTACCAAAATACCAACATATTTTTCACAGAACTAGAACAAATATCCTAAATCTGTGTGGAACCACAGAAGACCCCAAATAGCAAAAACAATCTTGAAAAGGAAAAACAAAGATGGAGGTATCACAATTCCAGGTTTCAATTTATGTTAGCAAGCTGCAGTTATCAAAACAGTATGGTACTGGCACAAAAACAGGCGCATAGATCAATAGACTAGAATAGAAAACCCAGAAATAAACCCACATTTATACGGTCAATTACTCTTTGACAAAGGAGGAAAGAATATGCAATGGGAAAAGCTTTCTCCAACTTCAACTGCAACATGCAAAAGAATGAAATTAGACCACTAGCTTATACCACACACAAAGATAAATTCAGAATAGATGAAAGACCTAAATGTGAGACCTGAAACTATAAAAATCCTAGAAGAGAGCATAGGAAGTAATTTCTCTCACATTGAACACAGCAATGTTTTTCTATATATGTCTCCTGAGGCAAGGGAAATAAAAGCAAAAATAAACTATTGGGATTTCATCAAAATAAAAAGCTTCTGTAGAGCAAAGGAAACAATCAACAAAACTAAAAGACAATATACAGAATGGAAGACATTTGCAAATGACATCTCTGATAAAGAGTATCTAAAATACAAATTACTTATACAATTCAACATCCAGAAAACAAATAATACAATTTAAAAATGGGAAAAAGACATGAACAGACATTTCTCCAAAGACAGCACACAGATGGCCAAAAGATACATGAAAAGATGCTCAAATCACTCATCGCCAGGGAAATGCAAATCAAAACTAATGAAATATCAACTCACACCTGTCAGAACAGCTAAAATAAAAAATACAAGAAACAAGAAGTATTGGAGAGGATGTAGTGAAAGAGGAACCCTCACGCACTGTTGGTGGGAGTGCAAGTTGATGGAGCCACTGTGAAAAACAGTATGAATGTTTCTCAAAAAGTCAAAAATGGAACTATCATATAATCCAGTAATTACATTACTGGGTATTCCAAAAAATACAAAAACATTAATTCGAAGAGATACATGCACCCAGTGTTTATTGGAGCATTGTTTACAATAGCCAAATTATGGAAGCAGCCCAAGTGTCCATCAATAGATGAACAGATAAAGAAGTTGTGTGTGTGTGTGTGTGTGTGTGTGTGTGTGTGTGTGTGTGTGTGTACAATGGAATATTATTCAGCCATAAAAAAGAATGAAATCTTGCCATTAGCAACAACACAGATGGAGCTAGAGAGTATAATGATAAGTGAAGTCAGTCAGAGAAAGACAAATACCATATGATTTCATTCATATGTGGAATTTAAGAAACAAAACCAAAGAGCAAAGGAAAAAAAAGAGAGAGACAAACCAAGAAACAGAGTTTTAACTATAGAGAACTAACTGAGGTTACCAGAGGGCCCTCAGGGGGTTGGGGGAATGGGGGAAATAGGTGATGGAGATTAAAGAGTACACTTATCATAATGAGCACTGGGTGATGTACAGAATTGTTAAATCACCATACTGTACACCTGAATCTAAAGTAACACTGTTTGTTAACTATACTAAAATTAAAAACTTAATTAAAATGGCAATATATATATATATATATATATATATATATATATATATATATATATATCTAGAAACTCAGATAACTCAATGATGCCTTATACCTCCAAACTCTTTTCTTTAATATTTCTTAAAGTAGGATTATATAACCTTTCAGTCCTCATCTGGAGAGGACATTTTTTTATAAATATTTATTAGTTTCCTACATGGAATATATTAGGAGCTAAGTTCTAGTGATGCAAAATGAACCAAAGAAAAGAATCCTGCTTTCAGGAAGCTTGCAGTTTAGTGGAGGAGATATACTAAAAACAAGTAAATAAGTGAGTAAAAATGACCATTTGTGTGTGGTAAGTGATATAAAGAACAAACTAGATGGTGATCTAGAGAAAAGAATAGAGTGAAGGTGAAAACCTTTGTCAACAGAATAGTCTGGAAGGGTGACTTTCTGGCTGAGACATCAAGGACAAAAATGGATACTTCCTCAAAAAGCATGGCAGAAAAGAATATTCTAGGCAGTGCAAACAACCTGAGCAAAAGCCTGAAAGCCACAAAGAACTGGGTTTATTCAAGGAATTGAAAGAATAACAGTTTGACTGCAGCTTGGGGGTGAAAAGGAAAAAGTAGCAAGATAAGAGTTTGGAGAGATCAAGGACCAAATCATGAAGGAACTGAGAAACATACAGTAAGGAATTAGGATTGAGTTTAGTTGCAATGAAAACCACTGAAGAAATTAAACCGTGAATATTAAATTGTTTTCAGGTAACTCTGATTGTTAGTGGAGAAATGGTTGTCAGAAGATGAGCATGAAAGGGAGACTAGTTGGTTCTTTGGGAAACCAAGAAAGAGGTGATAATGTCTGACACAAGCACTATCATAACAAAAATACTTGCTGAATTTCATATGGGAATGAAGTAACAGAAAGAATCAAAGATAACTGAACAATCCAGCCACTGGTTTAAGCAATTAGTTGAATATTCCTGCAAAATTCTGGGGTGGAAAAGTCAAGGGAAGAACAAGGGAGGAAAGGGTTAGAGGAAAGGATCATAAGAGAGCTCAGTCTTAAAGTTTGAAATGTCTCTGATAAACCAAATCTTAAGCATCTCTGAGGAATTAAAGTCTGTAAGTTTAGTCTGGAGCTTAAGAAAAAAGCTCCGAAATCTATACATTTGGAAGTCATCAACATAAAGCGTATTTAAATCCAGACAGAGAAATCCCTGTCCACTCACAAGGTTCTACTCATCATGACTGAGTTTACCTTGAGGTTATTATATTCTATTTTACTTGGAATTCAGTAGGGTTTTTTTGTTTTTCTGATTCTTACCTTGTCTTTTCCACAGTATGGAATCTGGTACAATGTTTATTTTGACCTAACACACTATGTGTTACTTAAGACCTTCTCTGTGGCTAGAACTAATACCTAATGCCTACATTCCCACATCCATTTCCCAACATTTTTCTCATTATTATCTTCCATTGTGGCTTTTATAGACATTTATTCCTAATTTCCCCCATGATTTTTTACTACCATAGACAGATTATATATCTGTTGACATAATTTATGTCTATTTGAGGTCTGTACATAAAAAAGAATAATATAAAGATTATTCTTTTTATTCAATGCAGGGCCGAGAATGACTAAAAATTTTCAAGTAAAAATTTTAAAATGTAAAGCCTACTAACTTAATACTGTTTATGCTGAGTAATTTTAATGTAATTCATTTACTTAAGCAAGTTGTATCAAATTATATATGCAAATTAGGAGTATATATAAATACAGAATAGCAATGTAATGAAAATTCTAAAATTAATAATTCAAAACTTATTTTCCAGCAAAGTAAACAGTAGAAAAACTAAATTAATTGCTTAAAAATTACTTTTAGTGAACTTAACTTTTAACTTTTGCTTTATACGAGAAAATAACTTTTGATCTGCTGGAAATCTGATAGTCATTCAGATATTATATTTTTCTCTCTTTTTTGTGCTTTATGTAACTAATTCTGGGTTGACTAATGCTGTAGAATTAGATAATAAAATATAAACTATTTTGGGGGCACCTGGGTGGCTCAGTCAATTAAGCGTCTGCCTTTGGCTCAGGTCATGATCTCATTGTCCTGGGATTGAGCCCTGCATCGGGCTCCCTGCTCAGCAAGGAGTCTGCTTCTCCCTCTCCCACTCCCCCTGCTTGTATTCCCTCTCTCGCTATCTCTCTCTGTCAAATAAATAAAAATCTTAAAAAAATTAAAAAAATAAAAATAAACTATTTTTTATTTAATTTCTAGAACCAACTACATACACAAAAGCATTGAGAATCAAACATAAACCCACCAGATCCATAAAGCAGACAATAGCAGCCAAAAGGCACCTAAAAGTGACCTCTCATATAAGACTTCTAGAGGAGCAAATGACTGAGATAAAGTTGTCCAGTTGCACCATCTATTCACTATAATTTTGTAGCAATGATCTTGCAAACATTTTATACATCTTCTAAGAACTTAATGTCAATGACATTTATGTGATACGCAGGAAAATCCCATGAAAGAAACTATTAAGAAATAAAACTCTGTAGGGTACAGTTGAGTTTTAGATGGCCACATATCATTGTAATAAAAACATTTTTTTACCCCTTCCTCTCCAAGAACAAATTTTCATTACTTTGAGGGTGATATTGTTCTCATTGAGACTCTAGGTCTGAAATCATCCCAGGTCCAAGAGACTGCAACTTTGCCCCATTTCCAGCTCTATTGCTGTAGATTGAACCCCTTTAGAGATAGGTTTCTAGGAGAGGACATCCCATACATATAGCTTCTCAGGACTTAATTATTCCCTCACTGTTAAGTAACATATATAATAAATAAATGTTAAAAATAAGTAACTAAGTCATAAATTCAAATCTTACTTAAAATTAATTCCAGAAACTCTGGCATATAATTAGAAAAAAAAATAATAACAATAAACCACTAAAACATTTTAATTCTGCATTGACTTCCTCAAAAAAACAGAGTTATCAATGGAAAATGGTCCCAAACTATAAATTGTATCTGGAATAATTATTTAACGACTAGCACAGTTTTAAAATGTATGTTTTTATTCATTTCTATTTCAGGATACCTTGACCTCATTCTTCAAGGTATCAGTGTTTTCTTTACAGCAACTGCCGATCCACACATACATAACCTGGTCCAGAGCTGCCTGAAAGCCAGTGAATCATTTCACAAAACTAGGCTCACTTCAAGATAACCCAAAAATCTTGCTGGGGAATAAATATCTAAATAAAATTACAGTTTAGAGAAAGATCTTTTATACACAATGTTATAATTTGAAAAAAAGAGGAAAAAAGGAAAGTAGTTAATAATCACTACCTCTGATTCTTCTTTTCAATCTTGGGAAAATTCAACTCCCCAAAATACATTTTTAAAAACAGCAAAAATATAAGAGAGTTATCTCTGAATAATTTTTCTTAATTATTTAAGTATGAAAAGTTGTGTGGTTAAAAGTAGCAGGATTTTTTTAAGGAAATAATATTTTTAAGTAATCGGCAAAAATCTCAGCTGGAAGTGAAATAGGCTTATTATCAAATTTAGTAAAGTACAGAGCAAGGCACAAGTGGCAATTTGCTGATCACATGGAGAGGGATGAATCTGGCAGAGCTGAAAGAAGTAAAGACAGCTCTGGAGTTGTGAGGCTCCCCAGAATTACAGCTACACTCTCAGCGACCATAATAGGCATATTCTACCTAATAATCATATCTCTAGATATCTTTCTAGTCTTTAAAATAGCTAATGAATAGTTGTCTAGATCTGCCAATGATTGAAATAGTTTAGGACACAGTTACATAAGGAAAAAATATCCCATGCAAGTTCAGTTTGGCATACACTGAGGAAAACAAGCTTTCAAAATCTTCCCCAGCCTCCTCCCCAACTTTAAGGCATTAGACCTGTAGCCTAATGTTCTGAAAGCCTGTATTTTGTTAAAAGCAAGGGTTTTGTTGTTGTTTTTTTTATTTGAACACAGTCTGTCACCCTCTTAAATTTATAATTCTCACTTTTTATCTAGCTTATTGTTCCATTTTCTGTTTTAAACTCTTCAAATGCAAGATCCATTAAGTTTTAACTTACTCTGAATACCAACTATAATGCCATCTGTGAATAGGTGCTTAAAAAGCTCTGAGTGATAGAATGTTGATGTCGACATAGGGTCCCAGCAAAGAATGGAATTGTTAAAAAGTGACAGAAAAGTATGAGTTTAGTACAAAGAGGATTTGTATCTCTAAATGTTGATTGATTCGCCTAAAAGACATGTTTTTTAGTAGAGTTGAAGATACGTCAAAATAATTAGCATGGTACCTCCTAACACTAACAACTTTCAATAAAAATTTAAGTTCCAAAAAAAAAAAAAATTTAAGTTCAGAAGGACTCAATTCTTAGAGAAGTTAGAGTCAAGCACTTATTCCCCAGAAATTGAGTTGGGTTGAGGAAACAATTATTGCAACTATCAAAATCAAATTTTGACATATAGTTTTCATGTTTTTTTATTTTTTTGAGAAATAAAATTTCTGATTATGATAATATCTAAAAACCTGAAGATTTTCATCAATGGATATTTATAGCTCCTTCTTAACAAACGACTGACAATTACTCTTTATTCTAAGCACTCCCCACACTAACAGCTCAGAAAGCTGGGTAATTATCACTACTTAGTAACCATGTGACTGTGAGAAGGTCATCTTATTTTTCTTAAATTTAAAAGTGTCTCTTTTATATATTATAAAAATATTTTCTCATTTCCTCCCAGCAAATTTCAAATGAACTAAAAAAAAAAGTGTTTTATATCATCAGAAACATCATTATCATACTCTTGATGGTGATGATAACAACCATAAAAAGAATGAATTAGACTGTTTTTCATATATATTTTATACAAAGTAATTATAAGGGCTTTCATCGAAGAGATGTTATCAAAGGGAAAAAAATGACAAATTTCTAAATTTGTAAATGTGATATCTCTATATATAATCCTAGTTTAAGGGGATCACGCAGTATATATTGTTTCACAATTATTTCTTCTCAACAGTATCTCTATATTCCATTTCAGAGCATAGATATATTGCCTCCTTTTCAATTGCTATATAGTGTACCAGGACTTAGGAATACTAAGGTTTATTACTTAATAAAAATTACTCCAATGGATAAAATTAAAAATTACATTTCTAGTATTGTTTATGTACTGCCTTATTCATATGTAGAGAATTACCCAAGAATAAATTCCTAGAATGAAATGGCATGTAAAAAAAAGGTATATTTTCAGCAAAACTGGCATTTTCATTGTGCATACAGTAAGACTACACTTTGCAGCTCCGTTGCATCTGGATGGGATCATGTGATCAATTCTTGAAAAGGAAATGTTGGCAGAAATAGTGTAAAATCCATGTCTGGTCTCTAAATCTCCCATGAGATCCTCTGCTTGTTTTCTATTCTTTAGTCTCCCAGCCAAATGAAGGATGCTAAATAATTCTATGCTGCCCAGTTATTTGTATTTTTTTCTTCCATGTCTTATTCATTCATATTGGTTTTCTGTTGTTTTTTGCATCTCTTTCACTTTTTTTTCATTATTTTCAGTTAGTCAACATATAGTACATCATTATATGTAAGATTTCTATGCCTATTTGTGAAAATGAGTTTGTGAGGCAGATACCATTTCAGTGAGTCTACTAAATTTGTTTACAGAACTTCCTATCATTTGTAATATTTTTAAAGATTCTGTCATCAAATCTATTTCTTCACTTTTAGCTTCTGGTTATTATACTGCATTTTAAAGAACGTCACTTCAACCCTTCACAACATACTCATAGAAAATTGCTCAACCTAGGGGCAAATGACTGGTTCAGTTGGCGGAATAAACTGAACAGCTTCAGTTTGGGTTTACTATTTTCATTTTCATATTCTGTCACTAAATTGCATTTGTTCCTTGGTCTTCAGAAGAATTCAGTTTCAAAGACACTCACCTCAGAATTCAGCTTTTACACCCTTGAGCCCAGTCTGGATCCTAGTGGCTATAAGCATTTTGATTTTGTGTTTAATAATTTTCAAGAGCTTTCTGCTTCCATAGTTGTGGTCAGCAGCTTCATGGCTATGTTTCACGTTCCCATGTCTCTTCTTTCACCATACTAAATCAACTCTAAGCTATTTGTCTTTTTTTCTGGTGGTCTATCACCAGAACCTTACATTTCTTTCCTTTTCTTGCTTTTTCCATTTTCCTTTGTGTGTGTGTGGGTGTGTGTGGAGGTGTATGTGTGTGTGTGTACTAAAAATGTTTTCTGGCCTCTCTTGTTTTCTTTTAGAGAATATTATACTATGGTGGGATCTGGGAGTTGCTTGCCAAATCTCAGTGATTTAGTCTAAATTTTACTCTCTGGTAAAAATTCTTTATAATCTATTGGACAGTGTGACTGTTTCTTATTTTTTTTTTTAGTTTGTGGACTGTTAGGGGTTCTTTTGTTTTCCTATTTCAGATGATTCAAGGAAGGAAAATTAAGTGCAGGTACTCTGCCATCCCTACTAGATGCTCTGAATTGTGACTCTAAGAATTGATTTCTAAACTACTTCAAAATGAGGAAATAATTTTAAAAAAATGAAACTCACTTTAATATTTTTAAAAGATATGACTTCATTACTCTTGTAGCCACTACAAGAGTACTCTTGTAGTACTCTTGTACTAGGAAATTTTGGTTTTAATCTCTTAGATCTACTATTTCTGAATACGAATTACTTCTTAGTGACTAAAAGTCAAATATAACATACCAGAGAAAAGAACAAAGAAGCAAACTAAAGACAATGCAAATGGTGGACTCACTGGAGAGAATTCAAAGAACAGAGTTATAAATGTTTATTCTTCCCAAGAATAAAAAAGCAGATCACCTGCAAAGTAGAATGATTGTCCCAGCAGAAACACTGAATGCTTCAAGAAGATGAGGCAATGCTTCCAAAGATCTAAGAGAAAATTATGTTTAATCTGGATCCTGCAACCAAGGTATAAATTAAATATTAGGCTAGAATAAAGATATTTTCAGACAAGAAAGAACTCGGGAGATTTGCCTCTCAGACATGCTTATTGGTTATTGGTGAAATCCAGCAAAAATGAGGGAGAAAAACAAAAGGTGGAATCATGGGGGCCAGAGGAAAGCAGAAACAGCAAAGACATGATCCAGGTTGAGGACCACACAACAGGTCTGTGGAGCTGGCAGTCAGATGGGAACAGGTAAATGTGGAACCTCAAAGGGGGAAAACAGAGAAAAACCTGAAATACTGACTGACTCACTGACAACTGAATGACTGACTGACTGGGAAATTTAGAAAAAATGGAGGCTATGAATAAAGTAAATAGGGGGAAATTGCAATTTAAAATTCCAGGTAACTATTTTTAAGCACAATGAGTTGTGCTTTGCTATGAATAGGATTTACACAATCACAATAATGAAGACTGTGTATATATTTTTGACTGAAATAATTAACCAATATACAAAGCATGGAGACTTAAGTATGATTATCATGATAATATAAATGTTACCAACGCTCACCATATAGAGGTAAGCTCATATATAACAGAAATAAAGTATAAGAGGGAGGAAACCTCAATAGGAAGTTTTGAAAAATACAATTAAAAACTAAATCTTCTCCCAACCCGAACACCTCTCCACAAAGGTAGTGGGGGGAAAAAATCACTTTTGTTACTGATTAAGTATTAAACCAAACTGTGATATATACCACAGGCAATACACTAAGAGACTGCAAAAACAGGAAAAAAAAAAACTCACTTTCTTATATATCTGAGGAGAGACAACATATTACATACATATCGTCAAGATAAACAATAACTAGTCCTCAAGTGAGAGGCTACAGGACAACACCATTTGTGGTACATAATTCATCCTAACTCTATCTGGTGACCATCTGTGTTAGCTAATTGGGGTGACCATCTGTGTTAGCTAATTGGCATTATCCAAAGGAAAACCAAACTTCTCACATCGTTACGGCAGGAGATCGTGTTGCAATTTGGAGCAAGGTGCTCACTGAAATTAGGCTCCTACCTTCCCACAGAAAGGGAGATACTGATGATTACGTTTCAAAAATGTGGCCTCTAGGTCCTCAACACATTCCTAGGTCATAAGCTTACAAGGGGCTTGTTTAGCCTTCGAAAGAATTTATATATATTTCAAGGAGAGGAGAAAGTACTTAAAATTGCAGGTGTTCCAAAATAAATTATTTGAGTAAAAAGAGGATGATGAAATCTCTTTATTTCCAATGGTGAAAATTAAATCTCATTTTTAATCTGTATTTGTAGTTACAGAACATAACTGTGTTAATGGTTTCTTCTTGGAGAGTGGGCTTTAAGAGACACGGGCTTGATTTAGTAAAACACAAAATAAAAATGTTCAGATTTTTTTTTGAAGTTAGACAAATTGAGGAACTGAAATAGCAATAAAAATATATTGGAATTGAAAGGAAGGAAAGTGGGAGTATTAGATAAACAAGTTCAATTCTCATTCTATGTAGCTAATAATCAGATAAATTAAGAAAAGCACCAGAATTCTAGTATGTAGGTATTTGGGGAACTGTAAGATGAAAACAGCTAAGAAAATTAGATGTGGTTGGCACTGAAAAGCAAGATTTAAGTGAAGACTGCTGCTTATCCATCTAAACATAACTTTTTACATTATTAGAGAAAGAAAACATATGTTACATTTTTAGTGACCCAACCAAGATATATTAAAATAAAAAAATAAGTGGAGAACTGGCAAGAAAATAATCTGTTGATATAGGAGTTGAAAAAGTCCATTTACAGAAACTTTTCCTTATGTCTAATTTTCAAAAAAGGAAACATTATACGTATATGTGTGTGTAGTGGGGTGTGTATATCTGAAAACATCTCAGATTAAAGGACTTTTCATTAAAAAAAAAAAACACTTCAAAACATTTTTTAAGTATGTAAGATAACATAAATACATCTCCATGCCCACCACTCGCAGTTTACCAAAGCCTCCCATTGAATTTCCTCCAAAAATTCTGGTTTGTGTTTTAAAACTGGATCCAACCGTTTTTTATTTGCTTCAGAGTGTCCACATTTCTGATAAAATTGAGGCTTAGCAGCCCAATTTCAGTACCAGTTCTGTTTTGGAGCTACAAGGAATTCAAGAAGAACAATTCCTGCCCGACTTGCTCCCCTACACACACCACTTTCAGGCCAGTCAACTAAACCCTGCTAGAGGTCTAGACTGTTTCAGAGCATTTAATTTCTGGGGCACAAGGATCAAATGGTAAGTATCATAATGTACTTACATTACCTTCTTCCATTGGTTCTTGAGGTACACTGTGCTCCCAGCTGGGCTTTCTTCCCAAAACTTCAGTATTAATAGACCTGACCACTGGTTTAAGGATCAGGCCTGATACTTATAAAGTTTTAATTTTTTGACTTAATATTGGATTCACACTATGCCTAAAAGTGAACCTCTGATGTCTACCCAGAAAACTTTACCTTCCCCATCTCTTTAAATGGTCACATCTTCCTTTTGGTTGCTAAGGCCAAAAACTTGCAGATAACCTCTACTCCTCTCTTTTGCTCCTACTCTGCAACCGCCTATTAGTAAGCAAGCAACTTCTACTGACTCTAGTGTATCCTTGCTACTCCTCACTTACACTGCCTCAAATGAGACCCCAGCCAACAGCCCTTTCTTAGACTATTGTAATCGCCCCTCTGAGCAGTCCCTTGACTACACGTTCCTTCAAAAAATCTCAATACAGAAGCTTCAAAATGTTTTAACTACATCAGGTCATGTCTTTGACTCATAAGGTTCCCTTTCACTAGACTACAATCTAAAGGCATTACACTGGCTCACAAACCTCTACTTTCTCTCTGACTCAGTCAATCTCTTGCCATTTTCTCCTCTCCTTCAGTGCAGCCACTGCCTTTGTTGTTGTTTCCTCAAACACATTAAGCATATCCCCATGTCTTGGTATTATACAATGTGTTCCCTCAACCATGGAGTACTTACTTCCTTTCTACCTTCTCTTCAAATGTCACTTTACCAATGAGCCTTCTCTTACAAGACTGAATGATAAGCAAGGTCCACCCTCTGGGACCCCCATTCTCACTTCCTCTGCTCTGTGTACCTCCATGGTAATTATTACTAACTGACATGGTACCTAGTTACATTTGCTTTTATAAACATTTAGATATTTTATATATATATTTGCTATTTATATATATTTATATATTTGCTTTTATATGTATTTATATATTTGCTTATAAATTATAAGCAAATTATATATTTGCATATATATATAATATATATATTATAACCCTAATCCCATTAGAATGCAAGTTCTAAAAAGAGGAGGACCTGGGACGCCTGGGTGGCTCAGTTGGTTAAGCGGCTGCCTTTGGCTCAGGTCATGATCCCGGGGTCCTGGGATCAAGTCCCACATCAGGCTCCTTGCTTGGCGGGAAGCCTGCTTCTCCCTCTGCCTCTGCCTGCCTCTGCCTACTTGTGATCTCTCTCTCACTCTCTCTCTGACAAATAAATAAATAAAATCTTTAAAAAAAAAAAAAAGAGGAGGACCTTTGTATATTTATTGCTTTATTCTCAGCACTTATAAAAATATTCATGTTAAATGACACTTCTTCATGGAAGCCTTTCTTGACCAACCCATACCTAGCTGTAGGTTAGTTTTCTATTATACATTCTTATCAAAAGCCCTCTGGCGTAGTGCTCATAGCCTTGCAAATTGTATTAATGTAATGATCAGTGTATAATAAAGGCTCAACTAAAGGTTAAGCTTTAAGAACCTTTTCTGGCTTTGAATACAAGAGCATAATAAGTGTCTGGCACATAATGTTTAATATGTACTTCTTGATAGAAGGATGGTTAGCTGAAAAAAATGGCTTCAGGAATCCTATCCTCTACCCAGGCCAGACTACTTCTTTGGGGTCTCTCATTTCTCTCTAACGTAACTATGCTATTTCCTATTCCTATCTGAATTCTTTTTTTTTTTTTTTTTGATTTATTTATTTGAGAGAGAGAGAGTGCACAAGCTGGGAGAAGGGCAGAGGAAGAGGAAGAGAATCTCAAGCAGACTCCTTGCTGAGCAAGAGCCCCATGCGACCCTCAGTCATGACCTGAGCTGAAATCAAGAGTTGGGCGCTTAACCAACTGAGCCATCCAGGTGTCCCTCCCGTTCCTATCTGATTTCAAAACTCAGAAAAATCTTGGAAGCATTCTCTAACAAGACTTGAACCTACCCCTGAAACTGTTATGTGCTACTTTCTGTGCCACTATAGTCCATTTATTTATTCATCTAACAATCATTTAAACAATTTTCATCCTACTGATCTAGGTGCTGCATACACAACAGTCAACAAAACAGAGGCCTTACCCTCATGGAGCTTACATTATAATAAGGGAAGGGAGGACAGGGTTAGTGGGAGAGATGGAATCTTAAAGAAATATATAATATAATGCCATAGATTGAGTGCTATGATGGAAACATAAAGCAATCCCTTGCTTTATGGATAGAAGGCATGAGTGCATACCTTCTGAAGGGGGAGTAAAACAAGTTATTTTTGAAATGTGGAACAAAGACAGTGAGAGAGTACACCCTGCAGAAATGCATGGTGTCCCTGGATCAGGGCCCATATCCCAGCTTCCTAGTATTTTACCACACATATGGCTCAGAGCAGAAACCACCAATTTCTGACACCAATTCCAGGCTGGTTTTTTTCCACAATTGCTACTGAGCAATTAACTCAATTCTGACACTCTGTACCTGGAGATAGTGTCAGATCCCACAGGTTAAAGTGCCAGTCCTACAAGATTGCTCCCTACTCCACCCCCACTTCTAACACCAAACCTAAGTCCAGGCTTTCACCTGCACTTCTGACCACGTGGCTATAAATGGAAGTTCCAACAACCTCCACACCATCCCCCCTGCTTTGTTTGACTAATTTGCTAGAATGGCTTACAGAACTCAAAGAAACATTGTACTGAGAAGACTATCAGTTTATTATAAAAGGCTATAACTCAGGAACAGACAGGTGGAAGAGGTGCATAGGGCAAGGGCATGTAGGAAGAGGCACAGAGCTTTCTCACTCCCTAGGCAGCCACTATGATTCTCCACGTTTGCCAACGTGAAAGCTCTCTAAATCCCAACCTTTTGGGTTTTTACAGAGGCTTCATTACACAGGCATGATTGATTAAATCGCTGGACATTGGTAATTTCACTCAATCTCCAGCTCCTCTCCCCACCCTGGAAGCTGGACATAAAATCCGAAGTTCTAACCCTCTAATCACATGGTTAGTTCCTGTGGTGACCAGCTCCCCCAGTGTTACTTTCTGAAAGTCACTTCACTAACATAAACTCAGGTGTGGTCGAAAGAGGTTGTTATGAATATCAAGATAACTTCACCACTTTTATTAGGAAATTCCAGGGTTTTGGGAACTCTGTGCCAGGAAGAGGGATGAAGACCAAATATATATTTCTTATAAATCACAGTATCACACCTTCTTTAGAGGAATTCCCTTAGGTGTAGAGAGCCAAGTGTCTGGGACAATATATTTACTGACCCCTACCTCTTCCTCAGGCATCCAAAGCTAATGACTAAATGGTATGAAAATACAAAAGTCCAGTTCCTTGGCTCAGATGCAATTCCTGCTCCACTGGGGAGGAGCATCTCCCCAGAGCCTTCCTTCCCAGTAAGGCATTACCTGCACTTGAGTCCTCATCTCTGGGTCTACTTCTGAAAGATCCTAACATAAGACAAGAGAAAAGAACATTCCATACACAAGAAATGGGAAATGCCAAAGTGATATAGGATATAGTCGATATATTTTGAGGAGAAGGAAGAAAGTTCCTATGGCTAAGGTATGAGAAAAGCATGGTAAGAAGTAACATCAGACAAGGTCTTAACTGGTTTGTTTGAATCTCTCCACCTCTCCCATGCCTAACCACTGCTCTATGAGCTTTGGGGAAGTCATTGTTTCTTGTTCATTCTTCTATCTCTGGCATCAACATTCTTTAGCTATTTAATACAAACTTAGCAATTTTTTTTCTTTTAGGAAATTACCAAGTAGATACTTGAATTTATTGTCTTATTGCCCATTTAGCTACCTGAATATTATTTCCCCTGATAACTTAGGAATATCTTTCATTTCCACTTTTATAATTAAAAAAAAAAATACTGGGTAGCTGGGTGGCTCAGTCAGGCAAGCAGGTGAGTCTTGATTTCAGCTCAGGTCATGATCTCAGTGTCCTGGGATCGAGCCCCACATTGAGCTCCATTCTCAACAGGGAGTGTGCCTCAGGATTCTCTCTCTCCCTCTGCTTCCCCCCCTCAATTCTCTCTCTCTCTCTCTAAAATAAATAGAACTGCACCAATATACATAGAAACAACTTTAGTTTTATAGTGAACAGACTAATTGAACAACTTGATAAAGTGTAAAAGAAAGTGTGAAAAAATCACCTAAATGGCTAGGGCATTTGTGTTGTATAAACTGTCATAGTGTTAAAAATAAATCCTGCATTTTTTCCCATTATGAGTTACTTCTTTTATGACTATTTTAAAAAATATATATTGGATTTTATTATATCTCTTAATTATTTCAAATTCATGATGGAGTAAAGTAAAATATAAGTATTCAATTATATCTATTTTGAGGCTATAAGAATGGATACTGATATAAATATTTCAGATGAACGAGGTCTAAACAAAGTTCCAGTTCCAAATGTTTTAAAAATAATTCCATTACCTACCCACATACACACAAATAAAAATATTTCCAAGAGCAAAAAAATCTATCCTGTGGGTGAACTTGTCTGTATCGAGGTAGGTAGTCTGCCAAGCACAAAATGAATCATTAAATATTAATAACTATCAATTTCCTGTATAGCTGTCCTAAAAACATTTACCATATCTAATAAGCTCTTTGCCATTGCCCATGAGTCATGCTTAGCTTCTGGTGTTGGACTGGATCCCTCGGCTGTCAAAATCGTACTTTTTATCTTTAGCAAAGCTAAGGGTAAGTTCTGGACTTTAAATTGGATCCTTTTAATAATGTTCAAGCTTCCTGTAAGGTATTGGCCTTTTAATGATACCTTTCATTTATCTGTCATGCCCAGACCATATCTTCTTATCAACAATTATCTTTTGTTAATCATAAATTTCCTCATTGTATATCATTAATAATAGCATACTGTATCAGTTCACTGTGACTGCCATAAACTTACCAGAAACTTGGTGGCTCAAAACAACAGAAATTTATTCACACAGTTCTGGAGGCCAGAAGTCTAGAAGTCTAAAATCAGTTTCATAGAGTTGAAATTAAGATGTCAGTAAGACTGCAGTCTGAAGGCTTTAGGGGTGAATCTGCCCTTTGTCTCTTCCAGCTTCTGATGGCTGCTGTGATTCTTTGGCTTGTGGACACATCTCCCTCTGCTCCATCTTCATCTTGTCTTATCCACGTGTTTGTGTCAAAACATACTCTTCCTCTCTATTTTAAGTATGCATGTAACTGCATTTAGGGCCTACCTGGATAATCCACAATAAGCATCTCCTCTCAAGATCCTTAACTTAATCACATATTTTGCCATATAACGTAATATTCACTCTTTTACCACATAGAGTAATATTCACAGGTTCTGGAGTTTCAATTATGAACTACCCATGTCCATCAAAACCTACTTCTTTTAATGGAAAAATATTCATAGTGTGCTGTTTTTTATCTTCCCCATTTAAAACTGTAAGTATACAAGTAACGTTCTTAAAGATAGATAGACATTTAGTTAGAAAAACTGAGTCTTTGTCAAGGGGAAATTTAACTAATAAACTGGTTTGATTTTCAGTTTCTTCTAAAACATGCTGCAGTGTAGATTGTTCTCACCAACAAAATTATACATTCTAAACAATTCTTTAATGACCTGATTCTTTCTTCTTGGGTTTCTATAGATTTCACAGAAAAATCTTCATCTTACACAATCTCAGTCTTTGAGTCCAATAGTTCCATGGTAAGAACATGATGAATCCTACGACTAAGATCAGCAGTTAAATCAGCCAAACTTCATAACTCCTCAAGCCATAATCCCAAGGATGCGTTTCCTGCCATTTTCTAATTAACCACATCTTTTAAAGAGATCTTCCACTTTCAAGCTATTCAAACTTATATCTGTGTTCTACCTAGAATAACAGAACTTACACAGCAACACCTACAGGATCAGCAACATAATTTTCAAGGCTTAGTGCAAAATGAAAATGTAGGACCCTCTGTTTCAAGAACTATTAAGAATTTCAAGATGATGACACTGGACTATTAGGCCAAGCATGGGGTATTTTTAATTGTGGGCACCTGTGCAACTACACAGGCTACATCCTCAGGGAGCCAGCCCTACCTCTTCTTTAGAGCTATTACATCTATCCTCAAGGTAGGCTCCGGAGCCCAGTTTCCTCAGTTTGATTTGCAGCAATACCACCCTCAAGTATTAACATTATTTTATGCCCTCAGAAAATCCACTTACTAACCAATAAAAAACAATAATTTTGTTAAATGTTGGGAAATATTTTTAAAAAGTTAAATGTCCCCATATATTTCACATTGATTGTCATTTTTAAGGAATAGGAAACTCAATTCACACTAGCTTAAAAAAAATAAAGGCAATTATTGGCTAAATTGTTGAAAATCCCCATCTAGAGATAGGGTTGAAATCAGACATGACTTGATTTAATAAATGTTCCTATTTCATTTCTCTAAAGCCTCTTGGCTTTACCCTCCTCTGCCTACTGCCTCTCTTCTCCAACCAGGAGCAAAATGGTCTTAGCAGTTCTAGGTTTAATATCTACACACAACAATGTCCAGAGATAAGGAGTGACCATTCCTTCAATAAATGTCTTCTAAGATTAAAAAGTCATGATTAGCAGAAACCTCCAGTAAATATTTGCTAGAAGCTCACTGTCTCATGTAGAACCATGTGTCTATTCCTGAACTAACATCATGAGGCAAGGAAAATTCCCTATCTGGGCATGGATGGGTCCGGGTTCCTGAACTATGGTAAAGAGAATGGGGTTTCTCTTAGACAATGGAGATTTGGGCCAAGTGGATAGAACAAATAGCCTGAAAAAATGTTTAAATACAGGTAGGAAAGTGAGAGTGAATAGAGAGATAAGAGCTGGGCAATGCACCAATTTTTATTCATTTTTTAAATTTTTATTATGTTATGTTAGTCACCCAGTACATCATTAGTTTTTGATGTGATGTTCCATGATTCATTGTTTGCGTATAACACCCAGTGCTCCATGCAATACATGCCTTCTTTAATACCCATCACTAGGCTAACCCATCCCATCACAACCCTCCCCTCTGAAACCCTCAGTTTGTTTCTCGTAGTCCATAGTCTTATGGTTTGTATCCCTCTCTGATTTCCTCTCCTTTGTTTTTCCCTCCCTTCTCCTAATGTCCTCCATGCTATTCCTTATGTTCCACAAATAAGTGAAACCATATGATAATTGACTTTCTCTGCTTGACTTATTTCACTTAGCGTAATCCCCTCCAGTTCCATCCATGTCAATGCAAATGGTGAGTATTCGTCCTTTCTGATGGCTGAGTAATATTCCATTATATATAGGGACCACATTTTCTTTATCCAGTTATCTATTGAAGGGCATCTAGGCTCCTTCAACTGTTTGACTATTATGGACAATGTTCACAACTATGAACATTAGGGTGCACATGCTCTTTCTTTTCACTACATCTGTATCTTTGGGGTAAATACCTAGTAGTGCAATTGCTGGGTCATAGGGTAGCTCTATTCTTAACATCTTGAGGAACCTCAATACTTTTTTCCAGAGTGGCTGTACCAGCTTGCATTCCCACCAAGAGTGTAAGAGGGTTCTCCTTTATTCACATCCTCGCCAACATTTGTTGTTTCCTCTTTTGTTTCTTTATGCCATTTTAACTGGTGGAAGGTGGTATC
>CM052883.1:128716786-128786795 GCA_028534135.1 Potos flavus | reverse complement strand
ATGCCATCTGCAAATATCTTCTCCCATTCTGTGTGTTGTCTCTTAGTTTCGTTGACTGTTTCTTTTGTTCTGCAGAAGCTTTTTATCTTGATGAAGTCCCAAAAGTTCATTTTTGCTTTTGTTTCACTTGTCTTTGGAGACATGTCTTGAAAAATTTACTGTGGCCAATGTAGAAAAGGTTACTGTCTATGTTCTCCTCTAGGATTTTGATGGATTCCTATCCCACATTGAGGTCTTTCATCCACTTTGAGTTTATCTTTGTGTATGGTGTAAGGGAATGGTCTAGTTTCATTCTTCTATACGTAGCTGTCCCAGTACCACTTATTGAAGAGACTGTCTTTTTTCCATTGGATTTTTTTTCCTGATTTGTCAAAGATTAGTTGACCACAGAGTTGAGGGCCCATTTCTGGAGTCTCTATTCTGTTCCACTGGTCTATGTGTCTGTTTTTGTCCCAATACCATGCTGTTTTGGTGATCACAGCTTTGTAATATAGCTTGAAGTTAGGCAACATGATGCTCCCAGCTTTGTTTTTCTTTTTCATCATTCCCTTAGCAATTTAGGGTCTTTTCTGGTTCCATACAAATTTTAGGATTTTTTGTTCCAGCTCTTTAAAAAATCCTAATGCTATTTTAATAGGGATGGCATTGAAAGTGTAAATTTCTCCAGGCAGGATAGACATTTTAACAATGTTTGACTCTGTACATTCCCTCAACCATCCCTCAACAAAATGGCTAGGAGGAGGAACTCCCAAAAAAGAAAAGAACCAAGACAATGGCCTCTCCTGCAGACCTAATGGATATGGATATAAGCAAGATATCTGAAATAGACTTTAGGGTAACAATTATGACGACAACAGCTAGGCTTGAGAAAACCATTAAAGGCAACATAGATTCTTTAAGGGCAGAAGTGAGAGCTAATCAGGCAGAACTTAAAAATGCTATGAATGAGATGCAGTCTAAACTAGATACTCTAAAAGCTAGGGTAAATGAGGCAGAAAAATGAATTAGTGATCTAGAAGATAAATTGATAGAAAGGAAATAATGGGAGGAGGTCTGGAACAAACAGCTTAAAATCCATGAAAACAGACTTAGAGAAATCAATGATGCCATGAAATATTCCAATGTAAGAATGATTGGGATCCCGGAAAGGGTGGAGAAAGAGAAAGGGCTAAAAGATATATTTAACTAAATTGTAGCTGAGAACTTCCCTAATCTGGGGAATGAAACAAGCATTCCTGTTCTAGAGGCAGAGAGGACCCCTCCCAAGATCAAGGAGAACAGATCAACACCCCAGTATGTAATAGCAAAACTCACAAATCTTAGAACCAAAGAAGCCACTGTAAGGGCAGTTAGGGGGAAGAGATTTCCTTACATACAGAAGGAGAACATCAGAATAACATCAGACCCATCCACAGAGACCTGGCAAGCCAGAAAGGACTGGCAAGATATATTCAGGGTACTAAATGAGAAAACATGCAGCCAAGAATACTTTATCCAGCAAAGCTGTCATTGAGAATGGATGGAAAGATATAGAGCTTCCTGGACTGGCAGAAACCAAAAAAATATGTGAAAACCAAGCCATCCCTGCAAGAAAAACTAAGGAGGATTCTACAAAAGAAGACCCCAAGAGTAATATGGACCAGAAATTTACAGAGACAATCCATAGAAGCAGCCAATACACCAATTTTTACTGAAAAACATCACTGAATCACTAATGTATGCATGTCTGAGCTTTCGTTTAGCATTTATGTTGAAATAACTGCTAGTAAAAATTGGGAGAGCTAAACAATATATTTTTAAAAATTTTTATTTGAAGGATAGGTGACATATATTAGTTTCAAGTATACATCATAGTGATTCAACAACTATATATGCATTACAAAATCCTCACCACAGTAAGTGTAGTTACCAAGCCACCAAAATTCAAACAATATTATTGACCAAATTCCCTGTGCTGTACTTTCATCCCTGTGACTTATTTATTTTATAACTGGAATTTTGTACCTCTCAATTTCTTTTACCTATTTCACCTATCCTCTAACTTCCCCTTTGGCAACCACCAATCTGTTTTCTGTATTTTTGAGTCTGTTTCTATTTTTTTGTTGTGCATTTTCCTTTTATTAGATTCCATATATAAGTAAAATCATATGGTATTTATCTTTATCTGTGTCTTTATTTCACTTAGCATAATACCCTCTGGGTCCATCTATGTTGCTTCAAATGGCAAGATCTCTTTCTTTTTTATGGCTGAGTAATACTTGATTGTTTATATATACCACATCCTCTTTACCCATTTATTTACATATGGAGACTTAGGCTGCTTCCATATATGTCTATAATAAATAATGTTGCAATAGCCAGAGGTATAAATATCCTTCTATATTACTGTTTTTGTTTTCTATGAGTAAATATCCAGAATAGAATTATTGGATCATATGGTATTTCTACTTTTCACTTTATGAGGAATGTCCATACTGTTTTCCACAGTGGTTGTCCCAATCTGCATTCCTATCAACAGTGCAAGACGGTTCCCTTTCCTCTACATCCTTGCCAACAAGTTACTTCATGTCTTTTTGATACATGTCAATCTGACTGGTGTGAAATGATGTTGTGTATTTCCCTGATGGGGATATTGAGCATCTTTTCATGTGTCTGTTGACTATTTGTATTTCTTCTTTGGAAAAAATGCTTAATCAGGTCTTCTGTCCATTTTCAATTAGAATTATTTTTTTTATTTGATGTTGAGTTGTAGGAGTTCATTATATATTTTAGATATTAATGCCTTATCAGATCTATAATTTGCAAATATCATTTACCATTTAATAGGTTGCTTTTTTGTTTTATTAAAATTTTGTCAACAAAATCCAAAGTCAAAAGTCAAAAATACATTAAATCCAAAGTCAAAAATACATCAAAACTACCATCTAAAGTCAAAAATACATTAAAACTACCATCCATCATGATCAAGTGGGATTTATTCTACAGACACAAGTTTTGTTCGATACATGCAAATCCATCAGTATGATATACCACATTAAAACATGAAGGATAAAAATCATGATCATCTCCACAGATGCAGGAAAAGCTTTGATGAAATCCAATATTTATTCATTATATAAATTGTCAGCAAAATGGGTATAGAAGCAACATACCTCAACATAGTAAAGGCCATACTGTTAAACTCACAACTAACATAATACTCAATGGTGAAATGCTGAAATATTTCTTGTAAGTTCAGAAATAAGACAGAAATAAGGATATCCACTCTTACCATTTTTTTTTCAACAGAGTATTAGAAGTCCTAGCCACAGCAATCAGACACAAAAAATAAATAAAAGGCATCCAAATTGGTAAGGAAGTTAAACTGTCATTATTTGATGACAGAATGATACTATAAACAGAAAACCTTAAAGACTCCACCAAGAAAGTTTCAGAACTGATAAATTCAGTAAAGTTGCAGGATATAAGAATCGTATGAGGCACTCCCCTGCATTTCTACACACTAATAATGAAACAGCAGAAAGGGAAATTTTAAAAATCTCATTTACAACTAAATTATAAAGAATAATATATCTATGAATAAATTAAAAGCAAAGAGGTGAAAGGCCTATATTCTGAAAACCATAAGATATTGATGAAAGAAACTGAAGATGACACAAATAAATGCAAAGATACACCATGCAAATGGGTTAGAAAAACCAATATTGCTAAAATGCCCATACTTTCCAAAGTAATCTACAGATTCCATGCAATTCCCATCAAAATAATAATGGCATTTTTCACAGAGCTAGTACAAAAAATCCTAAAATTTGTATCAAACCCCAAAAGACCCCAAATAGCCAAAACAATCTTGAGAAAGAACAAAGCTGGAGGTATCATAATCCCTGATTTCAAGATCTACTACAAATTGGTAATAATCAAAACAATAGGCTACTGGCACCAAAATAGACACTAGAGCAATTAAACTTAATGGACAGAATATAACAGAGATAATAATAATAGAATAGAGATAAACCCATGATTATGTGGTCCATTAGTCTATGACGAAGGAGGCAAGAATACACAATGGGAAGAAGGTTGTCTCTTCAATAAATGGTGTTGGGAAAACTGGACTACTACATGCAAAAGAATAAAGTGGGAGCACTTTCTTACATCATGTACAAAAACATACTCAAAGTCATTTATAGACCTAAATGCAAGACCTGAAACCATAAAACTCCTAAAAGAAAACATAGGCAGTAAACTCATGGACATTGGCCTTAGCAACAGTTTTCTAGATAGATCTCCCCAGGCAAGGAAAACAAAAGCAAAAGTAAATCATCAGGACTACATCAAACTAAAATGCTTTTGCACAAAAAAAGAAACTATAAACAAAATGAAAAGATGGAGCTATCTTAATGACTTTATTGTATTGTTTTGAAATGCAAATTTTAAATGATTCTTTAAGTTATATTAAATTGATACTTTCAATTAGGAAAAGTAGTGCTGGATATTTGTTACCAGAAGATATCACAAAATGTAGGTTGTAAAAAAATTAAGCTGAGGATATATATAACTATGTAACAACTTACTGGATCATATGTACAGAGCCTAAGAAAACTGTAAATACATCTCCAATGCCCTTGCTTTTTCAAAAATAATGCATATAACTACAATTTTCAAGTAAGCTTCATTATTATGTGATTGAATTTTTAAATGATATTAATATAAGGAGAAACACTTTATTAAAATATTAGTAAAAGCAATGTTTTTTACTGCCTTTGAAATAAAGTATTTTAACATATTCTTTGTGAGATAATATGTTTGATACTTTGGTAAATATAAACAATAGTTAAGTGATGTGCCCTAGGAGAAATAGAGAAAGAAAAAAATTCACCTGTCATCTCATCTATAGTTACTTGAAGATCATCTTATATTTGATACTATTTGTCAAACAAAACTTAGTTAAGAGATTTCAAAACATGTGCACGAATAAATTATTTTATTACTGACTATTCCTCTACTTATATCCACCATGAAAATTTAAGAGACAAATGTAAACTTGCTCCATCAAACTAAAGATGTGACCACATTTGGGTGAGGAGGGGAGGGATCCTGCAAAGTAATGGAGCTTCCTCTTCCCTAGTGTCTATCCCAGGAGGTTAGCCAGGACTGTTTTTGCGAACTGAGTTGCCCCTTGTCCCATGAGAAAGGTAAGAGATTTTTTGTTTCCAAAAGTATTTATCCAAGAGGGTTAAGTCAGTTATAGCTAAAATGAAGAGAGAATGAAACATGTTACTGAGTCGTTATATTCCCATAAGATGTTTCCTTGAGCCTAAGAATAAAACAGGAATTATAGGTTCTGGTCCACTCAGTCATTGCTGAGACATACTCTTGTATAAGAGGCAAGACTTCTGATGGAAAAGCCTATAATGGTATACAAGAGAACTGGTCACTAAGTGTCATGTATGGGCATTTAGCAAAGATTTCCAGGACCAATCTTGTGCTTATTTGAGTTGTGAAGCTCCGGGAAAAAGCCACACGTGGTCTTCCTTGAGAATGGATCCTAAGGGGTAGTAAAGCACTAGTGCTCAAGAGCAGTACGTAGAAACGGAATAATGGAAGGCGACCATCATTTATTGAATTATGTAATGAGTACTTTCTATGCTAGGCACTTTGTACTAAAAGCAAGGCTACTTACCCAGTTTCCCCAGAATTATATAGTTTCTGAAGTTCTTCCATAGTCTAATGATTGCAAATCCCCTATATTTAGTGATACTCAACTTTCACTGAGTCTGTTATGTCATAGCCAGGACTTTTAGAAAAAGTAAAATGTGAAATTTTTTTCTTGGGATATCATGAATTATTTTGGACCTACTATATTCCTAAATACACAGATGACATGCTATAGTCCCAAGTCTTCATTCTGCTACTTGTGTAGCATGGACTATCACTTTTGCAAATCTCTACCTTTCTCACTTGTAAAAGGGGAAAAATGTCTCCATCTCCTTTTAAGATTTACTGAGAATCAACTTATTAGGCAAAAGCACAGCAGTTGAACAATTACCTTGAAAACTTTACCTTCACAGGATTTCAGTTATCTCATTTATAAAATGAGGGCAGAGTTTCTTAATCTCATTATTACTGACACACTGAGTAAATAATTCTTTGCTGTGGAAACTATGCTGTGACTTGTAGAGGATGTTTAGTCTCTTCCTGCTAGATGCTAGCAATACCCATCCCTCAGTTATGACAACGAAAAACGTCTCCACATTTTGCCAAATGTCTCCTGGGGAACAAAATCATTCCTGTTGGGAACCAATAGATTAGAGCTGTCTCTAATATCCCTTCAACATTTCACACTTCTATCATATTAGATAATGGTCAATGAGAGCGCTTTGTAAATTATAATTCTTTTGTTACATGTTCATGAATTCATTTAACAGGCTTTATTAAAAAAAAAAAGCAGGAATAAGACAATACACTTTAAGTGCTAAAGGTGAATTAAAAATTATATTCCGAGGTCTTACTTACTAGGAGGGAAGGTGAGCTACACATATAAATAATATTTTCAATATCCTACAAAGCAATGGAATTTTAGGACTGGAGAGTTAGAGTAACACACTTTAAGTAAATTGCAGTAAGAAAAGCAGCTTAGGGGATTGTTTCTAAGCAAAATAGGCCATTTAAGCCAACTATGCCACAGACTACACTAAGAAAAGCTATTACTCTTACTAATGTGGTTTAAGCTTACATTATTAGAGTCATAAAATTTTTTGAATTTGAAGGGACCTTAGAGATCATCTAATATCATCATCCTCATTTTACAGATGAGGAAATTGAATCTTTTCTCACCCCTTGTGTGTTGGCAGCACACATACCAGAAATAAGCATGAAAAATCTAAATTGATGCCAACAGCAGCAGGAGGTTGCCTAGTTTATATATTACATTTTAAAGGGAATAACACGAACCATGACCTTCTGCTAAATTAAGAAAGAATCACTAATACACATACCAGGATATTTCAAAAAGATTAAAACTATGATGACAAAAGGAAAACATTATGTTGCCTGGCAGGGTGTTAGTTTTCTCAGCTGGGAAGTTCTATGTGTGGGAAGAATTTCCTTAGTTCCGTGGATAGTATTTTGAAGAATTCATATGTATATATATATATATATATATATATATATATATATGTATATATACAGACACATATGTATATATGTATATATATACACATATATATAAATATGTATATATGTATATATATATGTATATATGTGTGTGTATATATACATACACACACACACGTAAAGGCAGTGACTTCTCAATCTCAACTCTTGCCCTATGTTGTTTAGTGCACATTTATTTTAAATTAAAAATGATTCACAATTTAAAATACTGTAATATATTTGAAATGCATAGTAACTCTTCAGAATAAGTCTGTTAATTTGAATTTGGTCTGCAGGGACCAAGCAGACAATGTGAATATGTAAGGGAGGCCAAGTATAAAACAATAGTTGATAACAATTGCAGTGTATAATCTGAACCACAGGTATGAGAGAACTCATATATTATACATTTCTCAGAATGCTGAGAAAATAAGAGTTCCTCAGAAATACATTTCCTGATTTTAAAGGTACCTATTAGGGAAATTTAGACATCTAAACACTAAAAATAAAAACTAGAAGTTGAGAATTGGAATAAACACTTATTATGCCTTTTAATTTGTTCTTATAAAAAGATTGAAAATAGGGGCGCCTGGGTGGCTCAGTGGGTTAAAGCCTCTGCCTTCAGCTCAGGTCATGATCTCAGGGTCCTGGGATCGAACCCCGCAAGGGCTCTCTGCTCAGTGGGGAGCCTGCTTCCCCCTCTCTCTCTGCCTGCCTCTCTGCCTACTTGTGATCACTCTCTCTGTGTCAAATAAATAAATAAAATCTTAAAAAAAAAAAAGATGGAAAATGTTTTTACTTGGCAGATAGATGATAGAAGGAAATTATCTTTATAAGAGATATATTAGCAAATATTTGTTTGGGGGTTAGATTTGTGATTTATTAAGCAAAGTTTGTGTTTTTGGTATTTTCTTTGATATTTGCTAGCTCTTGCCTATTCAAGATATGAGAAGTTCTTATTAACTGCCTTAATTAAAGGTTAACCAAAAAGAACCAAAAGAAAACAAAAGAAAGAAAGAAAGTAACTTTGGGTGGGGTTTAAAATTTTAATCTCTACTGTAGTGAACTGGTCTACTTCAATTTGGATATATACACTCTTAAATTTGAGTGACTTCCAATAGAAATAGTTGTTAATGGCTGCTCCCCCTTAGGAGAAGCAAATCTCAGTCCAGATTTTGCCACATAGGCCACCATTTATTGGCAACCTAACATACACATATAAAAGTAATACACAGAAATCTTGAAGATGTCTCAGCTTTCCATCCTTTTGTGTGCTCTACAACTACCTTGCATACACAGCTTACCTAAGGCAAATGTGACAATGTTTTAGTATCAGATACAGTCAACTGTAACTAGAGGATCATGAAACCTTCTAATTAAAAACAGGATTACAGAATCACTTGTAGATGAATGCTAGAGGTCCATTCTAAAAGATACAGGTTTCAGGACAGATGACAGTTTTTACATTATTCTTATGCAAAAAGAGAAGTGAACCACCCCCCTCCCAACAATACTATAGCCTATCCACTAACATCATCAATAAAACCTCATTTCTAATATGTATTCTGCTGATTAACAAGCCACCCCTTTCACCAGCAAAAACCTATTTCTAATATTCATTATGAAAATGAGCACTTCTTCATAGTGATAGGAGGGAAAAATAGTTGAAGCACTTATCGAATGGCCTCTGAGTTTGATGAAAGATTAGTTGATAATGCCTAGAATGGATATCCCGATGAATCCAACTGAATTGCTCTTGGAGACTACCTTAAAGCACATAACATATACTTGAAATATTTTAAAGAAAATTACAGACACTGTATCACTCAGGAACAAGGGCCTTGGGAATGACTTGAGCAAAGACAATGGAGAAAAGTATCCTAAGTAAGTTCCTTTCTTGGAGACTAGAAAAGTTTCCTAGGGCTGGTAGGTAAGAGAAAAAGTGAGAGAATGCTTGAGAAAGGAGTAAGACCAGTTAGGACAGAGACAAAAGACAAAAGATAAGAACTGTAAAAAACTGAAAAGTTTACAGAGAATGTGAGTTAATATCCAGAAGCCACCTATTTTAAATGAACTGTTTTTTTTATCCCTCCCCATAGTAATGCCAGCAGAGAAACCTGTTCCTTCACCATTAAAATAAGCACTACATATTACCTATGCATAAATTACACAAGGCATGAAAAACACTAATTTTTTTTTATAAAAATCTGTCTCCTTGAAGATTTCATAGTGCAATGAGGACATACAAATATTTATGAAGAAAAATGGCAGACTACTAGCTAGCTCGCCACCAAACCTATTTCCTCTTCTTCCTGGTCACTCAGCTAGACTATACTGACTGAGTTGTAACCATGTTACTAAGTTCTAGTCAACAGAATATAAGCAGAGATGATATATCCTACCCTAGGTCCCTTCTGCCATGCTTGGTCCTCCTTGCTCTTTTCTTTTCTGCTGATAATAGAAGATAATGAGATGGAAGGTGACTGGTTTCTAAATCTCCTTTGGAAGAGATGATCCTGCCCATCAGTAACATTCAAAACTCTACGTTAAATAGAAAACCAACTTTTATCATGTTTGAATGATTGTACACTTTAGGATCTGTTGTTACTCCAAGATTATCTTTAAGAAACAATATAGGAGAACAATAAGATATTTGAATATGGATTGATAGTTGTGCCAACATCTAAAATAACACAGATGGAAGAACAGTTTTAAGAGAAAAGATGACAGATCAGTTTGTCACAGTCTGTACTGAGGTGTCTGTAAGATGAATCCAAATGGGATATTGAAGAGACACTGGAACATTTGAATATGGAGAAGAGGACCTTAGAGATTTAAATAATTTAAATGATGATATTCAGTGGTTTAGACTTAATTCTAAATATAATGACATTAAAATATGCCTAAGAAAGACAACGTCATAGTTGTGTCTGTTAGAAGTCTTCTGTATAGTGTGGAATATGAGACTAGACACTGAGAATGAGTCATGCTTAAGGAATTTAATCTTCATGGATAATATATTATTTCTAATGGGAAGCAAAGACAAAAACTTTTCAAACTGGAGGTACTACCCTGACCAACAGATGGCCAAGGCAAACTGGAATCTGTATTAAAAGAAGAAAAAAAAAAGTAAAAAAGAATATCTTCGTGTTCAGGTCTTATATTCCTCAAAGGTCTAGATTACTACTGTGAACAGACAAGAAACAATTTGGCTCTTCAACTCTTATCATGTTCTTTTCTTAAACATCAGGAAGCCTCAAGAGAATGGAGGGACTGGGGAGAAAAGGTACAATTCACCATAAAACTTATCATCCAAAGTGGGAGACATTTCTGAGACTGAAAGGGGGTGCTATTAATAATCATGCTAGAACAAAAATATAAGCCAGAGCTGTCCCAAATATGTGACCACTCTGTCCACATGATCCTGCCATACCCTGCCAGGCAATATGTTTTGATGAATATAAAACTCAAATCAGATTCTACCAAATACACAGTCATACAGCTTATTTTTGTAAGATTAAGGAATTCTTCACTCTCTGTCCTCAGATACTGAAACAAGATCTTTAAATAGAAGGTTCGCTCTAGTTAAATGAGAAAAATATTCTGAAACTCTGTAAGTAAATAATCCTAGAGTGGAATTTATTATATCTTTTTGCATAAATAGAAAATAAATTCCAAAGGGTTTCTCTTGGCTTTAAAAAAGAACCTCACAATTATCTATGCTTGACATCATCTAGAATACAAAGAGGTCAATTTAAACATTCTCAAGAGAATTATCAAATCACTAAGCAGATTTTTTGAAGTCTGGTTATATTTCACAGGACTTAGCAACAACTCTGAAATCTTTAGATTTCTTCACAGATGTCTTTTTACATATTAGACTTTTGAAAGTGACTTTATTAACAATAGCAACAACAAAATGAGGTTAATGATTCATCTCTATATAAGCCTCCACAACGAGCAGGGTAGTAAGATTAAAACATTTGTGATACTATCACTTCCCCATTTTATGAGAACTCATTTTGTGATACCAAAAAGCATCTGCTTTTCTGCAACTATCAAGGAAAAATATATACCACCTACTTTTTCGTCATGAGATATTTGTTTCCCCCAGCAGTGGGGTGACATAAAATTTTAAGAAAAATAATTAGTATTTTGTTAGAGTTAGCAGTGAGGCAAAAATATGAAAAAGCAGGTCCCAGAGGCACAGAACTTTCAATACGAAGTATACTAGGAGAAAATATAAGTAATTGGGATATTATACAATATTGTGAATCTAACAACCCCAAGCAGAAACAATATACTTTGATGTCAGGACCTGTCAACATTTTTGTCATATCAGATGACAGTTTTCCACAAAATGAGGAAAGGCAAGATTGGATGGAACCCTAGAACTTGAGGATAGGTCCCAATGGGCTATGGAGCCCATTGTATTTACAAGGAAAATATAAAAGCCATGAACCATACATCTAAAACATGTCTCTGTGTTCTAAGACCTCATAAGCAAAAAGTTTCCTTTCCAGCCAGTTTTCCCTTGTGTTTTAAAAGAATAGAAGCAAACTATAGTTTCAAATTATTACATTGGTAATGTGCACAAAATTGATTTGTAACTGAATCTCCTTAGGTGCTTTCTTCCAACATACAGAATGTCAATGAAAGCTAGGGTAGCCATGAGATTTCACAGCATGAAACCAGTCGAACTGGGATTTCCAGAGTAGCACTAGGAGCCCCAACCTAAGTGGAAGTTGAATCATGAGTGCAGAGCTGTCAAGAGGGTCCATATATCCACCTCCTGTCCTAACGTCTTTGCATCCAGAGCACCTGACTACAACTGTTTTATATTTTGTAGCACTTCAAAATGAGGGATACTTCCTTTCTAGCTATGGTCGCAGCTAAAAAAATGAAGCTTTTACTTTCTCATATAATGAATACTTCATCATTTCAAACTGATTTTATACTTGCTTCACATCAAAATCACTCTTAAAAAAATGTAACTTCCAATATGCACCCTTCTTTCCAGCCTCTCAAGACATAATACTGTTCATGGAATTGTTTCCTACACTCCAACCATTCTCAAAATGCCTCTGCGAGCTATGAATTTAACCTTCTCATCATCTCTTCCCCTTCTTGCAATCTTGCTGTGGCAGAAGTCACCCATTCTGGAAGGCAGGACTTGTGTTCCCTATGAGATTTAGCTGCTGCCCCTCTGTGTACCTAATTCTTATTCTATCACAGCACTCTCCAAACTGGCCTTAGGACAAAATACACTCCTAATTTTCTCTACCCACCCCACTTTCTGCAAATACTGTCTTCAATGTATTCCACTGTAATGAAGTAAATATTTGAAGCTGCCATTCAGTGAGGGTTTGTTATTAAGGTGGTGGCTTAAATTTTATTCAAGGACTAAGTTCTTTGGAATACTTGAAACAGCTGGGTGGCAGAAATCACTGTGGCTGCACCATAGGTGAAGACAAATTTATACATTCTTCAAATGTCACTATTATATCTATAGTTTCAAAAATCTTAATAATGAAACTTTAAAACTACACTGTAGAATCTCTTAAGGTCTTGCCTCCCAGGCACATTGGTCATAAAGTTTACTTGATGCCATATAAACTTTGTTTAGTTAAACCATAACTACAAGGAAACTAAATCATCTGGATATAATATGGGGTAACACATTTTTAGACACTGAGCTTTACTTTACAAAATACCAAGAGGTTATTATGGTGAGGCTTGAAAATATTTCTTAGTTTTTGATGTGTATTAGAGAATTTTTTTAAAATAAATAATTCTCATGAAATTCTACCAGGTTCTGAGCACTTTTTTTCAACCTCGAATATAGGATTGTGAATAAGTATAAAAATCTAAAAAGGCTTAGTCTTTTAAAATGGATTTTGACTTTTAATATTTCTAAAATTTGAAAAGCTCTACTAAATGGATGTCTGCATGCCTAATGTATTTATTAAAAAAGGAAGCTAGCAGAGCAAACAATCAACCAAATGAAAAGGTAATCTATGGAACGGGAAAAATATTTGCAAGCCATTTAAGAGGTTAACATCCAAAATATATGAAGAAGTCATCCAACTCAATAGCAAAAATAGTAAATAACCTAATTTAAAAATAGACAAAGAACCTGAAAAGATATTTTTCCAAAGAGGACAAACAAATGGCCAACACATACATGGAAGGATGCTTAACATCACTAATCATCAGGGAAATCAAAATCACAGTAAGATATCCCCTCACATCTGTTAGGATGGCTCTTATCAAAAATATAAGAAATAAATGTTGGTAAGGATGTGGAGAAAAGGGAACCCTCATACACTGTTGATGGAAGTATAAATTGGTACTACCACTATGGAAAACTGTATGGAAGTTCCTCCTAAGAACTACCATATGATCCATCAATCCCACTTCTGAGTATATACCCAAAGGAAACAAAATCGTGTATCTTGAAGGCACACCTGCACTACCATACTCATTGCAGCATTTTCCACAATAGCCAAGGTTCAGAAAGAACCTAACTGTCTGTCAATGGATAAAGGCATCAAGAAAATGTGATACATACACACACATACACACATGCACACACACACACAGGAATATTATTCATTCAAAAAAAGGAAATCCTATAATTTGTGACAACATGGATGAATCTGGAGGGCATTAAACTAAGTGGAATAAGGCAGACACAGAAAGATAAATATGACCCCATGGTATTAATTACATGTGGAATCTCAAAAAAAGTGGGGGGTAGGTGATAGGTGTATAAATTAACTTGAAAAGGAGGATCACTTCACAATGCACAAATAGATCAAATCATCATGATTATACTTTACATACCCTTACATATCTTACAATTGTATATGTCAATAAAAATGAAAAAAATAAAAAATGCTGTATTATATACTTGAAATTTACTACAACAGTAGATTTTAAGTGTTCTCACTACAACACCTCCTCCCTCTACACCAAAAAGGGTAACTAAGTAAGGTGATGAATGTGTGAATTAACTTGATCGTGGTAATCATTTTACCATGTATAGATATACCAAGTCATCATATTATACATCTTATATATACCATTTTTGTCACTTTTACTTCAGTGAAGCTAGGGGGTAAAATGAAAGAAATCTCAACAACTAAAAAAAAGAAGACAAATTCAGTAGAGAATGAGGTAAGAAGCAGCCCAACCCCTGCCCACCCTACCCTCATGCCCGCCCACCCAGCCTAGGTGAGATGTGTGAGCTGCAGGAAGATGTGTGCCCTCTGTGACCACCACAGGCTTCCCTCAGACCAAGAGGTCCTGGGACCTGACAACAGCAGTGTGGCAGGGCAAGAAGAATGGCAGCTCCTGAAACCCTAAGGAATCTCAGACTACAAAGGAAGGTTGGGGTAGACAAGAGCTGAGCTCCCCTGAGCCAGGAACCACACAGATCTGAGAACCTGAATGATAACCAAGACCCTTCAGAAGGAGACATCACCCCATCCTGACAATGCAGGGCGAAGGCCTTGCAGCCCTGGAGGTGCATGGAGCCGTGAAAGACGATGGAATGGTGGGGGATGGCCAACTAGACGTTGGTACTGGAAGAGAGGGTAGGATAATGGACCACGTTTGTCCAACAGGAAGTGTACACCACCACCACTTGGGAAGATTTTCTGCTGTTTATAGAAGGTTTGTATAAATAATATGAAAAAAGCTGCTCTCAACCTTACCGGCCAACCTTTTAAAATTCAACTTATTTTTCTAGATCTAGGCTTTACAAATGTAAAGAAGTCAATTACATATAATAAAGCAGTTAAAAATCACCTGACTTGTAAATAACTTTTTGTAAAAAACAAACAAACAAAAACAAAAACCCTCTGGGAATGACTTTTGGAAATGGAGTTGTTAGACCATCTCTAGAATTGACATTTCTGCATTTGATCAATGACTTAGAGGAGACAAGATGCAGCAGAAAGCCCTATAGAGGCCGATTAGAAAATTGAAGGTATATTTCATCTATAATTAGTATAAGTTGACTGAGGAGAAAGAATGTCTAATATACTCAATTTCTATATGAGGTAAATACCTAGGTTCATAAAACTGTATATAATTATAATCATCAGAGAAGAAAGGTATATATCCCAGGATCACACAAAAGCATAAATAAAAAAGAATTTTCAATGATGATTCTGCTTTCAAGAGGAAAAAAGGTACTATGCCAGACTGCTCATATTTGAAAGTCATATTTATATTATAACCTTCCTTCTGTGGTGCATTTTATTCCACTATTGTACATGCAGTTAACAGCACTAAGTACTTTTCAAAATAATTAGTTGTTCTAGATGTTCTGAAGTGTTTTAGATTAAATGGAGTAAAGCAATACATTTTATAAACATTTTTTATTAAAATTCCTTGAAATATTGTTGTTAAACTGAATGACCAAACCACATCTTTGAGCAGTACACACAATGCACTGGTTTCAGAGGAGGAGGGAGGAAAATGAAGTGCAAAGGGCCTTATGCCATTGTGTTTCGAGTGAAGATTGTTGTCCCATAGGTCTGTGCATTTGTTCTACTTCACTGTGTATATAGGATATGCAATGAACAGACAACTCCTAATTTTACCACATCTGGTCTTTCTAGATGGTAAAGACATTGCCAGGCTGTGACAAAAGGAAAATTAGAAAAATAGTACATTTTGTGCTAAACTTCATAGGAAAGAGAGTCTTCTGAAAATATGAGCCTTACAGTCCATTAGATGGGTACAGGAGTGAGAGAGAAGGGTTCTAAGCCAGAATGTTCATATTTCAAACACGCTTTCAGATTATAACTATTATTACTTGTGTGCAATTTATCCAAGGTTATTATATATATATTGATCAAACGAAATTCTTATTTTAAGCAGCTGGTCGTGTTAAAAGCAGATGTCGTAAAATATCTTTTTGCCAAAACTTGTAGGAACTACTGCCTTTTAGAAATGGAATTGCTAAACCACTTATATGAACAGTATATGGCTGCTAATATTGTTCAATGGTTTGGAGAAAGAGGAAAAGGATTACAAAAGATAATTGGCTCCTATGTTCATAGATGGGTAGTTTCAGATAAACCATTTTTCTATGTTATGTGTATTTCATTTTGTTGCATTTGTAGTGTGTATAGTGGACAGATGAGTCCAAATTATTGCGAAATAAAAATTGCAAATGTATGTGCCTTAGATTTAGTAAAAATAAAATAACACATTTTGTATACTTCATTTTGAAATTTATAGGGGAAGCTTATTGCCTATAAATGGCTTTTGAAATGAATTTGTTCAATACTTCTACACATTACAAACACCTGTAGTTGTCCACTATGTTGGTGGTGGAGAAAAGTAAGGAAATATTTAGAAGATAATGCCTGCCAATTAGAACAATTGTTATGTAGATAGTTTTATTAACTATACTGTTTATAGAGGAGACAAGTTCCTATTTGAAATATCTCATTTTTATGGATGTTTAGAGGTACAAGTGTATTTAAAAGTAGAAGTAGTAAATATCTTTTGTAAATATCTTTTTTAAATTGAGTAATATTACAATATTACCATACGAATTGCAAATATTTGTAATACAAATATTACAATATTTTGTAATATTGTCTTTGAAATATTGTCTTTGAGTAATATTGTCTTTGAATATTGTCTTTGAAAGTAATATTGTCTTTGAAAATAGAATTGTTAATCACCTCTTTGAGCAGTATATTGTCTGCATTTGCCCATTGGGTTGAAAGAGATAGGAGGGAAGAAAATGCAGAAGTTCTTTTTCTAGTGTATACGAGAAAATTTCTGATTATCCAGTGCCCTGTAGGTGATTTTTTTTTAATTTTGCTAAACTGTATATATTGTGTATGTGCTGGACAAATGGGTTTAAAATTTATAGTATATAGTCTCTAGCACTAAACAGTTGGCCAGTGTATGACCAAAGTAGACTTAGTAAACTAATACATTTTGTACACTTTGTGTTAAAATTCACAGAAACGCTGTCTTTTGAATATGACTTTCGGAATTAAAATTCTAAAACATCTAAGTCACACACACGCCTAGACTCAACTACTGGCTTGTGGAGGAATGAAGGAACTGAAGAAGTGAGGAATTCTGGACTAGAATGTATATATTTAGGAGACACTGAGCTATAACTATTATCACATGTGTGTAATTTATTCAACACAACTAGGCATACAGTAGACAAATGTAAGTAATTACTTGAAACACAGTCTTTCTGTTTAGAAGTGCGCAATATATGTTAAGAACAGAGGATGTGAAATAACTTTTCCTTAGGGATCACAGGGACAATGAACAGTCTTTTGGAAATGGGGCTGTTAAATTTGATTTCTTGAAGCAGAATCTGGGCTGTTCGCTGCATGAACTAAGTACCCATGTTTCCACAAAGCACGGAAACTCAAAAACTGCTACCTACTTTTTCACTAGGTCAGCAATAATAAATATAATAATCACACCATTTTTTTCCCAATAGTAAAACAAAATTATCAAATTTATATTATATTATATTATATTCTTTTCCCAATAGTAAAACAAAATTATCAAATTTATATTAGAGATCAGAGGTCAGGTAACGAAAGTCAGTTTGCCAACATTACGGGTGACACGGTTCACTGGATAAAACTAGGAAATTGGCTTCTTAGTTTCTGTACTTCTCATTCTCTCTTCTACTACAAACTTGGATATTTTTTTAAGTGTCAAATTTGTTCCTAAAATAGTCCAATTACAGTCTTAAAAATCTATCTTCCAACACTTAACACTTCACTTGTTAATTATATTAAACAAAAATTCAACACAAAATGTGCATTGATATTTACCTTTACCTGAAGGAATTATCTTGAAAATTTAAGTCAGCAATCACAAAGCACAAAAGTAAAGGTATTTTACAGCTTCCAAGTTTTTGTGGCGTCATCTACGCTTTACTCTTAACACCCTGTTTGTCTCATAAGCACATCTGTCAATAGTGGGAAGAACTATCAGACTCGATGCTAAGTAAGAGACAGCAACTTCAGCAACTGAAATAAAAAAGTTGCATTCTAGGCCCTCAAGTTTGCAAAGTTCTCCCTGACAAGATCAGCCATCAAAATTCTCAGCATGTAATCATTTCCTGAGACCCTAAAAGAAATAGGAGTTGCTAAATAGCCATTAAAATAGTTTTACTTCTTGAGCCTACCTTCTGTTACTCTCCCTAAATCTATCCTTCAAATAAATCAAACTCCATTTTCTAAAGTGGAGTTTCAACCAACAATGCTTTTAACTCCACTTCTATTCCTCTTATTTTGAAAGCCGTTAAAGCATAAGAAGCTATCACTCAGTTCTAAAGTATGGACTAAAAAGTTTTTCTATAAACAAGGAAAATAAGGAATGCAGATAAAATAAGTGACATGGAATTAGATCACATGAGTAACACTGAAAAAAGAAATGTGAATGTAGGTCACAAACTTAAAATGTTTCTGTGTTAGCAGATACATGGCTCTTCCAATCAGTATTCGCTGCTTCAACTCAAACATCAACAATATTTCTCAGACTATTTAGCTATATAAGTGGTGATTTTTCTCCAATTAGAGAAACTTGGTTATTATCACCCAAATTACTCCAAAGGGGCTTTTTAAAATTTAAGATATCAAATAAACTTAGGTTTTCTGTAGATTCAATTTCCTCCTTCCCTGCTGATGAGAGACAAGGGAGCAATAAGTCTTCAAATTGTGTTTTGACTAAAATTACTATGAACAATACAAACCTGATTGGTTTCTGATAATCACTCATTTTATCACGTCTATGTCTTCTACCATGGTTCATTTTGATGATGAACAAAAGATTTTCTTCATCCAAATACTGTTTTGGTGATTATACAATAGTACCTCCAAAACTCTTTAAATGCTGAATTTCAAGATAGATAGGCTTTGCTTGCTTATGCAGCCAAACTTTTATTACTTGTCATACAAACAGCATTAAACTTCACTAAATGAGTGTGAAAACTTGAAACCCAAAGTACAGTAATAGAAGGAAGATATTATTCCAAGGCAGAATCATATATCTTAAAATAAGCCCTCATTTTAAAAATGTGTTCTCCTTATCCTACATGGAAAACCACTGTCATTAATTTTGACCCAACTTCTCTCTCATTTATATCAATAAATCCCCTGACAAGCTTAAAAACTTTCTCTACCTTTATTGTCTGACAAAGACAACCTACTGTGAGAAATAATGGTGCTCATAATGAGAGGCAAAGAAGCAGTAACAGTTTCATTTACAGATCATTAAACAAGAAACTAGCTCAGAGAAAAGATCTCTGTTTAAGGCTCTTATAGATAAATATGGGCAGGCATATTTCGGATAGGTAAATTCATAGGAATAACCTCCCCAATTCTTCTACAAAAAAAAAAAAAAAAAAAGCTGAAGAAAGCTCTCAAAAGCAGTAATGACCTGACCTGTTCTATGACCAGATAAAAAGTCACTATGCAGAATTATGCTCTTGAAAATGCTTAAATGCTTTCATTAAATAAAACATTTGTTAAATTCATACATCAAGTGGGACATACTTTTTTACTACAATATCTCAATTTTTTAATGTAATAAAAATACACACATATACATGGTCATACCCACACACAATTCCCAAAGAAAGATTACAGCAAGAAAAAGTAGTTCTCAAAATATGTGCCTACCATTTTTAACCCCACAAAATTCAAAGAAATGTGTTTTTGTAAAATAATTCAAAAATGTAGTGAAATCTATCAATATCTTCTTCTATAAATTCTTCCATAGTTTTCTTGCTTAGAAACTAGTTCCTTACTCAGATGTCACATTTTTATATTTCTTGACTTTGCCCTTTATCTTATTCTTTATCATCTTTCTCATCTTGATAAATGGCAAATCCTCTTTACCAAATGTTCTCCATAGAGAATTTTTACTTCCTCTATACTTTATATTTTTTCCTATGGCCTGTATACTTTGTGTCTGGTCTGGTCACTCACAAAGTATTTTCAAGATTCTTCCATATTGTGGAGTATCAGAACTTTTTATTTCTGAGTAGTTTTCTATTGTATGGCATTTTTTTTCATATGGGAGCATTCAGAATAAAGTTGATATAAAACATTCTTCTACAAGTAATCTGTAAAGACATCTCTATATAAAATCTAAAAGTGATATGGTTAGTGTGACACTTATCAATTTATTGCCCCTCAGTTCCAAATCTGTCCCTCACTTCCAGATCTGCAGTAATGCCATGGGACTCTGAAAGAGATTTTGTCCTTTGCCAGCTAGCATCAAGTTAAGTTTATCAGTAGAGGATACTGAAGAAGAAATGGGTTCTCTCCCCGGTTCCAGTGAACGACTGTCCTCACGCTCCTGAGAGGACACGGTTTCTGTAATACTGAGCAGCAATGGCATACGACATCTTCCTATAGGCAGCTCCCGCAGGAATCTCGAGAAACTTTCCAGCAAACTTCCAAAACATAGAACCTCTCTGGGGAAGGCTTTTTGTGACACTCCACAGGGCTTATTTCTAGGGAGTTCCCCTGGCACAGTACCTCAGCAAACTTCAGCATCCTGTGTGCCACGGCTGTGCTCTCCCCTGAAGTTGGGGAGATGGGAGGGGATGGGGTTGTTTGGTGGCTGCTTTATTTCAGTCTTTTGGGTAATGGCTATTCCCTTTATCTATGATTCCTATACTCTTGAAAATGTTCTCTACCTCTCATTAACCAAACCCCATTACTCCAAACCTGTTCATTCTTCCTATTATGTTTCCCCTCTTCCAGTTACTGTGTATTTTCTGTCTTTGGAGTGGCTTCTGAATGATATAGCTTAGTTACAGAGAAATTATATAATTTTAAAAGCCACTGACAAAATAGCTTTCCAAAATGTTGTGCAAATATACATCCCCATTGGCAATGGGTCAGAGAGCTGGTTGTTCCACCTTCACACCAATATTTGGAGTTGTTGTGTTTTTAATTTTAATCAGAAGACTGGCTGTGTATTAGAATCTCACTTTGGTTTCTTTTTCATTTCCTGATGATTTATATACTTAGTTTTGTGAAATATAGCAAAGGCTTTTATTCATTGTTACCTGGATTGTCTTTTGATCATTTAATTATAAGATCTCTTTAAACATTCTGGATACATGTTTGCAGCTGCCCTATTCAATTCTTTCAAGTTGTGATGGGCTTATATTCTTAAGTGTGTCTTTTGAAGAGAAGTTTTTAATAATGATTAAATTTATCATTTTTTTCTTTTGTGTTTAATATTTAATATTAAATATTTAATATTTTCTGTGTATATTCCCCAAAACCTTTGACTACCCCAAAGTCATGAAGATATAATCCTATACTTTCTTCTAGCAGGTTATAGCTTTAACTTTTATATGTAGGTTTATGACCCATCTTTAATAAACATTGTTTAAGGCTTGAGGTAGAAGTCTATTTTTCCCCCTCACACAGTTTTTCCAGTATTGCTTTTTGAAAAGACATCCCCTCTCCCCACTGAATTACCTTAGTACCTTTATCAAAAATCATTTGACTAGGGGTACTTGGGTGGCTCAGTCGATTAAGCAGTTGGATCTTGATTTCGGCTTGGGTCATGATCTTAGCATCCTGCGATCAAACCCTGCATCAGGCTCCATGCTCAGCAGGGAGTCTTCTTGAGATTCTCTCTCCCTCTCTGCCTCTGCCCCCCGAACCCCACTTACATTCATGCACTCTCTCTAAATAAATAAATCTTTTTTAAAAAATCAATTGAATATACATGTTATTTTTTACTGTTCTTTTTCCCTGAACTGTCAATCTATCCTTATGAGAATACAACATTCTTTACTATCATAACTTTATAGGAAATTTGCAAGCAAGTAGTATTGTCCAACCTATTCTTTTCCCAAAATCATTTGTCTACTGAAGGCCCTTTACATTACTATATATTTTATTACTGGCTTGAAAATTTCTATAGAAAGCTTCCCAAGATCTTGAACAAGATTGTTTGAAGTCTATGTGACAGCTGAAAGATATTGAGTCTTCTCATCCATGAAAATAGTGTCTCTCTCCATTTACTTAGGTCTTTTTAAGTGTATATGATCAATTTTTTTAGTGCACAGGTCATACAAATATTTGATGAAATTTAATTCTAAGTATTTTGATGCTTTGATGCTTAAATTTTATTTTTACCTGATTTTCAATTGTTAAGTATATTAATAATTTTTATAGATTCCCTAGAATTTTCTGCATAACTATGCCATCTGTGAATAAAGATAGCTATTTTTCCTTTCTAATTTGTATGCCTGTTTCTTGTCTTTTTTTACTCATGAAGACTTTATTATAATGTTGAATAAAAATAGGGAAGCATATGGCATTCATCACCATAAAAGACGAAGGAAATAGATTCCTCTAAAAGTTCTTAATGAGGTTGAGAAAGTTCTCTATTCTCTATTTTGCTGAGTCTTTTTTAACATGAATGGACACTGAATTTTGAAAATCTGCATTTATTGAGATGATCATATAAATGTTCTCCTTTTCTTTGTTAATATGTTGAATTACAATGCTTGATGTGTGAATGTTAAATCAGTCTTGCTCTCTTAGGAAAATAACTTGGACATGATGTATCATTCTTTCTACATAGTGCTGGATTGAATTTGTTAGTATGTTAAGGACTTTTGTGCCCATATTCATGATAGATATTGGATTGTAGGGTTTTTTTTTCTTTTTACTTCCCCTGTAGTGTCTATGTGTGGTTTAGGAATCCGGATAATGACTAATAAAATGAATTGGGAAGTATCCCTTCCTACTCCATTTTCTGAAGGACTATTTATGATATTGCTCTCTGTCATTTTATAATATTTGATATCAATCACCAGTAAAACCATCTGGACCCAGCAGTTTTCCTTGCAGAAAATGAAAAATTCATTTCATTATCTTTTCCATCGTGTTATTGCTGATGGTGCTGGATTGTTTCTTGCCAAGCTGGCACTGCTGCTTCAAAATAAGGCTGGAAAATACATTTCCTAGCCCTCTTCCTGAACGTATTCGAGTGAAATTTTCAAACACAAGGTCATATGTGAGAATTTGGAAGTGGCAGTGAAGCACTGGCCTTTCCTCACAGACTGATCAAGGTTGACAGATCCAGTGATGACTGTTCCCTGGGAAGTGTAGCCTGTCCTTGCTCTCTTCCCTGCTTGTCTTTCCAATTGCTTATCTGGCCAATCACCCATTGCTCCATGTTAACCACTGGATGCAGTCCCACAAAGAGGGCAGATCACACACTGAAACAGCAGTTCATCCAGAGACAGATGTTTTAAAGGCGGCAATGACTTATAGGCAGACAGCAGTTTCCAGAGCTCTCCAAAAGCTCCCATTTGGCTGACCCACTTTGGTGGTCAGTCACAGACAACTTCTCAGATTTCCCTCAACTCTCACTCATTCATCCATGCTAGTGCTGTAGGCAGTTGTGATTAGTCACTGTTCCTGTGATCTCTCACCCTACCCCCACCCCACCCTCTTTAACTTCTCTATGTCAGCTTCTCCCAGATTATGTGAACTTTATCCTAATTTAAATATTGTATTTCCACAATTGTAGTTCTATTTTCCAGACAGAATTCTAACTGATATACTGACACATGGAAAATAATTTAAAAATTTGCTTTTTGATCTTCTAATTTGTTAGACTTTTTTACTATTCTACTGATTGCTCAGTTTATTTTCTGTGGAAAGATGTTACCATTTGATACTTCAGTTCCTCCTTTTTGATATACGTACCTGTTATTTTATTCTCATATTAGTTTGAGGAAAGTGTAAGAAAAAGGTGAATTCTTATGTCTTAAGTAATTATGGTAGGTATGTCTCTAGTATTTTACTATAAAAGTAGTTTTTCCCCTTAAGGTATATTCTTTATCATATCAAAGTCATATCCTCCTCATCCTAGTTTGTACTGATATTAAAATATCTTTGGATTTTTGGAGAAATTTGTTCTACTACACTTGATTCCTATAATACTTAGTCAAGTTGTAATTATTCACTAGTAATATGCTGAATCATATTTACCTTAGAGTTTTCCTTTATCATCATAATCAGGATTGCTTTATTCAGCAATAGTGCTCTTAGTTGCAGATAACAAAGTTTTTTTTGTTTGTTTTATTTTCATGTTCGGGCCTCACATTGCTCTAATTGGATTAGTAGAACTGATCAAGAGCTGAAAATAAGACTTTAGATTCTACCTTTGTGAGAAACAGAAAAATAAAAAGGACATGCAAACATATTCACCAGCCATGAATGATAAATGTCTAATATGAACTATACCTGTTCAATATTTCTTTGACCAGATTGTGTTATCAGAGATAACAGCTTTTTTTTTTTAAAGATTTTATTTATTTATTTGACACAGAGAGAAATCACAAGTAGGCAGAGAGGCAGGCAGAGAGACAGGAAGAAGCAGGCTCCCTGCTGAGCAGAGAGCCAGATGCGGGGCTCTCGATCCCAGGACCCTGAGACCATGACCTGAGCCAAAGGCAGAGGCTTAAACCACTGAGCCACCCAGGCGCCCCAGAGATACAGCTTTTTAATACAAATTCCCAAATCCTCTATGTTCTTTCCTTTAAAGGGCCAAAGAGTAAATATTTTAGTAAAAATTACAGGTTATATGTTCTCTATCACACTGCTCAACCATGTCATTGGAGAGCCATAGATAGTACATAAATGAGTAGGTGTGACGGTGTTTCAGTAAAATTCTATTTATAAAATCAGTACCTGGCCCACAGGCCATATTTTGCCAACTCTATCCTAAAACGAATATATACCAAAAGGAAATATCTATTCCTCAAAAATATAAAAGAACTAACCCGATTAATACTTGGTACAAAAACGACAAACTTTGCCCTTATTTTTTGCTTGAATTGCCTCTCCATCTACAGACTTTGGTGTATATTTAGGTCTGTTTACCAGGTCATTATTTATCTTATTACTTTTTTTTTTTAAGATCAATTTATTTATTTGAGAGGGAGCATAGGTGGGGGAGGGGCAAAGAAGAAAATCTTCAGGCACAGTCCATGCTAAGTGCAGAGCCCCACAGAGCCAGAAGAGGGCTTTGTCCTAGGACCTAGGAGATCATGACCTGGATCAAAACCAAGAGTCAGATAGATGCTTAACTGACTGAGCCACACAGGCATCCCTTATCCTATTACTTTTATCCCTATTAAGTTATCTTGGTGTTTTTGGTGGTCTCTTGTGGACAGTATATATTTGGACTTAGTATTTAATCAATTTTCAACTTTGGGAGTTTTTCAGTTATACCCAAAGGATTAGAAGTTTGATTATATAGTTCTTTGAAGAGCATATATTATAAATGTCTAATATAAATAAGTAATGGGTGAATATCTGGAAAGAATGTCAACAGACCAGTCTATTTACTAGCATTATAATGGTGGTTATCGCCACTGTTTCTCAGCATTGAGCTGCCAATAGATTTGGAAGAGGCAACATTAATAACATGGGAACACAAACTGATCACTTTTGTCCATGAAAAATAAAGAACAGTGACTACTTCTATTAACAGATGTGTCAAACATAAAGCTACCTAAAATATTTATAGTAATTAGCAAACTTAGAATAGTAACAATCAGGGATGCCTGGGTGGCTTAGTTGGTTAAGTGGTTAAGTGTCCACTTTTGGCTCAGATCACGATCTCAGGGTCCTGGGATCAAGCCCCACATCAGGCTCCCTCCTCAGCAGGGAGTCTGCTTCTCCCTCTCCCTCTGCCCTTTCCCCCTACTCATGTTCTCTCTTGTTCTCTCAAATAAATAAATAAAATCTTAAAAAAAAATAGTAACAGTTTGTATTTTTAACAATAGGTAAAAAATATCACTTCCACCTTTTCTTGTATTTCATATTTTATATTTAAATTGCTTTCTTCACATTTAAAGCCTTACAAATAATGTAATTCCAGCTTTATAAGTAGCAGTATACTCTAGGACACAGATTTGAGTATCTAGAGGCCAAGTCTTTTGATTCATTGCCAATAAAAAGATCACTTTTCTAAAACTAAGAAATTATAGTTCTAAATATACAATGCACGACTTCTGCCGACTTCAACAAAAAGTTGGTTTTCTGGGTCTCAGTTACCTTTTCCTATACAATGGGAGAAATAAAGTTTTCCTTTCCCACATCACAGGGTTTTATGAAAATCAAAAGACGTAATTTGCAATTTCACTTTCAAAGCAATAAACTGTGATAACAACCATTGTTTTTGTTGCTTTTTCTATTTAACATCTTTGAAGTTCAACATGATATCAAGATACCCATTTCTTTCTTTTTTTTTATTAACATATAATGTATTATTTGCCCCAGGGGTACGGGTCTGTGAATCATCAGGCTTACACATTTCATAGCACTCACCATAGCATATACCCTCCCCAATGTCCATAACCCAGCCACTCTATCCCTACCCTCCTACCCCCCAGCAACCTTCTGTTTCGTGAGATTAAGAGTCTTTTATGGTTTGTCTTCCTCCCAATCCCACCTTGTTTCATTTTTTCCCCATTTCTAAATAATGGCATGGATGCACTAGAAAAATTAGAGAATAATCAAAAAGTTTATGATAATAATCAAAAAGTTATGAAATTTAGATCACCTTTACCAATTTAATAAAGTATATATAACATTTGTGAAATAGGGACTATAGAAAGTATCATACAGTAAAAAAAAAATTCCTACATTGACATTCTAAAACTTCCTTAATTAGAAAATTAAATTATTGAATTATAAAAAAAAATAAATGTGCAGCTTCTTTGAAGAACTCTTTTAATGCACTAAAATATGAACTATTTTATTTGGCATATATATATATATATATTTGTTTTACATAAAAAATTTACATGCCGAATTATGTCTTTATTTCCAAAAGTAAATTGGAAAAAAGAAAAAATTGCACTGAGATTTTACTTGTTTTTGATTTTGTTTTGCTTTCTTCTTCCTGTGTTTCTACTCCTTTTGGGCATTGTAAAATGCCCAACATCTTCATGGTACCCTCTTATGAAAGTCCACTGAGACACCTCTACTTAAATTATGCCCATCCCCAAATATTTGAACCTTCAAAGTGACCTCTCTCTTCCCCTGACCCTTGCCATTCATCAAAAATTCTAGTCCCTTTATATAGCTCTATTGAAGAGGCATCCATATGAAAATAAGTCAATTAACCTACTTCTTAATAACAAATGACAGAGTTTTAACCCTTCCTATGATATTTACATTTTTAGAGAGGAACCAAAAATATCCTCATGGATTTTTTTTTTTTTTTCATAAAATTGATCACCTTGAAGAACTAAATTTCCAACTGAGATTAGGACTTTGGGAGGCAGAGTTTCACTTTTGAGAGCACTTTAAGCTGGGAACAATGAGCCCTTCATGATAGTGATGCTGCCCCCCTGAATATATGGTTAAGATTGGCATGCAAACCCAATTATCTTATTAATCATGGCAATGGTCATTTATGCCCTCCCCCAACAAATTTAGAATGGCAACAGCAGAGCTTCATGTAGCAGGTAAAATTTGGGAAGGGGCTTTTATTTCGAAGAACAGATGCAGGCATAAATAACAGCATCCTGTTCAGATCTAGCCCCACAACAGAGATCTCCCTGCAGTCCATGAAAACATATTTTGTACTCAGTGTACATTGTAGTGAGGAGCGACTGCAGTCTGGAACATGTAGGTCATCTGGAAGCAGTTAGTTAGTCAGGACAAACAGTACTACATATCTTAATAGCTCTTAGGGGCATCTTTCTAATACAGTTGAGTACACTAACCAATGTTCATTATGATGAGCCTGAGTCATCAAGAAAAGGGTAAATTATGCTCAGCATGCTCTGTTATTAAGGAATGCCCTATTAAAAAGAAGACAGAAAAACCTGTTTAAAGCACAGAGAATCTAGCTATGGGAATAGTCCAGCAGAAAGTCACTTGCCTTATTTCATTTCTCTCGCAGCAATCCTTTCAAGTTCTCTCAGGATAGAAGGTGATTTAGGGACAAACCCCAGGTTAGTGGAAGAGCCTTCTCTCTATATATATACCAGTTAACTTTTGCCAAGGTAAGACATAACCAATAGCTTTCTCATCTTTTAAAAAACACAAAAAGCTCTGTGAATCATTGTTAAAAATTATATTATCTCAGAGAACAATTCTTCTTTTAACCGGTCATTAACCCAATTGAGAGAATGCAGGGAAGTGGGGTGGAGAGGCAGAGAATGAGCAAGGCTCATGCTCCCTGCTGCCTTGCCTAGTGCCCAGTAACTATGCAGGCTGGTAGAGAACACGCGATCAAACTAAATAAGAACATATCTTAAACTCAGTATGTATGTGTTCACGTTGTACCCGTATTTTAACAATAATGACATACAATAAAGTCTTCCCTGGTGTTTCATCTTTTCTATGGTAATTTGATTCCTTTCAAGGTGAAAACTCAAAGGCATGCAAACACAGAAAGGAATTACCAAAAATTGTAGAGGAAAACCCATATTCATAAGATTTCCTCTGAGAATGACTTCTTTGTTATCATTAACAATTTTGACTGAACTTTGAATTAATGTTTCTAGTTTTTAAATCAAATAATGCAAATAATAAATTTCACTAGTAAATATATTTATGGAAAATACATATAAAACATTAGGAAAGACAAGCAATGGAAAAAATTGTTTAAGAATGCAAAAAAAAAATAATGCTTTCAAAATCTTTAAAACATCCCTGTGTCTCTTATAAAAATTAAACGTGGACAAATTTGGCATAATAAACTTCAAACTGTCCTTAGAATTCATGCAAAATTAAAAACATGCACCCAAGTATAAATTTTAATACACGTATGATGAGCACAGCCTAAAAGTAATTTTAAGACTTAAAGCACAATAAAATTTAAAGTTGGAAGTTTCTCCACCAAAAAAATAGATTATGGGAATAGATATAATAGAAGCTTATTGCATGAAAATTGATTAGTCTGAAAATCTATATGAGAGAAAGTGGAACTTTCGTAAAGCCTATACCCAAATTGAAGATCATATTCCAAGTAGGTTTTCTTTTTGTTCCATAGATTCTCCCATGAACCGTCATTGATACATTTCCATATTTTCAGTTTACTCTTTAATATGCAGTGAGAATATAGAGTTGTTTGACAAAATATATATAATTCATTCTGTGCTACAAAATATACAATGTGCCCAACTTAAAATACTTTGTAAAATAAATGAGTTTCAAGTAAAGCTTTCCATCTACATATAAGCTTATCTTTTATGGACAATATTTTCATTATTTTACTTTCCTGGACTATTTCCTGTTAGAGAAGTTTGGGAGTCAAGAAATGCCAGGGCTGAGTGGCATTATTTCTGCTGGGTGGGATAAAAATGTTAGCTGCCCTGCCACTGTATTCCTCCAGTCCTGAGAATCCCAAACAGTTCATCTTCTTCCTACAACCTTTCATAGTTCCCTTTGGTTGTGTCTTGTATAACTATCAGAGTTTATCATTGTTCTCAGTGGGGAGAAGCAGAGAAAAATGAGTCTATGCCACTTTGTTCTCAAATATATTAGAAGCTAAGAGGTAGAAATCCTTCCATCAATTTCTTTTTAATTGTATTACTCTCCTGGCATCATGGCCACCCACATATGAGAATAGTCGAACAGGAGGTTCCTACTATCTTTCAAGAAGATCCTCTCTTGCCATAAGTATTCCAAGAATTACAACATCCAAGAAAAACCCCAATACTGGCTTCAATCTAAAAAATTACCTAGAATTTATATCTTAATTGAGCTAGCTTCCAGAGATGAACTGGTGAGAATGGAGGAAATGTAGAAAATAATATATTCTCCCACACCTGCCCTTGTTTAGTACTATATCCCCAGCTTTTATTCCCCAACAATTAGAACTATGACTGATACAAAGTAGGCACTCAATAAATAGTTGTTGAATGTTTGAATAAGCAAGTTCTATAAGCAATTATCAGAGCAACAGTAAAAAATAAACAGTATGAAATCCATCATACTGGCCATGCACAAAGGGAAAAAGTCAGTTCTTCGCAGATTGAGGAAGGGAGAAGATTCAGAACTATGTCTATCCCAGTTATTAAGCATCTGTATTATTTCATCAGGTTTGTAGTATCCGTTTTGGACAAAGAGTGCTTACCAATATCTTTCAATTTTCTGAAACAGAGTAACAAGCTGAATATTTATATTTCACCATTTTAGAGCCAAGATATTTCATGTGTGCAATTTATCAGTGATTAAGTGGTTATTGTGGACCTATTAAGAAAATCAGATATTTGTTTTGAAATATATAATACAAGAGCCTGATTGAGCACATGCAAGAACAATACTTCTAGAAGCAAGAAAACACAAAGGCTCAAACAGGAAATGTTGCTCAGTAAGGATGTTTCTATTTCACTATATGCAATCAACGATGCAGTAAGGGTAAGTCCCCTTGCTGCAAGGCATACAGAATTGCTAACCACTTTTTCCTTAATAGAGTGATAAAACATGCAGATCCAAAACAAACTGCCAAATCCAAGTCCTATTTGTACTACTGTCTAGCTCTTCAAATTTGGTAAAATTAATTAGATTAACTATCCCTATTTCCTGGTCTGTAAAATGGGATTAATACCTAATTCACAGAGTTTGGGAGAGAATTAAAGTAAACATTTAGTATATGTAAATATAGTGTCTGGTATAGAGTCAACTTTACATACCCATTATTCTTTTCTCCATAGTGTCTGGCATAGAGTCAACATTTTATATAGCCATTATTCTTTTCCCCATAGTAAAAAAATAAAAGTAATGTTTATCCATAAAAATACTCATTTTGTTGCTGTTGTTTTTTAATTGAAAACATACTAAGAAAAAAGTTATATCATAATTGAGGTTCTAGCCTGTATTTTGCTGATAGAAATTTTTCTTTTATAAGGCTTATGCTTTTCGTTTTTAACATGGCCTTTCTCATTTTGTTTCCAAACATCTTAAAACAGGCATAGTGTCATTTTCTTGGTTTATGACATATTAATGCAATCTTGTGTGTCATTTAGGAGGAAACAAAATATATATATTCTAAAGTCAACATGAAATAATGCTAAATTATGTACAATGTTTGGATATGTATGACAGAGATTTAGTGCCAGAAACTCTACTGTCATAAACAAGTCTTATAGAAATAAAAATGAGAAGTTAAAAAAGTAGAAGAGATTTAGTTGCTGCATATTTTAAAAATTACAACCTTCTAATAAAGTACGAAAGGAAAAGAAAATATATTAGCAGTGTGGAGATTATTGTTAAAGAATACAAAGAAAAGAGACTCGAATAGAAAGATAAGTAAATTAAATAATAAAACGAGTATACATTATAGATAACCATCAAAATGGATAGTATTTTTACTTAACCTCCACTTCCATTGGCTCAGTACACTGAGGATTTCACTTCTATTGTCTTGCTTACCATGCAAGAGTCAAAAAGGAAAGAGGTATCACACATGAAGCTTTTTCTAAAGCTCAAATCCACATCTGTAATAGAGAGGTTTCTTTTTGTTCTACTATTGCAGGAAAAATTTTTGAAAAGTACTTTGGATATATTTACTAGTTTCAAGCTTAATGTTTCACTTGAGATAATTGAAGTAAATGAAAGATACCAATATAATCTCACATTTACTTGAAAATTCTGCAACATCCAAAATCAAAATCACTTCCTTTTGGAGTAATACAGAGGGCTTTAATAGTGCTATTTAACTTTTCCTCTTACGAACCATATCAAAGTTTTCTAAGCATATAGAAAGTTTCAAAGAATAACATATGAACATGCTTGTGCCTCTCACTTAGATTTGAAATATTTAGCATCTCCCCATATTTTTCCAGAATATTTTTTGTAAAAAGTAAATGCTACTAGAAAATCAAAGCCTACTTTCTACTTCCTCCCAAATCTTCTTCCTCACCTTGTTTCCTCTGAGATAAGGTAGGGCATATCCTTCCCAAGACATGTTAATGATATCTTTCATTACATACACATGTACCTGTAAACAATATGCAGCTGTGCTTTCCAGTTTTTAAGGCTTATATAATCTAATATACTGTACCTATTCCGCACTGCATTTTTATTCAAAACTTGTCGACATTTATCTTTATTGATATATGCAGCTAAAATTCACCTATTAACTTCTATGCAGTATTTCACTGAATATATACCACCATATATTTACCCAATCTCTGCTGACGGGTATTTAGGTTGTTTCCAACTTTAAATGATGAAAAATAAGGCTGCAATGAATCCTCAGACGGGTATCTATCTGTGTGATATGCCAGAGGTTCTCTAGATTTACTTATGAATGAAATCATGGGGTCAAATAATCATACTTCAAACTTCAACTCTTTGCTGAATTCCTCTCCACAGTGACCACAACATTTACAATTCCCACATCTTCCAACTCTCATCTCTCGCAACCACCAAAATGTTCTCTGTATCTATGAGCTTTTGTAAAAATACATTTTTAATTCTATAATAAGAGCTATTATAGAGCTAATACAGTATTTGTCTTTCTCAGATTTATTTTACTTAGCATAAAGCCCTCTTTTATTTATGGATTTTTTCGGGATTATGTTTTCAGATATTAAATCAGCAATTCCGTATGACTAAAATATGCATTGTAATTTTTTTTTCAGTGTGTGTCTTCAATTTGAGGTTTAAATCATTGCTTTCCCATAAAAGTTTATTTACTTTTTACATTTTAGCCTTAGAAATGGAGTCAATTTTTATAAATATCATGAGGTAGGAATCTTTTTTTTAAATCAGTTGTCCTAGTAAATTCATTGGTTAGTCACTTCTTTCACCAGTTTTCTATAATGACATATTCTAGACTCACCATTCTGTTCCACTGGTACAATTACCCATACTTCTGTTATACCACAGTGTTGAATTCACTATAATTTTTCAAGTATTAATATCTAGTATAGAAAATTTTCCTAGTTGCTATTTTGTATATTTTTCTTGTTTTATATTAATTTCAAAATCAGTTTATAAATAATTTTACAGGAATTAATTTAATAGACAAATTTGGATAATATTAGTATCTCTTCATAGTAACCATTCTCCCCATTATTTATGATTCTTACAAATAACTAATTTTTCCATGAAGATCTTATAAATTTGATGTTGGATATATTCCTACATATCATAGATTAGAGACATATATAGCTATTATCAATTTTTTGTTGAAATTTTCTAATTTTTCATGGATAACAGAAAAAATTTACTAAATATTATGTAGTGATTATACAGTTACCCATCTGGACTCTCTCCAAAGTTAACTGTAGATGTTGTTTTAAATTTCATTTATTCTGTTTAGGATTTGCTGTGTTTTTGAACCTGAGAATTTTTATCTTTCACAAGTTCAGAAAAATTCTAATCTGCTATTTCAGCAGTGTTTACTGTGATGTTTAAGGCATCAACCCCAACTACATGGAAGTATAATATACATAGTCTTCTGTTTATTGGTCATTTATATATCATGTTTTTCTTCAATTCCAAGAATTCTTTATGTATCAGACTTATGCATTCCAAAACTTTACTCCATGTTCTCTCTGTTCCCAATAGTGGTAATAGTGTGTTATCTTTTTAACAATATACCTCTAGGGTTACCGGTTTATTGTTTTCAAAGAATCAGCAATTTTAATGAATTTCTCTATTGTTTGACTATTTTTATATTATTAATTTCTGGTCTTATATTTGTTAATTCCTTCCCCCTATATATTTTTGGATTTAACTTGCTCTTCTTACTCTAGCTTTATAGAATGGATGTTTAGTTACTGATTCTAGGAGTTTCTCCTTACTGCCCTAAACACTTATACTATAAATTTCCTTATAAGATGTTTTATAGATGAATTCCACAAATTTTTACAGGTTATGTTATATTATCATTTAATTCAAAACCTTTTTTCTGCTTCTGCTACCTTTTTGACCATGGATTATTTAGTAGCATTTTATCTAATTTTCAAATACTGGTGAGTCTTTAGATATCTTTCCGCTACTTATTTCTAATTTAAATGTATAGTGGTCAGAGAATAGGCTCTGTATGATTCTAATCATTTTTAAACTCATTGAGAGTTGTTTTACTCATCAACATATGACTGATCTTACTGAATGCTTTATGTACACAGGAGAGAATCTGAATCCTGCTGTAGCTGGGTAGAACATTCTGTAAATATCAATTAAATCAGGTTGGCTGAATATGTCATTCAAGTCTTCTATATACTTCGTGATTTTCTATCCACTTATGCTATCGGTTACTGAAACGGAAATATCATGGATGTATTTATTTCTTCTTTCACTTCTGCCGGTTTTTGCTTTCAATATTTGGTGCATAAATATGTAAGATTGTAATGCTTCTACTGAATTTTCAAATGTCTCTTTATTCCTTGCTCTAAAGTCTACTTAATCTGATAGTGGTACAGCCACTCCAGTATTCTTATGCTTAGCGTTTGTATCAAGATAATCATTTACCTTTGACTCACATATGTCCTTAAAAATGATTTTAACAAGCTATAGTTTGTTATAGGCTTGCTTTTCCATCTAGTTTGGCCATCTTTGCCTTTTGTTTGGACTGTTTAAGTCATTTAGACTTAATGTAAAAAAAGTGTGGTTGTATCTAAAGCTGTCACTTTTTTCTGTATGTGTTCTATTTTCTCATCAGTTCACTGATCCTATTTATTTTTATTGTTCTTTACCTTCTTTTTGACTAATGAAATATTTTTATTATTCTTTCTTACCTCTGACAAGACTGATGAAGAAAAAAAAGATAAATCAAATTAGCAATACCCAGAATAAAAAAGCTGTTACTGTATACTCAGCGAATAGTAAAAAGATAATAAGCCAACTGTATCAATAACTTTATAAACATAAATTCAGCACCTTAGATGTAATGAATTGATTTAAAACCAAAGCACACCTAATGAAATAGATAACCTGAAAAATCATATAATTATTAAAGTAATTAAACTCATAGTAAAAAAAAAATCACCTTCCATAAATAAAATCTCCAGGCCCATTTTGCTTTACTGGTAAATTCTGCCAAATATTTAAAGAAGAAATGATGCCAGTTCTAAAGAAGCTCTTCCAGAAAATAGAAAAGGAGGGAACATTTTCTTTTTTATGAAGTCCGTATTACCCTCATACCAGAACAAGATGAAGACAGTACAAGGAAAGTATAGAGCCATCCCTGCATGGACATAGACATGAAAATCTTCAACAAAATATTGTAAAAATTTAACATCATACTAAAAGTCCCAGCTAGTGTAATCAGGGAAGAAAAAGAATTAAAAGGCAAACAGATTAGAAAAGAAGAATTAAAAACCCTTCCAATTCATAAAAAGCATGACTGTCTACCTGGAAAATCTCAAGTAATACACAAAAATACAACATTAACTAATAAATTAGTTTTAGCAATGTGACCGGCTTCCAGAATAAAAGATCAACACAAAAAATCAGGTGCATATGTATGTGTGTATATATACATTATATTTACAAGAGTTCTAAAAAATGAATTACTTAAGTTCAAATCTAGCAAAACATGTATGTATAAAATCTACAAATGCTAAGAAATCAAAGGAGACTTAAATGAATTATTGACTGGAAGACTCAACATAATAACGATGTCAATTTTTCTCAACTTGATCTACAGACTGACTGCAAATCCAATCAAATCACTAGCAAGTTTTTAAATAAATATATACGAGTGGACTCTACAATTTACAGAAGAAGTCAAAGAAACTTGACTAGTTAAAACAATTTTGATCAAGAATAACGTTGGAGGAATCATACTATGCAATACTTACAATATAGCTACAATAGTTAAGACAGTGTGGTATTGATGGAAGGACAGACACAGAGACCAACAGAACAAATAGTTCAGAAATAAATCCATATAAATATTTTTATGTATTACTTTCTCACAGAGACACAAAACCAATTCAATTGTACTGACTTTTAAACAAATGATGTTGGAACTGCACAATGCAAATACAAAAGAAATGAACCTCAACTTAAAACTCCCACTTTATGTTAAAATTTCCACAGATATAATTGTAATATATAGCTAGATATATATATTTATGTATATATAAATATATAAATATAAAACAAAAAAACTATAAAACTAAAATAAAATTTAAGGGTATCTTGATAAACTGGTGTTAGGCAAAGAGTTATTAGACATGACACCAAAAGCATTCCGCATAAAGAAAAAGAAATGATAAATTGGACTTCCTCAAAATTAAAAACTTATTCCACAAAAGATATTATTGAGAGAATAAAAAGATAATCTCTAGATTAGGAGAAAACAGATAATCCCATTATCTGACAAAACACCTGTATTCAGAACGTATATAGAACACTCTATACTCAACAATAAAAAAACAACTTAATACATAAATGGAAAAACTTCAGTCACTTCACAAAAGAAGATATACAGATGAACACTATGATCAGAAAAAGATGCTCAACATTATAACCTATTGAGAAAATAAAGTTAAAGTCACTAAGAAATACCATTACACAGCAATTAAAATAGCTTCAAAGAGATACTGGCAATACCAAATGCTGAAAATGTTGTGGAGCAATTTCAACTCTAATATGTTGCTGGTGAAAATGAAAAATGACACAGCTATTCTCAAAAACAGTTTGGTATGTCTTTTTTTTTTTTTAATTTTTATTTTTTTAATTAACACATAATGTATTATTTGCCCCAGGGTACACGTCAGTTTGGTATTTCTTAAGTAAAACATGTACTTACATTATAACACAGTAAAGCCACTACTAGCATTTCACCCTAGAAAAATAAAATGTTCACACAAAAACCTATACATGAATGTTTATAAGCAACTCTATTCAAAACAAGAAAATGACTTTCAGAGGATGAAGGGATCAATTGTGGTATATTCATACGATGAGATTCTACTAAGTAATGAAAAGTAGCTTAAATATTGAGGTGCTTGGGTGGCTCATTTGGTTGAGCATCCAATTCTTGATTTTGGCTCACGTCATGACCTCAGGGTCTTGGGTTCAAGTCCAGTCCCAGGTCTTCAGGCTCCATGCTCAGCAGGGAGCCTGCTTCCCCTTTCCCTCTGTCCCTTCCCTCTGCCCCTTTCCCAGGTTCACACTCTTTCTCTCTATAATAAATAAAATCTTTTTTTAAAAAAGTAACTTAAATATTGAATTATTTATCAACTTGGATTAGCCCCAAGGGCATTATGTTAAGTGAAGAAACCAGTCTCAAAAAATGTCATGTTACATGATTTAATTTATAGAACATTCCCCAAAATACAAAACTACAGTGATAGAAGAATAGCACAAGCAACTTTTTATGAGTGAAGAAACTGTTTTCTATCCTGATTGCAGTGGTAGTTATTCAAATCTACAAATGCAGTAAAATTTATAAAATTCTCTACCAAATAAATGCCAATTTCATTGTATGCTTACTTTAAATTAAATTTAATAAATAGATTAAAAAGTAAGCTGAAGAAACCAGCTGGGCCTGGTGTCTTTTTGCAAAGACATTTGTACTAAAAATTTGTTGTTTTATTTTTCACTTCTCGCATTTTTACATTTTTCTAGAAATAGATATACTATCACTTTAATTGTAGGAAATTATTCTAGTGGATCTATACCTTTACCCCCTTTATCATTTCTATTATGTTTTTAAATCTACACCTTCTCAGTGTTTTAGATAATCTCATCAATGTTATTAACTTAGTCAATTTTATTGATATTTTCAAAGAATACATTTTTGTTGGGCTTTTCCTGTTTATCTTAATACTATCTTTTCTTCACTATGTCCTTACTTGATGCTTGTTTTCCTTTTTCTATCTTAAGTTAAATGCATATCATGTTTATTCTTCACTGATATTCCTACTAATAAATGAATTTAAGGCTATAAACTCTCCCTCAACACTAGCTAAGGACTGACAAGTTTCATTAAGTAGGAATTTTTTGGCTACTGATATTAAAATATTTAGAAATACTGATTTCCTTTCCAAGAGCTACTTAGGAGTACATTCATAAAGGTCTAAAAATATTGTTTTTAACATTTTTGTTGATTTCTAATTTATTATGATCAGAGAATATCGTATGTTATCAATTCTCTAATATTACCTAAGACTTCTCTTAAAACACAGAATGTGACAATTAATGTAAACTATGCATTACTTAATTTTCTATTTTATGTATTTAACACCAAGCTGCCCCTTAAAAGCATTTAATACTTCCCTATTCACACTTAGAAAGTTGAATGTATTAATAATTATAGATGAAGCTAACAATGATACCCTATAGATTCCAATTTCATGAATCCTAAGTTGCATAGGACAAGAGAATATTACTTGTGGTGCAGATTATAGAGCATATGGAAGAAATAATAAAGGCTACTTTCAGAGGGAAACTAAAGACACTAGGATTATGACTTTCAAATTAAGATGAATTGATGAAGGCTATCAACCTAAAGAAGTTGCCTGGAATTGAAGAAATTCAATAGACAGGAGCACTTAAGCAAATTGCAAGATTGGAGAGAAATCTTTTGAGAATTTAACTGGGAAATATTACTAAAATAAAACTTTGATCAGTGTTTGATTTAAATTTATTATAGAGTGATTCAACAAAGAATCTGTCTACCACTTGGGAATCAAAATACCTTTAACTACTTAGATGTCAGGATTCTGAGGCAGGCTAAGCAGGAAAAAGCAAAAACAGAAACAAAAACAAAAAACCACCATCCATTTAAGACACAAGAGGAAAGATGGACTATGGAGCAGCCATAGTAACACCAGCAGCTATGGTTGGAAGAACAGCAGTAACAGCAGAGGACTGGCTGCCAAGGAAGTCAAGGCCACCAAGGGAAGCAACCTTCAAAATCCAGAACAATGTAGTGGTAGTGGTGCCTCATGAGAGAAACCAAAGCACTAGTCAGAACAGACTGAGGGTTTTGGAGGGGAGGTGGGGGGAATGGGCGAGTCTGGTGGTCAGTATTGAGGAGGGCACATATTGTATGGAGCACTGGGTGTGCTACATAAACAATGAATCTTGTAACACTGAAAAAATAAAATAAAAGTATTTGGGGGGGGGTTAGAACCTCTTGTGTAATTCTTTCCTTTCTTACCAAGTATTTTGCCCTATCGGTGATTCCAAGAACCACAGCTAACAAAAATGAGACTAGAAGTTCCTGCTTGGCCAAATTTCTGAGGTTTTAAACAATGTGACTCTAAGAAGAAATATTAGGCATATTATTTTTATAATGCCAATACATGATTTATGTACCAGATGAAAAGTTTAGAGGAAAAAATTCCAACTTGATGGGATATTATCTACTCATTTCACAAAAATATAGAATATAGAATATATAGTACATAATAAACTTTATTGCCATAAGTAAGAGGAAACTCTCTTCTCAAGCATTCTTTACTATCTTCTGAGAAAAATAGAGAGAAAGAACATGGTATGAATTGATTTCCAAGTATTTCTATTCACAAAGACCAAACAAATTTCTATGTCTTTCATTCTTTGCTTATTTTACCACTGACAGTTCTCACCCTGAAAAAAATCTTTAACTTGATTTCATTTTTAAGGTGTATGTATAAGTGTATACCCTACAACTGTTCTTTATTTATGTGGTTTCACCAATCTAATTGATTTTGAAACACAATACTACTGTTTTTTATATGCATTTAACCCTTGTAAAGTTTAGTGGTAGGGCTCAAAATCTGAAATTTATACAGTGAAGAATTAAATATACCTATAAAATGAGACTTCTGAAGTTTCCGACCCCCAAGTACAGGATTCATTAGCCCATTACTTACAATAAGTGGAAGCTAATATAATAAAAAAAATTAGCACTATTTTTAGTTGGTTCCAGTGAACAGAAGGAATTCTCTTGTCAATAGAGTAGGAGCTACTTCAAAAGGTCCATGAACAGTGTATTAAGAGCCTAATGATAAGAAAGAATAAAATCAAATGTATCTGTGCTATTAAAAGTGAATTATGTATGCGCCATCTTCTTACCAAGCTCACCATGGGTTACAACCCAAATCTACTGAAATTGCAAGGAAGAACGATGACAATTTATTTAAGTTACCATTTTTAACAATGGTTGCTGTGTTATGATGTCAGATATATTTCATCTTTTGAAAAGTGCAAAACTTTGTAGCTTCTAGTCCCAAAGCAGCCACTGCAGAGCACAGCAGTATAAGAGAGAATGGCAACTGAGAATGGAAAATCTTTAATCTCGCCTACATAACCCTATGAGAATTTTTTCTTCATGGCAAATGAATTCTGAACTAAGACTGAAAATATTTCCCTTCTTGGTATTGGGGTTTATTTTAGGTTACTTCACTTCTGTCTAACAATGAGGAAAATACAAATACATACATTTTCGGGTTAGGCAGAACAAAAGAATTTTACTTCCAACTTCTATCATACCTCAGATCATCATCAGAAGAAATGAACATCACTATCTAAAAGGGATACTCACAGTTTTGCCCTTCTAAGAGTTCACACACACTAACGGCAAAAAATAAAAAAAAATAAAAACCCAAATAAACAAACAAACAAACAAAAATGCAGTAAGTCCTCAGCTCAGCATCCTATATTCCTCTTAGGACCGGGTCTTTTCTCTTTACCTCAGGGGAGGAGCATCACTATCAGCAGATCCTGAATATGGACCATATCAACAGGGCCAGAAGACATGCTCTTACTGCACCAAGATGATCCGTAAAGGAGGCATCAAGGTTAAGGAAACCTTTCACATCATCCTGATTCTTAGCACTCCCTGTTCAGTTGTTGTGTCCAGTTGATGTGTGCTCCACTACTTCCCAAAGAAAGACACTTACTCAGAGTCAAAACTAGTAATAAATTGTCATAATAAACTTGTTTATAATTTAGGCTGTAGGCTTTTATAATTGGTAATTTCATGAGACTCTAAAGCAAATTTTCCCAGTTCTGATGGCACATTAGAATAATCTCAGACACTTGTAACAAAATAGTGATTCCCTGGTTCCATTCCCAGACATTCCCAAGATGGGGTTCAGGCATCCATTTTTTGGAAAAGGTGAATTAATGTTGAGCCATAATTGAGAAACTTATCTAAAGTAGACCTCCATACATATCTTATTAGGCCAGAGAAAGCTAAGTCCAAGGAGTATATTCCTAGGACTTCCTCTGGCTATGGAAAAATAGACTTTTATGATAAAATAAGTTGCCGTATTCTAGGAGAGAACAGACTCTAAGACTCTAAGACAAAGACTTGATTCATATTCCTGCTCTGCAACTTCTTAGCTGTGTATGTGTATGCGCTTCACCAAGTACATAGCTTCTCTTAATCTCAATTTCTCATATGAAAAATAAGAACAATATTGCCTACCTTAGAGGATGAATTAAGATGGATTAAATAAAATGCCTAATAAATTGCAAGAATTCAATCTTGATTCTTTCTTTTAGTAGTATATCAATCATTTGAAGAAAATCATGTAAAAAGAACATAGTTGTTCATTTGCCCATGTGACAAGTATTTATTGAGCATCTACAATATGCATGTGCTCCCTACTCCCTGAAAGCAACGTGCTGGGCTTTCTTAAATAGTTATTCATATTTTCTGTTTCTATTTTCTCACATTCCATTTACCCTTCCAATGCATTCAATGCCTCCCCTGTCACTATATGGTTAAAATACATCTAAGTCCATTGACCTCCATGCTATTAAGTCCAATGGAAAACTTTCCTTCTCCTTTCGATCCATATTTTTCAATTTCTTTTACTACCTCATCTTCTTAAAATCAGCCTTTAAAAGTCTGAATTTTTCAAAACTAGATCTTAATCTTCTCTTACCATTTGATTCTTTCTTTTTGTTGTTCTAATCCACCCATTTTTATCCCCACCCCAGAACTGTTCCCTGAATGTCAACCCATCTATCAAATTGTCACCAACACCTCAGTGTTTCAAATCAATCTCAAACTCCATAAATCCAAAATTGAACTCATGCTCATTCCTCTTAGTACACCAACTCTTCTGGCCAAAATCTAGGTAATCATCTTTTGGCACATCCCTCTCATTCACCTTCCATTTCCAATCAACCATGAAATCACATCAATTTTGTTTCCTAAATAACCCTCCAATCCGTTCACTTTTCTTCATTCCACTATCAGCATCCCAACCCAACTCATGACCATCTCTAGCTGGATAAGGGCATCAGGTTCCAACTTTAGGTGTCCACAAACACTCATGTACTCATTGAACCCATTCTCGACAGAGTGTTTCAAAAATGCAAAGTTGATTATATTATTGTCCAGATTAAAATGATTTACGGGTTTCTCATTGCTTTTAGGATAAAAGGGAAAAAAACCTACACAACCTATAAGGATATCATGGATGAATGATATCCCCCTTGTCTGCTTCTTTAGCCTCATCTTCAATTTTTCTTCCCTCACTTATTTTGCTCCAGCCAAAGGGCCTTTCTCTCGGTTCCTCTAATTAGTGGTGCTCTTCTCTACCTTAGGGTCTTAAATAATTTATTTCTTTTCGGAATACTATTTCCCAGCTCACTTCTTTTGTCTACTTGGCTGTAATTATTTCTAAAATGTCAGTTCCAATATAACTTTTACAGGTAAGCCCAAGTTAGTTCCCCCTGTTATATGCTCTAAAGTCTCCTACGTGTTTTCTTCATTTAATTTCACTATATTTTGTCAATATTTCTTTGTCTCATGGCTTTATTACTGTCTTTTTGCATATAAGCTTCATGAAGAAGGATCTATTAAACCTATTCTAAACCCAGGGAAAAGCACAAGAATAACTCTTAACAGGTAATAAATATGTTATTTATTTAAAAAATAGGTATTTTTCAGTAAGAAATCAATGAACAGATGAGTGAATAGTCTCTAGAAATACATGCACATAAATTAAGTAACACTTAAATACTCAGCATACTGTAAACTCTTAAATGAGCTGGATAAAAAGAGGCCAATAGGATATTAGTTTAGGAGAGTTACATCCACTAGAGAAGTAGCTTTTAAATTTTTTCATGTGACCCACAATAAAAACATTTTATATACTGATCATAGATGTGTAACACATACATACAAAAAGACATACACATACAAAGTCACGGAAACACCAACAACCTGAAAAAGTTCCATGAAGCAATACAAATATTCACTAAAAGATATTTCCTATCCCACTCTTTTCTTTTGTTCTAGTCGATTTTTTAAATGATGGCAGGACACACAAAATTGATTTCATGGCCCACTTACAGATCTCAAACTACATTTTAAAAGTCATTGCTCTAGAGAAATGTAAAAAGCACCATGCAAGATTGAATTTTGCCTAGATATAGAAGGATTTGAATAGAGCAAAAGAAGAGATGGGTACTTGAGAGAGAGAGTGAGAGAGAGAGGGAGAGAAGGAACAGTCAGGATTTGGCTAGAGGAAAAGGACAATACTACCATGACTAGAGATGTGTGCCCTTGGTCTAGTAGTAAAGGTGATAGATAAACATATTTTGGTGTTACTTAGTAATCAAGATGAACCTTATCTTGCATGAAAGTGAGAGATTTTATACCACTAGTGTGAAATGATGAAAAGGATTTTTGAAAAAAATGTAGCTTGGAAGTAATGAGAGTCGAGAATGGAAGATGGTTAGAGCCACTCTTGATATGACATACTGAGATTCTCATGATTAGACAAGAGATTGCAGGGATGGGAAGCAATGGTTATCAATAATGCCCATGTTGATCAATCCAATAAGCATGGTTATTTTCTCATTCAACATTTCAGAAAATTTTGACATTGTTTATCACACCTTCCTTCTTAAAACACTTTCTTCTATTGGTTTTCTGAATGATGCATTCTCCTAACTGCCTTTCCATCTCATTGAATGTACCTTCTTAATTTTCTTAAGGGTTTCTACTTTTCTGCCTCTAAATGACAGTCTAGTTCTCTTTCCTGAGCCAGTTCATATTGTCTCTACACCACTATTCTTTGAGGATGTCATACAGCCATACGGTTTTAAGTAAATAAATAATCCCTCAGCTGTCTGTATATTCATTCACATACTTGGCGTCTCCATAGAGTATCTAATAGCGAGTTCAGCCTTAAAGTGGTCAAAATAGAACAGGTTTTCACCCTCAAACCTCACAATTTTACCCTCTTGGTTGTAAGCATCACTATTCACTCAGTTATTCAATCCCAAACAGAGATTTTTCTTGGATTTTACTTTATCATCCCCCCCCATCAAATTTCAATTATGAATGCATGGCAAACCACTTGAAAACAATTTATTTCTCAGTGTTTTGTAGGTTAACTAGGCTGAGCTGGGCAAAGTGCACCTGGGGTCTTTTATGTGATTACAGCCAGACAGCAGCTGAGACTAGAGTCACCTAAAGACTTGACAGCTCTGAATACCCAAATTGGCTTCTTTACATACATGTCTGATGCCTTGGTGCTCTTTGCTCTCTCTCTTACTCACACCCCCCCCAACACCCTGCCCCTCGTCCTGTGATTTTTCATCCTCCAGAGCTGATTCATGCAGCAGCTTGGTCTTCTCACAGAATCATGGTCTCATATGGTAGTTGGCTTCCAAGAAGCAGGAAACCAAAGTTGCCAAGCCACTTATGGGAACTGCCTAGAACTGCCACCGCATCAGTTCTGCCATATTCTCTAAACAGACCCAATCATAGGGAAAAACCCAGATGTACAGCAATAAAGAATAGACTCCAGTTCTTGATAGAGAAAGAGCAAAATCACATCACAAAAAAACATGTCAGATGGGATTTAATGTTCTGGCCATCTTTGAAGTATAATCTGCTACTTTCTACACTACACCTAGTCTTTAAATGTTTTTGCTTTCCCAGACTGAATCCTTAATCAATTCAGACTCCACTTCCAATACTAATGCCCAACCCCATACCACAATATCTCAATGTAATAACCTCAACCCTGCATTAACTTTTGTCCCCCATAATGTATTCTCTACATAAGAGTTGCCAACATGATACACAGTTTTCTGTACTTATTTTTATGGACTGAATTGTATATGTCCAGTTTCTATTTTAAAGCCATAAACCCCAATGTGATTATATTTGGAAATAGGGCCTTTAAGAGGCAATTATGGTTAAATGGGGTTATAAAAGTGGGGCCCTGATCCAATGCTATTGGTGTCCTCACAAGAAGGAACACTATAGTTCTCTCTCTTCCCCACACCCTTCCTGCACACTGAGGAAAAACCATAAGGACATAGCAAGATGACCATCTACAAATCAGGAAGAGTTCTCGCCAAAAACCCACTTGTCTGGAAACTTGATCTTGGACTTCTAGCCTCCAAAATTGTAAGAAAATGTATTTCTGTGGTTGAAGCCACCCAGTCTTTGGTATTTTTTTATGGTAGCCCAAGCGAGACACTTAACATCTCTGATTTCCCACCTTCCATTCTCTTTTGAACTACTTCAATTTGTCTTTCAATTTCATCACTCCATTTAAGCGGATTTCTTCATTATCACCAATCATCATCAATTTACAAGGCTCTATTTTCAGTCTTCAGTATGTAACACAATACTCAACATTAAAATGCTTCTTCAGTTGGGTTCCAGATGACACCCTCTGTGCAGTTTTTCTTTCTACCAAACTTGCTTACCCTCCTCAGTCTCTTTTCCTTGTTCCTTTTAATCTCCCGGACCTCTGTAGAGGACTGTACCAAATCTTAATCCTTGGATAGCTTGTCTTTTTTTTATATTACCCTCCTTTAATGTTCATGTCTAGGCTTGTCATTGTAAAATGACCATAAAAATGTCAACTATTTCCTAAGGCTATTATCAGTACTGGGTTTATATAAAGTACTTAGAAAAGTATCTGGCATATTAAAATCCCTATATAAGTGTTAACTGTCACTTTATTAATACATTATTATTTTAATACCACCTATATGCTCACAACTCCCAAATTTATGTTTCAATGCTAGTGTTCCCCTTTAAATTCCAGACTTCCAGAAGAGCCTAATTGGAAAGGTTACTTTAGATAAGATGATAGATGGTACATCCATAAAAAGGAAGGCAAAGTAAATAGACTTGGAATCAGAACAGTCACTATACTTGAAGTAGGAATTCTCTTCTAATTGCTTCTTTGTTCACAGCAAAGAAAGAAGAGGCACCATCCCAGATAGTGAGGAGAAAACAGGACATGATGGATATCAGACGAACGAGAAGTTGAAAGAGTCTTTTAGGAGACTAGGATGGGAAACATACTAGAGCAAAATAGGTTATTCCCTGGCACATTAAGGGGTGATTTGAAGTCTGTGCTCATTAATTTAACATGAGTTTATACAGCATTATTATGTGGCTTTTCTCCAGCCATATTCAGCAGCAGGTTTTCAGGTTTGGAATAGGCCAATGGTCAGATTTAACCAGAGTTTAAGTTAAATCAAATTAACATAGAAGAAGGACAAAACAATCAAGGGATTGAGCAATGGAGTGGCTATAATGGTAGATTGTGGAATCTAGGCTGATCATCACTGTAACCTTTGCCTCATGTAATGCTTTTACCCTTGAATGCCACTTTATCTGAAGATCATATTGCCACTGTTATTTCTCATTCATTGCACTAACCTAGTATTTTGATCATCATTTTACCTTTAACAGTTCAGAGTTACTTGTTTTTATTGAGTCTTTCACGTAAAATTATAGAATTCAGAACGGTAGTTCTTGAAAACAGAAATCTTTTTCTCCATCTAAAAAGAGTATTTTCTGATATCAGATTGTTTCTCTTCCATTTATGGAATAAATAGCCTCTTAGGTAGCATTTATAATATAAATTAGAGATGATATAAATTCTTTCCACTGCTTACCTGTTGTGTTGTCCTAACTTACAACCCTAACTTTGGGGGGGGGGGGGTTTGAATCTCATATATGTGGAAATTTTTCTGTTTGCTCTAAGTAGAGGGTCCAGTTTGGCATATCAACATAGTCCTTTCAGATAATGTTCACATTCAATCACACTCAGATTTAAGAAGTTTTGTTTTTTAGAACCTTAACCTGCAAGTTAACAGGTCCACTTGCCATGGCAAGTAGTAAGTATCAGAGCCTGGCCGCTATGCTAAATAATTTTTCTGAAAGCTAGCTGGGATAAACTTTTCTAAATAGAATATCTACTTATCTCAAGAAGGCTTTTAGAGGGTCTTCACTGTACTTAGCACATCCTCCAGGACAAACATAAACTCAGAGTGCTGCTCTCATAGATATTTCATTCTTTATGGACTACGACAGTGGTGTATTTTTCAAAAGTATTTGCAACATGAACATTTGCTCATATTAATTATCCATAGCCTTCATCTTCTTTTGAGTTTCTTGCCTAGTTTCTAATGCTAGTTTACAACTCTAGAACTTTTAAAATTTCATTTTCTATTAAAATAATAGCTATTTCAATGACTGAGGAGGAGGACAAAGTTAAGTGCATGGGCTCAGACATTCATTATGAATTATAAGATTAAAGACAGAAAAGTCAATGAACTCTGTAATGATTAGCCCAGGTTATTTGGAAGGTAGACAAACCACTGCCAGAAAGTTGACAGGGAGGGATATTTGGTGGAAGGTACTTAGTTTTGTTTTGATGACTGCAAGTCCTTTCTATAAAGTTTGCCTCTGAAATCAATACTATGCTGTCTATATTTCAGGTATCTCCTAATGGAAGGAGCACTCTGATCAATCAAACAGCTGTCCTAATAAAATGGCTGTGCCTAAGGGGGAAAAAAATGTAATAACATTATGAGCACTGTACTTTAAAAAAGGCCAGTGATCTGTTTGCAAAGAAATGCCCCAAAAGTCTAAAGGGACAAAAGAATATGGCACTTAGGATCTAGGAGATCAGGTATGCACATGTATGCACTTTAGAGTTTTAGGTCTGTTATGCATCCCTTTTAACTATTAAAAGGTACTTTAGTGCAATGCTGTTAACTAACCAAATTACACATTTTAATGAATCACATATTGTTTTTTAAGTTTACACATTTCAAAGAAAATGCCACTTTTTTGAAAAAGAACTGCTACAAAATGCTACAAAATTACCGCAATCTACTTCTGAAGTCTTCACCGATACTTACTTTGGTCTTAGTTTCAAACTGGATAGCTTTTCAAAGCCTATTTAGAATTACATTTTTCAAAGATTGAGAAGTTCAACTAGAGAGAAATTTCTAGAGATTTTTGGATAGGTATTCAAAATATAGGTATTAATACAAATATTGACTTTATATTTGGTTGAATATCTAGATTGATTGTCCCTCAAGGCAAATATTGACCTTATCTTCCAGGTCAATAAATCTCACTGCTCACTGCAACAAAAGTCAATATCTGCATTATAACCATTTTCTCAGAAAATAACTACTTCTATCCATGCTGCAATGATCAGCGTTTAAAGCCTAATGCTTATTAAAAGAAAAGAAAACATGAATAAAAAAATGTTAATTGGCAAATAAAGCCTTAGAATTTGTTGAGTATACAAATAAGTAATTCTAAAAGAATCTAGGATGCCTAAGCTTTTATATCAAGATTTTGGATTTACAAATTATTTTTGCCAAAGAAAACAAAAAACTGTTAGGATCAGTAACTAGAATGAGAAAGGCATAAATGAAGCATGTGTCAAGAGTTCAGCTAGTCTGCTCCATGGTATTGCTCCCTCAGCTTCCACTTGTTTGGCCAAGTGGCCAGCCGGAGCCTTACACTAACATTAGCCCCTCATGCAAATGCAGGCCTAGATAGCAACCTACAGTCTCAAGTAAATATAAGTTCTTGATGGGACTTCCCCAACAGCCCTTGTGATAAACAGTGTCCCTGCCTCTCAGCGTCTTCCCTTATGGTTACTTTAGATATTTCCCCCCATGGAGCTTACTCAAACCCTGATCCTTCTGAAGGTATTAATCTGGTCTCAGCCCAGAAACACCAAAGCACTCCACCAACAGACCCAATTAAGCATATGTCCCAAGTCCAGCAGTTCTGTCTGCACCTTGCCTGACCACCCCATGTGTCCCCTCAACACCTGCCATGTAGTCCTCTAGGACTTCAGGCAATGAACTTCTCTATTGCAATTCCCTTGTGGTCTTTTGTTAAATCATCTGATACCCAGGAGCTCTATTTAACAAATAATAAAGTCACAAAGGCATGAATCTTAGGTTTCAAAAATGTTTACTTTTTTTTTTCTTCCCAAATTGTATATCTTTAGTTTTTCCTAGCTATTCTTAGGAATAAACTACTGTCTTAAATTGTTGAGAATGTTGGGGTTGCTTGTTACTTTAGCACAAACTTATCTGTATTTATACAGTATCTAAAACAAAAATGGATTAAGAGTTCTTTACATTATAATAATCATTTATTTACTTTTCTATATCCGCAAGATAGTGAACAATCTTTGTGGTAACTTTCTATAATTTACTGTGAACTCTGATTCCAGACTCTTGAAAATAAGTAGTTTATAGTCTATCCTGTGGGAAGTCAGAGTTATTTATCCTACATATATATCTGTAGTAATAATGGAGAATTTGGAGGTTGTCTTCTTTTTCCAGGAAGGTTTTTGTTTTGTTTTGTTTTGTTTTGTTTTTTAAAGATTTTATTTATTTATTTGACAGAGAAAGCGAGAGAGCATGAGCAGAAAGAGCAGCAGAGGGAGAGGGAGAAGCAGGCTCCCCACTGAGCAGGGAGTCTGATGTGGGGCTCGATCCCAGGACCCTAGGATCATGACCTTAGCCGAAGGCAGTCACTTAACCAACTGAGCCGCCCAGGCGCCCCTCCAGGAAGGTATTTTAAACGGCCGACATGAGCAATAGGCATCTCTCTAAGGAGATCGCTAACGCTCTCTGATGAATGCCTCTTGTGAGCTCTAAAACCGTAATACCCAGTTCCCATCTCTACTTCCAGATAACAAAGGTAGTCTTTCTCTTCCCCCAAGACATGAGGTGTGGACATGTGATACACGTCATTTCCAAGTGATATACCCACTTGGCCTTATATGAGATGGTGGAGCCAAAATAAGGAAGTAGCCTCAGTCACTGGGTATGGAGGAAAGCATGCTTGGAAAATTACCTAAATCTCTGGTGGTCATGCACAAATAAGGGAAAAAAAAAATGTTATGTTAAAGCCACTGATGGGGGAGGGGTAATTTCTCAATACCATAACCTAAGATATTTATACCTCTCTAGTGTCTGGTGAAATGATAAAGGAATCTAGCTCTAGGCATAACTCTTAGCTTGTCCTGCACTTACAGAATCAATACAATTATTGAGATTTCTTTTATATTACTGACCCAAAATAAAGAAAAATGAAAGAAAAAAGAACACAGACAACATCATTTAAAAATACAAGAGTCATTGTTTTCCCCTTTCAACTTCTTCTACCTCATTACTACATTCCTCAGCATTCATCTCTAAAAATCACTCCAAGTTTTGCCTTTACCTGGTTTGGCCAAAGGCCAAAAGTTTTTAATTGTGGTTCTCATTAAAATTTCAAACATGAGTTCTTCTACTGTCACCTAATTAAACAACTTCCGCTTTTGAGTGTATTCAGTAATAATGCTATCACTTTTCTACATACACTACTGACTATAATTAATTATTACTTTATCTAGAACTTAGTGGACTATAATTCTTCAGAACAATTTTATAAGAATTATGGTCTTGACAGAAACCTAATCTTGAAGAGATTACCCTGCACCATCATTATGAGTCTCTCTATGGCAGTATATAATCTTATCATTGAGTGACAATGCCCATGGATCTTGGCACCCAACTACATAAGTTAGTGGTAACAATATTGGAAATGGCAGACCATTCACCTTTCAGGGTGACAGCACTAATATAGCTGCTTCTCTTCATTTGTGCTCTGGAGGCTGACTCAGGAGATACAATAAAAAATCTTGGAAAGGGAGTTTATCGGAAAGGAAAGTCTCCCAGCACAAGGCATTTTCTCTCCCTGCCAAACACTTTTGTCTCATTAGAATGAGGCTCCATAGGTAATTTGTGGAAATGGGGGCCTTGGAACTTTAATACGCTTTCATCCTGATCATTTTCTCTTAAAAATTATATTGTTAAAGTCTGTTGACCTCCGAAATTCTTTTCTGTTACTTTCTTCTGTTGCATACGATACAATTTTCTATGCTTGTTTCCTAGACTTACAGAATTTATTTCTCATTTAAAAATAAAGTAATTAAACAGCATCAAACTAATGAACTCATTTCCCAGAACACTGAATTCACCACCCCCTCAAGCAGAATAAATGAAGTTGCTACTCTTAAAGAAAAAGCTGTTATTTAATTTCATAAGCCACTACTGCCTGTGTGTGAGTGAGTGAGTGTGTGTGTGTGTGTGTGTGTGTGTGTATGACTGTGTATACATGCTACCTTATAAATATAATCATTTCAATACCAATACCAAAACCAGTTCAGGAACTAGTGCCCTACACATAGATATATGACAGAAAAATTACTTGATCATGCTATTTTATTCTACTATTGTTCTCTGCATCATTTTAGTCCTCATTACACAGTAAACAGGTATTCTAATGCACCAAAAATGATCTACCAGAGAGCTGATCATTTTTAAAGGAAATAAATCATTTCCATTAAGCAAATTGTTTAAGTTAATCAGGTGAGAATAAAATTGTGTAATCATCTCAGATCTCTTTCAAAGTACATAGTGAGGTTAAGTTTATTCCATTATGTTGGTTTCGTTTATTTTTCTCTTCTTGTGTTTCCATGTAAAGTTTAAACATGGAAAGTATATAAAAAAGTTTTATGAGAACCCTTTCAGTCACCCTGAATCTAACTTGTCCTCTATCCACAGCTGGAGACACTTGATCTCCACTCGGCCATGCCCCAGGCTTTAGATTTAGTCTGTCCTTAAAAGAGAAAATTTAGTAGATTTAGTAGATGATTCATCATTAAATCAACTGATGTTTCCAGTTCTATTTTAGTCTCCCAGTATAGGAATACATCTGAGCTCTAATAATTCAGTTCCCGTCTTATTGCCCAAAAGGCCTTATCTTAAATATCTGCCCAGTTTTCTATTTCTTCCCATACCAGGATCCTGCCTTGCCTTGCCATTTGCAAAAACTTTCAAAACTAAGTACAACTCCTGAATTCAATTTAAGCAGCAGAAAGAATAGTCTGCAGGCAAGCAAAAATCCATCTATGTCACTTAATACTGACTAGTTCTGGAATGTGTTTCCTCACCTGCCGTCCTGTCCAGCTATCTCTTAGCATTTCTATATCATTCCTGATACTGAACAAATACCTGGACTGGGACCACACACTCCAGTAATGAATCTTCAACCAAAACTTTAGAATTCCTCCTTGTTCCTATATCCAACATTGGCTAACACTTCCTACTTCCAATTACCAGCCCCACTCTAATGAGGATATGTCTGGCTACTTTCAGATTAAACCTGAACTATCATCTATAAAATGTTGTGGATCTTTCATTAGGCTATTGTCACTAAGATTTATTTTTCTCTTTTTTTTTTAAAGCTTTATTTCTTCTCCAAAGATCAGAGGTATATTTGATCTATTTATGGCATATAAGAATAGGGTATTTTTAAAGGATTTTATTTATTTATTTATTTATTTACTTGAGAGACAGAGAGAGACCATGGGATGAGAAGAGAGAGAAGGTGAGAGATAATCTCAAGCAGAGTCTGTGATTAGTGTGGAGCCTGATGTGGGGCTCAATCCTATGCCCCTGAGATGATAACCTGAGCTGAAATCAAGAGTTGGACACTTAAGCAACTGAGCCATCCAGGTGTCCCAAGAATAGGATATTTTAACTGTAATGTGAGACTTCTTATTCAAATACCATGAATACCAATAAATATTTCATAACCTTGATCTCATTTTATTGTCATTTTGTACATATTTTTTTAGAAACTGTTTAATTTTATTTCTGGCCTCAAAATATTTAAGCTTTTATCTCATCATAATTGTATAGTATTGTGTAAAAAGCCCAGGTAATGATAACCATATTGTGATGACCAAATACAAAATAAACTTTAATACGATTTTGTCCTTGTGATCCTAAGAAATAACTGTCTCTGTATTTAAGATTTACATTATTTTAAAAAGCAATGAAAAAGATATTGAAAACATGAATATGTTTTCTCTGTAATGTCCTCTAAAACAATAATAAAGGTATTCTCTTGTTTTTATGTTCCCTCCATAAAATATCTTCATTTTGGTTCAAATGCATATGGAACTATAATAAGCAACTATCAAGTAATGCTGTAGAATCTTTTTTTTTTTTTTCATAAAATCACCAAAAGTCATCAACATTTTCTACAAATGCTGACTTCTCACCTTGAAAGCTAGAGATAGCCGTAATATTCATAGACCAGCTTATGATTTACTGAAAAGTCCAGATGGTACTCAGAATGAAAAATAGAATGTCTATGAACAATATGCTATTAAGAGTTATAAATAGAAAAAGAAAAATTAAATTCAAATACCTATAGACCTCAAATGGCAAAACAAATATGGTGTAACTTTGTAAAAAAAAAAAAAAAAAAAAACCAAAGGTTCCAACTTTTTACTGTCTTCAAGTCTAAAAGTTTCATAATGGTACTTACTACCACGTATGATCATTTACTGTCACTAACATTTGGATCCCTGAAACTAGCTATTAAACAATGCAGTGAGAATTTGCTGATGGCAAGACTTCCACAAAAAATTAACATTTTCTGTGAGCTTACTAAAAAATATCACTCTTTGCAAAAGAAAGGCACAAACCTCACACGATACAAGAAACTGATAGATTGATAAGGGTTTTTTTTACACAAAGGTACAAAAAGAAAGAAGAATAGGACAATGAGATGTATTTTCATTAAGAATAGATATGTGGAACAGAATAGAGAGCCCAGAAAAGGACCCTCAACTCTATGGTCAACTAATCTTCGACAAAGCATGAAAGAATGTCCAATGGAAAAAAGACAGTCTCTTCAACAAATAGTGTTGGGAAAACTGGACAGCCACATGCAGAAGAGTGAAACTGGACCATTTCCTTACACCACAAAAATAGACTCAAAATGGATGAAAGACCTCAATGTGAGACAGGAATCCATCAAAGTCCTTGAGGAGAACACAGGCAGCAACCTCTTCAACCTCAGCCGCAGCAACTTCTTCCTAGAAACATCACCAAAGGCAAGGGAAGCAAGGGCAAAAATGAACTATTGGGACTTCATCAAGATCAAAATCTCATGCACAGCAAAGGGAACAGTCAACAAAACCAAAAGACAACCGGCAGAATGGGAGAAGCTATTTGCAAATGACATATCAGATAAAGGGCTAATATCCAAAATCTATAAAGAACTTATCAAACTCAATACCCAAAGAACAAATAATCCAATCAAAAAACAGGCAGAAGCGGGTGCCTGGGTGGCTCAGTGGGTTAAAGCCTCTGCTTTCGGCTTGGATCATGGTCTCAGGGTCTTGGGATCGAGCCCCGTGTCGGGCTCTCTGCTCAGCGAGGAGCCTCCTTCCCAACCTCTCTCTGCCTGCCTCTCTGCCTACTTGTGATCTCTCTCTCTCTGTCAAATAAATAAATAAAATCTTAAAAAAAAAAAAGAAATGGGCAGAAGACATGAACAGACATTTCTATAAAGAAGACATCCAAATGGTCCACAGACACATGAAAAAGTGCTCAAAGTCACTCGGCATCAGGGAAATACAAATCAAAACCACAGTGAGATACCACCTCACACCAGTCATAATGGCTAAAATTAACAAGTCAAGAAACAACAGATGTTGGCAAGGATGCGGAGAAAGGGGAATCCTCCTATACTGTTGGTGGGAATTCAAGCTGGTGCAGCCACTCTGGAAAGCAAAATGGAGGTTCCTTAAAAAGTTGAAAATAGAGCTACCTACCACCCAGCAATCTCACTACTGGGTGTTTACCCTAAAGATACAAATGTAGTGACCCAAAGGGGCATGTGCACCTGAATATTTTTAGCAGCAATGTCCACAATAGCCAAACTATGGAAAGAACCTAGATGTCCATCAACAGATGAATGGATAAAGAAGATGTGGTATATATATACAATGGAATACTATGCAGCCATCAAAAGAAACGAGGTCTTGCCATTTGCAACAATGTGGATAGAACTAGAGAGTATTACGCTGAGCGAAATAAGTCAGTCAGAGAAAGACAATTATCATATGGTCTCTCTGATATGAGGAATTTGAGAGGCAGGGTGGGGGGTCATGGGGGGTGGGGAAGGAAAAAATTAAACAAGATGGGATAGGGAGGGAGACAAACCATAAGAGACTCTTAATCTCAAGAAACAGGGGTTTCTGGGAGGTTGCTGGGGGGTGGGGGAGAGGGATAGGGTGGCTGGATTATGGACACTGGGGAGAGTATGTGCTACGGTGAGTGCTGTGAATTGTGTAAGACTGATGATTCACAGTACCCCTGAAACAAATAATACATTATATGTTAATTTAAAAAAAAAGAATAGATACGGTCAGCTGACAGCCTTAAATTTTTATCTGAGGCAGGCTGAAGAGAACAAGACAAGAAAGATGATAGTAGGAGTCATCCAGGCAGCAGTGACAGCTAAAAATGTAAAAAATGATGGGTTCTTTATGAATTAAAAACTGAAAAGAGAAGATAGAATGGGCTGGATATGAACACAGAAAAGCAGAGTTCAGGATCCAAGGGAACACAGCATTTGAAGCTAGCGATGGTCAGAAAGCTTATGGACAGTATGTCCTTAAAGTATGCCACTGCATTTGATTATCAGGAGATTATTGTAGATATTTAAGGTAACAGTTTCAATAGAGTAATCTAACGGCATCCTATAGATCTCCACTGTAACACTGATTTTATTTATTTACATATTACTTGTATATCCCCTATATAGCCACATACACAGTGTATACTATGTACTACTAGCTACCATTTGTCTGTATTTTTGTGTGTATATAACTTAAAAAGTGCACAAAACGTGGGCTTACTGTTCAATGAATTTTCACAAAGTGAACACACCCATGTAACTAGCATTCAGGTTAAGTAAAGGAATATTGCTGGTCACCCACAAGTCTCAACCCCTCTCCCTATTCCAGTAACTATCTTCTACACAAGGGCAATCAATCATCTCTCATTTTAAACCCAAAGCAGTTCACAGTCCTTGAAACTAAATATGTACATTTCGAGTTCATGAATTTTGATTACAAAAGTTAGGAAGGAAAATAAAAGGGAGAGAGTAAAGATGAGTGTGTATTATGCTATCATGACCCAGTTACTCAATATTTATAGTTTCTATGTCATGTTGAACATGAAAATAAACCCCAGGAGGTGATGCCAGAGAAAAGGAAGATACAATCCCTTTCTCAGTGATGGTTTTGTAACCTAGAACCATCTTGTTCCCTTTGAGAATAATATCGAAGTTATATAACCAGTGCCTAGAAAAAGACCAAAATATTATAGTTAATTATTTGAAATATTTCTTTAAAATCATAAGTTTGGATAGAGAGACTTACATGTGTTGATAAACACATACAAAGTTAAAAAATTAAATTGGAAATCAGTTCTTATCACCTAAGCCCTGCCAATAATAATAATAATAATAATAATAATAATAATAATTTATTATTGTTAATATTAATATCAATATTATTAATAATAATGTGATATTAATTGCCAAATGCTCCCAAACCTCCAGCGCATCATATCACCAACACTTTCATTCTCAGCCAACTCTCTTTTACAGAATGAAGTAGACACCATGAAGTGAGATCTCCCTTAACAGTCCACTACAAACCTACAGCCCTTATTACATCTCCTGCATCCACTAGAGCTTCTGTCTTCAATTTGTGGAGAACCCAGTAAAGGGAAATAATACAGAGCAATTACTCCATTCTTCTTCGGAATCCTACACCAATCTGCCAAATCAGGAGCTTTACACTACAAATAATCTGTCTTCCTTGCATATATTCAACTCCTGAATCTCAGTTGTTTTACTCATATTTATACATGTTTAAAAGTTTCTCACATCTTAGAATTTAAAAGCATTTCCTTGATTCCCACATCTTCCTCCAGTTATTTTTATCTTTCCTACATAACAATTAATTTAGGAAACACTTTCTATACTCATGTCCATTTTTTTCTTTTTTCTTTTTTTTTTTTTTTTTACCTAGCACTTACTTCCCAATCATTTCCATTTGGCTTCTGCCCTCATCACAGTTTTTTTAACAAAAAAATCTATTTTTTTGTGGTAGTCATGTTGCTAAAACTAGAAGAAAAAATAGAACAAAAAGGACAAACAGAAACCCCATAATTAAATACTGAATATAAATTCATATATTTGTATGTCCTTAATGACAGAAGCACACAAAGTATATAACAAAGAATAACAAAAAAAGAAGCACATGACAAATTCACCCTAGTAAAACTTCTTTTTCCACAGGTGGAAAAGTCTACTAAACTTCTCAGTGACTAGACCAAGTCAAAATAAATCTGAAAAATAAAGGAAATTTGAGTAGCATGAAATATGAAGTTTGATCCAATAGACATAAAGAATATTATACTCACAATTTGAGATTATACATTAAGTCACCACTTTTTTATTTTTTATTATTTATTTTTTCCCATCACCCAGCCACCCGCCCACTCCATCCCTCCCACCCACCTCCACTCCAACAATTTTTAAAAATCTACTATACTAGACCGCAAAAAATCTACTATACTAGACCTAACAATGTAAAAAATTGGTATTAGACCACCTTCTCTGATAAAAATTCTATTTAGTTAAGAGCAGATATCAAGATTTATTACAAATCTAAAGTAATTTAAAATAGTATAGTGTTAGTACTACTATAGAATTGAGTGATGGAAAATAATGGTGTGCTCAGAAACAAATTCAGACATGTAAAAACTGGATTTTTGATGGACTTGACATATGATAGAGGTGGACTACTAAAATTAGAGCCCTTCCTTCCTATTGCACATCAAAGTCGATTCCAGGTATACTGAAAACTTAAGTATAAAAGATTAAACCAAAAATCTTTAGGAAAAAAATTTGGAGAATATCCGTGAGACTTTGGTGTAAACACAGCATTCTTAAACAAGAAAAGGTATACACCATTTAAAAAATATTAATAACTTACTAAAGTAAAACTAGAGATGTTTGTTCATCCACAGATACCATAAAGATAAGTCACAAACTTGAGGAATGTATTTGCAACACATGTACCTATAAAATTATAGTATCCAAAAGATATCAAGAATTCAACTGGATTTAACAAGCATCTCAGAGAAGAGGAAGCACAAATAACCCACATAAACCTATGGGAAAAAATGCACAACTCTGGTAATAATCTGAAGACTATACATGATTATGACTAACATTTTATATCCACTATGACAGTAAAATTTAATTGATAGATTTTTGATATTAGAATCAACACAATTTATTGATTAGAATGTACAACAATGGAAGCTTGACAGGATAAGAATAAACTGATAAAACCAATTTGGAAAACAGTTTGACATTTCATTGGAAAACCATACATCTATAACGCACTAATTTCAGTTAGGTATAAACTCCCAAGAAACTCATGCTAATGTGTACCAGCAGGCATGAATACACACATTTGTAGAAGTACTGTTTATAATTACACAAGCTCATAACTAACCCATCCATGCGATTTTTAAGGAAAAAATGCTTATACAAATTATTGTATATTTGTACAAAAGAAAACCATTTATTAGCAAAATAAATAAACCATAGCAATATGTTCCATCATGGATGTATCTCAAAATTTAATATTATAAAAAAGTACTGATCAATGAATATTTGTGTATGTATTCAGAAATGGAAAAACTAAACAATATGGGGGGTTTTGGTGTTAATACATCAATAAAAATATCACAAAGAAAATTAAGGACATAAAATTCATGACATTACCTCTGGGCAAGAGGAAACAACAAATGATTGAGATGAGTCACACACAAGGTGCCTAAAACAGCAGTTCTCAAGGTATGTTGCAGGGACCCCTTTACAACCCTGAGACACTCCTCAGCAGTCTGTGAAGTGAAACTATTCATGGTAAGATGTTACTTGCATTTTTTCTTTCATTCAGCATAGATTTCAACCAAAGTAACATATTAATTGCAACAAACGGAGTTGAAGCAAATATAAAAATTTACCTGTTTCTTTTAAAGCAGACATTAAAAAGATTTGCAAAAATATAAAACAATGCCACTTTCTACTAATTTGTCTTATTTTTGGAAAAGATGGATATTTTTACAAAATGTGTTATTTTATACTAACATGTATGGCTTTTAAGTGAATTAAGACATATTTTCTAAATTTCTCAATTTTAATTTCTCACATGGTAAGCCTAAATAGATATAATCCATCTAAACAGAAGTGTTTTGTGCTTTCCAGCAATTTTTAAGAGTGTAAGGAGTTCTGATACTAAAATGTGAGAGAACCACTGGCCTATGCTGCTCATGTCCTACTGCTTAAGCTGAGTGGTACATGTACATTTTTTCGTTTTATTATTATTTTAAAAATTTGTATATACAGTTGACTCTTGAACAATGCAGGGTCGGGGTGCTGATCTCTCATTCGGCAGAAAATATACATATAACTTTGACTCCCCAAAACTTAACTACTAATTGTCTACTGTTGACCAGAAGCATCACTGATAACAATCAGTTGATTAGCACATATTTTGTATATTAAATGTATTATGTACTGTATTCTTTTTTTAAAAGATTTATTTATTTGAGAGAGAGAGCATGCAAGCACGGATGGGAAGGTAGGGGCAGAGAGAGAGAGAGAGAATCCCAAGCAGAATCTCCCTGCCACCCCGAGCATGGAGCCCCATGTGAAGTTCACTCTCATGACCCTCAAGATCATGATCTGAGCTGAAATCAACAGTAAGACACTTAACTGACTGAGCCACTCTGGCACCCCTATATACTGTATTCTTAAATAAAGCCACAGAAAAGAAAATGTTAGAGAATTATAAGGAAGAGAAAATACATTTACAGTACTGTAAATGATTTTTTAAAAATCCCCATATAAGTGAACCCATGGAATTTAAACCCATTTTGTTGAAGGGTCAACTATATACACTTTCCTATACATATCAAGTAAATAAAAATTTAGAGTTTTTTCTAAACTACCTACTGCCCTTCATATGCAGAACTTTGAAAGTATGTTCAGGTATCATGTTTTCCTAAGATGGCTGGGCTGAGATGATTAGTAAACATTAATTGTTCCATCACAGTGATGAACAAAATAGATGTGCATCGTCCCTGCTCTTAAGATGCTGAAAGTGAGGAAGACAGTCATGAAACATATCAACAACTATAATTCTAACTTGTGACAGATGCTATGAAGGAAAATCCCAGAGTACCATGGTAGAAGTTAATAGGAGGGAGAACACAACATACTACTGATTGGGTCGTCAGGCGTATAATCAAATCCCAGGTACCTCTGAGGTGACAATGAAAATGAGACCTAAGAATGAGAAGAAACCAGCCATGTGAACACTAAAAAAAATAATTATAATAAAAATAAAAAAAATCTCAGTGACAGAGAACATACGGGTACAGATCCCAGGATGGAAGAGAACCAGGAGGTTAGGTTAGAGGAACTGAAAGAAGGCTGGAGCCTCGTGAATGAGTGAGTGAATGGCATCAGGTAACACTTAAGAGCTGGTCTGCTGTGAACCACATCATGCAGGACCAAGACCAGGAGGTTGACTGAATTTTATTCTAAATGTAATGGGAAGCCCTCCAAGATGGTAAAGTTGTAACAAGGTCTGCCAGGATACATCTTCAGCTTTTTTCAAAGAGCACCGTATTTCCTTTATGAATAGACTGGACAGGAACAAATGTGGAAGCCAGGTGAGAGACAATGGCAATAGAAAAACAACACAAGACCTAACAGTGGCTTTAATTGCTACTGGTGAAAGAGGTATTTGAAAATACTATGTCAGCACTTTTCAATCTCTAGAGTGTACCTATGCATTCAAGTTAATGACCTCTATTAAAACTAATGTCCTATAAAGCAAGTTTCTTTCATGAGACCATCCAGCCAAGGGATCTGTGAACTCAAAGTGACAAAATGACTGGCCAACTGGCTGAGTATCAAAGATAGCAATTTTGAAACTGTTCGAAAGTAATGCACTAAGGTTAATTTACCAACTCAGATCATGTGTTTAGCTAAAACATTCAGAATCCAGAGAAGCACTTCATCTTACCCATGGTGCACAAAGGCATCCCATAAAATCTTTTCTAAGCTGCTTTGCCTATGCAGCAATACTAAGAATCCTTTAGTCCTCCATTTTTAAGGTATAAGTAGCTAATGATCATTCCCACCAAAGAATTATATAGAATACTTCCTGACTGACAAGATATCTCCATGACAGCAGAGGGGATATCAAGGATTCCCAAGCCACAGCAATGTGATCTGTCATCAATGTCAGTAGTGTCCATTTTGTCACTTACCAGGAAAAATCCTAATTCTGTTTCACACTACTCTAAATACTGACAATATCTTACTCTGAAACTCCAAGTAAAACAGACTTGAGAATCCTTCATATGTTTTAACTGAGGCCTGGAAAAGAACGATTTTTATTAACGAGAAGTGGTTTTTAAGACAAGAGACCTTTTGTCTTGTCCACCTTTTTACTTAAGCTGAATGTCAGCCAGACTTTACTAAACTTGCAGAATGATTATGTTCCAATGAAGGAGAGAAAATTTAATAACAAGTAGGTCTAAGTGGAGTTATAAAAATCTATGCTGTTCAAATTCTAGTATCCAATTATTTTTAAAACAAGAACAGCTAATTGCCATTGAAATCTATTCTAGAAATACTTCTGCTAAAAATATTTCAGGGGAGGGGCACCTGGTGGCTCAGTCGGTTAAGTGTCTGCCTTCAGCTCAGGTCCTGATCTCAGGGTCCTAGGATGAGCCCCACATTGGGCTCCCTGCTCAGTGGGGACCCTGCTTCTCCCTCTCTCTCTGCCTCCCTCTCCCTCTGCCTGCTGTTCCCCCAGCTTGTGCTCGCTCACTCTCTCTCTCTGTCAAATAAATAATAAAATCTTTAAAAAAAAAGTTATTTCGGGGAAAATATATTTTCACGTGGGAGGGGCGCTGTGTTGGGGGAAAAAGCCAGCTACCTAATGCATTATAAACAACAACCATAATGTTTAACAAAGGACAAAATTTATGATTTCACAGAAGAGCCAACATTTGGACATGTGCTGCCTACATCAACAAAAAAAGAAGAAAACAGATAACTATTCCTTAAAGAATGTCCTATATATATCGGAGGGAATAGGACTAGTTTGGTTATTATTTGTAATAATTTTGTATTAAATTTACTGACCTAATTGTTCCCACTTTAAGTGGAAAACAGGGAATGCCACCGACCAAGAGAAAAAGATCTAAGTATGTAAAGAAAAAAAACATGTAATTAATCAATTATTGATTGGCTATGAATTTACATGTAAAATCAGATTTTAATTTCCCCTTGACAAAGGTTTCCTGATTAGGATCTATGAGTTATAGAAAAGATATAAAACTAGCATTGTTAAAATGTAAAATACTAAAATGCAAACTGCATATACCTGTACTCAGAAAGTACAGATGACCTTAATACTCTAACTAAATTGAAAAAATAATTTGTATAAATAGTACATTCTAGTTTGTAGCATAAAAAAACGAAGGGAAGGTTAAAAACAGGTAAATTGTGAAAATATTATGGAGCTAAAAAAACTTTCAATTGCCATTTAAAGTGTAGATATTTCATTAGTAAGATTAATGATGATTTACTGAAATCATTAAACCTTTAGAATTTTTGAGTAGAAGCCTCCTTCACTATACAATCACTTTCCTGAGAGTATTTTAAGTCGTTGCCTGGAATTAAAAAAAATAACATAAAGTAGGAAAGCAATATCACTTCTACCTCTTATTCATGTGGTTTATTTTCCTTTACTGTATATTAATTTAGTGGTTACAATCTAATTAACATCATCAGACAGCAGTGGACAGGTAAAGAAAAAAACCTGAAGCAAAGGTCTCCATAATTCAGCTAGAGTTTTAAAAGCCTTAGGTAATTAGTCAAACTTACTCATAGAATTGTGAAGAGTGGCTTAATACCTGCCAGATTAAAGGAACAAATTTATTTTGCTCCACACAATTAGTGCTATATTTAAAGAAAAAAAGACTTTAAAAAAAAATACTTTTCTTAGAACAGGCAGGTACTATTCCATTTTTCTAATGAGAAAAATAAATAATGAAAAGACAGATGTATCTTTATCTGCTGCATTTCCTAGTTTTTGTTCTTAAACCAACTTAAGTGCATTTAAAATAGTTAAAAATAAAATCTATCAATAATGAAGCAATAAAATAGCACTAGCAAGAGCAAATAGCATTGACAAATATTGTGGGCATCTGCCTTTTTACAGTCACAACCTGAGCCACTCCAGCTCATTAGCATCTTAAACGTTCACAAACTTTATTCTCAAATTCCTCTTCATCTAGGGAACCCATATCATGTGATGAGATCAACATAAACTGAGTTTGCTCTTCCCGTCCAGACTAAGGAAGAAACAAGGAACAACACCTGCTAATCATAGCGATCCTAATCAACCAAGGGATCTCTGTAGGACTTTTCTTCCAGAACTATATGGAAAAATGTATTCTTTCTGTGGAAATTTCTAGGCTGGTAGGATGTGCACATAGACTGTTGATGGTCATCTTATCACCAACCAAAAAGAACAGGTTTGGTTTCCTGGTAACAAAGAAGCACAATTCTTAAATACAATTAGCATGGCTTATGAAAGTGAGTATTGCCAGTATATAGGATCTCTACTCTGGAAATTTTAGGATGCTGTTTTTTAAGGGTAAGAGGTTTGGCTAAGTTACTACTTAGGACTTCTTACAACCTAGCAAGACCCCAGCCTGCCTAGGCAGAATACCACTGCAATAATTCTGAGCCTTTCTCCTGTGAAAAATCGCAGAAACTTGAAAAGCTACTCCCACTTACCATACCCCAACCCATGTGTCTTTGAGAACATTTTTGATAAAAGTACCCCTTCCACGTATCACAGTAAAATGTCATTTTTCTAAGATTTATGTGTTAGAATGCTTACCTTTGTCAAGCCTCAAACACAGCCCTATGCAGATGGAGAAAGGAAATTTGTTTCCAGGGAAAAGAAATTCCAATGAAAAACACTGTTGATAGTAAGACCTGCGTTTTTTTTTTTTTTCAGCCTTCTGGATATGGAATCAATTCTCAGTGTTACCACTGCCCGTGAACTGACACTATATCCTGACATCGGGGTAAATTGCTTTCTCCTGGCCAGAGATTTTTCAACCATCCTTAGTTTTCTAGATACTATTCTCTTTCTAGAATATCTTAAATTTTATGCTGCTTTTTTTTTTCCAATCTGGGAACTTTTCATTTCAACAATCACTTCTCTGTTACCATACCCAGTTTTCCAAGGTAGGTTCATCGTTTTATCCTGTGTTCCTGCACTATTTTCATATATTTGACCTATTACTTAACTCTGTCTCCCTTGCTGGACCATGAGCTTCTTGAAAGTATTATGCCTTCTTCATTTTTGTTTCCCTAGCTTCTTGCACAGTACGGTTATATAATACACACTCAATTTTTATTAAATGAATAAATATTATCCTTCACAAGTATGTTTTTAAAATATGAAGTATTAAATAGAATATGAAAATCAATAGCCATACAAAGAGTAAAGATATGGATATATACCATGAAGGATTCATCTGAAAAAAATCTTTAACTTAAAACTATTAATTACAGAATTGTATTTCATATAATTTTTAGTTTCAGAATATATGAGTCGAGTTTTTGATAATATATATTACATCACTAATTATTAGGCACAAATTATAGAAACATAAAAAGCAATAACAGAGGATTGTAATAATTATGACAGGTAATGAAGAAAACAAACAGTAAGTAGTATCAAACTCTGATTTTAATTTGAAATACATTTTTATTATATGGCCCTTCTGCACCTCTGCCATCTTGTTTCAGTGAGCTTTGTAACAGCTGAGTTCGATGACTTTGGTCAATGCCATAATCTGTCACACGCCAAAGATCAAACAGTGCTAATCTCTCGGTCAGGTTAGTGAACAATTCATTCATTTCTTTTTTTTTTTTTTTCCCCCAAAGATTTTTATTTATTTATTTGACAGAGAGAGATCACAAGTAGGCAGAGAGGCAGGCAGAGAGAGAGGGGGAAGCAGGCTCCCTGCTGAGCAGAGAGCCCGACGCGGGGCTCGATCCCAGGACCCTGAGATCATAACCTGAGCTGAAGGCAGAGGCTTTAACCCACTGAGCCACCCAGGCGCCCCAATTCATTCATTTCTTAAATCTGTGCTGCAGTTTGTCTTTTCAAACTAATATACAGTACCTGAATAGATACTGGAAACTCAAATTCTCTGAGTCCAATAATAGCTAGAAAATCTAAGTAGGGAAAAATTAAGAAGGTTAAATAGAAACTTTCTTTAAAAAAAAAAGATTTTATTTATTTTAGAGAGCAAGTAAGCATGGACTGGGGTGGGGTGAACAGGGGTAGGGAGAGAGAATCTCAAGCAGACTCCACATGGCACTGAATCTCAAGACCCTGAGATCATGACCTGAGCCCAAACATTCCTATGCCTAACTGACTGAGCCAGCCAGGAGCTCCAGAAACCTTCTATTTAAAAATTAAAATACCCCAAGGTGCCTCGTTAGCACAGTAGGTAGCACGTCAGTCTCATCATAAAAATTAAAATACCCCTAAATTCCAAATATTAATTAAAATCTACTTGCTAGACAGACTACAGAACCTGATAATTTCACTGGTTTACAGTCATGTGTGAAAGTCTTCACAATGTATTACATGTACTCTCATATAAGGTAAACATCTAAGATTATTGCCTTAAAAAAATCTGATGCACCGAAACATTCAGTGCTCTGGAGTTCTGTAATGATTGTACTGCAGTCAGGTAATGAAGATCTATAACCTTGTTGTAATCCTATAGTGCTGAGAATCTTTGCATCAGGTATCCTTGGTGACAGTGTGGCAATGAAACAAACATTAAGAATTGTATTTTAGTTTCTGAAAGCAGCAAACAGAATAGATGAGGTGATTAGAGCATTTGAATGCATTGGCCAGCATAACTTGACATTCATTTGAAAGGTAGTAGATTGCAGTTCTGAGGAACCTATTGCTATATTAGTCTCTCTGGGAAAGTGTTGCTCTGTGTGTAAGTTTCAGAGCTTTGAATTTCTTATTTCAAGCAAAGAATAACAACAAGAAATGCTTTCCTATCAGAACTGGCTGTTATTTGAATGAAGTTAAACAACTGAGCAATTCCCTAAATCACTAACAGAAGAGACCAGACCGACCTCGAGCATGGAGAAAACAACACTCTAGACTGTGTTCCATCCTAGTGGCCCTACCACACAAAAATGAAAATCAAAGGATTGCTCATCAGAGTCACTGAAATTTCAATGTTAATCAACCTGCTACAGAGAAAAGAAGAATAACTAGAAAATGGTAAAAACTGTTACTTTCACAAAAAGCATTTCAACAAGAATGTATTGATCATATGCAGAGAACCAAACTGGGAGTTCTAAGGAATAAAGAGAAAGAAGAAACAGTTCCTGTCATTATCTGATCTCTTGCTGGAGTTTATTTTCAAAGGAAACCTGGTCACACATTTGATTATGTAAAAATTACAAATACCTTAGACTTCCCATCGTGTGAAAACTACAGATGTGGAAAAAAAAAATATGGGCGATCTAATTAAGATCTGCACATTTAAGGGAACAAAAGTAGATTCTGGGCATCTAGATATAACTCCATAGAGGACAAATGACCGGACTCCTTACTCCTCCCTGCTCTGTACAATAGATTCATTAGATTGTGTTTGGGGAACGTTGTCAAGTGATAGGGAAATATCATCTCTGCAGCCTCTTAAACATTATAGCTTTATTTCAACTTTTTTTTTTATGTTTTATACATGATACACTTCTGTTGCAAATACAGGCTTTATTTTAATGCAAAATCTGAACTGAGATTCTAATTCCTTCTCTTTCTCCCTTCCTCTCTGACTCCACAAAACCTACCTGAATCTCAGTGGCCTAGAATTCTCCTTCACAAAAAATTAGTAGTTATTTCAAGTCTTTGGTCCCAAATGGACACACTCTCTGTATGTTTACTTGGACTTCTTCTCTCTTCTGATATTAAAATAATATCTTTCTTCCCAAGATTCTCTCTGTATGGACAATCCTTCTCCCCACTCTGGATCCCATCACCTTACATCTCTTTAGGGTTTAGCAACATCTTAGCTTCTCCGTTTTTAATAGAACTTTCCCATAAACATTTACACATGTTAAAATATCTCCCACCTAAAATTATTTTTCTTATCCTCACTTTTTACTCCAGATACCACCCACTCTTTTCCCTTCATAACAATTTTTCAATAGGTTGTTCTATAGTAGTAGTCTTAGCACTCTAGAAGACAGAATTCATTCTGAGGGTGGAGGTTGGACAAGTCTTCATCGATAAGTCTTGAAGAATGAGTAAAAAGTTTCCAGGTGGCCAAGGTGGGGAAGGGCATTAAATATGGAAGGAAGCCAACATGCCAAATGCAAAGGTGTAACAGAAAAAAGACTGTGCAGGAAAAGTGGTTTCACGCCTCTCTGGTATGAGATAAATGTGTATGTGCTTGCATCAGAAGCAGGGTGAGTAAGGATTGGAAATGTAGGTTATGGCCAAGTTGTAAACAGGTTTTTAAATCTGATTTAGACTGACATCACTGACTAATGAGACATCGGTGGTGAATAACATGCTTAGGTTTGCATTTTAGAATAACTCCTCACAGTGGATTGTCTCAGGGCATTGAAATAAGATAGTCTAGGTATAAATTCTCTCTATGCCACTTTCTACATGACCATAGGTAATTAATTTAATATCTCTGTACCTCGGTTAATAGAAACATTAATAGCACTGCTTAATATGCTTAATAGAAACATTAATAGCACTTAACCCAAGTATGAGGATTAAAACAGATAATGTATTTAAAGCCCTTACCACATAACTTTGTATATAGTAAGAATCAATAAATGTTAGTTTCTGTACACTGTTATTCTATTTCTCAATACTTATTCCAAGTAAATATTATGGAAAGAAAATTATGTATAATCCCCTTGTGAGTGAAGAAAGCTTATGGAAGTACCACTTATAATTTAAAAAGAATGGGAGGAAAACAATAGATAATTTATGTTTTAATCCATTTGCTTTCAAAACACAAAAATACCTGTCAAATTAGGAAAGTATATTTAGAATGGTCTATCAACATATAGTCTACATAGGATACATAAATTTCCTTTAAAAAGTGAAGCAGGATGGAATATCCACTGACAAGAGAGAGCACAACCTCTCAAGGGCAACCAAGGTGAACATCTGAGCACCAGAAGAAAGAGGCATTCATCCTCCAGAATGTCTGAAACGGAGGTGTAATGAAAGACCCCTCCGATTGCTTATAGGGAGAGGTGTGCTTTTTCATGAGCAGTGAGAACCATAGTATCTCTCTAGGGATATCTGTCTTATAATTGTGCAAGATCCAAACATAGGAGATATCTTGTGTAGGGAGAAGATAGTGTCTTTCAGCGTGTTCAGTAAGGTTATGCCAAAAAAAAAAAAAAAAAATCAAACATAGGTTCAATGGAAAAGCGAATTCTAAATAGAGCCAGTACAATGTAACATCATATTAGAACCAATTATTAGATAACACCCTAAACAGTAGAAGAACAAATATGGTATAAAGATTCTTTGTGACAACTTTGAAAATAATTATAGCTTTGTATTAGTTATCAAAATTATAGTGAACTAAAATTCTAATGTTAGTGTCTTTATTATATCTATTAAACAACATCTAACAAATGTTAAAAATTCCTCTGAGCAATTCAAGGTAGTAGATCTCATTAATATATTAAATTGAGTTCATCCATATAATAAAGTATTGGTTAATCAACCAGAACAAATGTGTAACCAATTCACTGAATGAATTAGCTCCAGTAGGTAGGGAATGAAGTAAATGTAACTTTATTTTTTCACGTTTCCGATTTTCCTTGTGCTCCAATGAGACTCCTCTCTGTACCCCAACAGATCACAAGTCATCTCACCACTGTCAGATATTAGCAAACTATCTCATTTTCAGTACAGACAAGTTCATTCAAGCTTAACATAAAGCTGTGAAATGATCCAGTTCAGAGCTGCTCTTCTTCCCCAGCCCAGTGGAAAACCTGCACTGGGGAAGGCAAGCCTATCCAGTATTATTAAATTTAAATGTGCTTAAGCAAATCCCAGAACATTAAAAGGGATAGAAGTTTCTTTCTTTCCCATAGAAAGAAGTCCAGAGGTGGGTAGTCCAGATCTGATAGGGTGGTACTATGTAGCCAAGAGGGACTCAGGCTCCTTCTCCTAGCTTGTCCCTCATTCTCAGCATGTGACTCCCACCTCAACTTCAAGATACCTGAAAGGATTCAGATCAAGTCCATATCCTCTCTAGCAGAAAGAAAAAGATGGAGAAAGATCCACCCCTTCTATTTATGCCATTCTCAGAAGTCACAGATGACTTTACTGCTCGAATCTTATTGGCCAAAACTTGAACCATGGCCTCTTTTTGTTTCAGGAAGACCAAGATATATTGGAGGGGTAGCCCTATGCTTCCTTGAAAATTAAGTAATTTATCACTAAGAAAGGGCAGAGTAGGGGCGCCTGGGTGGCTCAGTGGGTTAAAGCCTCTGCCTT
>CM052883.1:128667778-128716286 GCA_028534135.1 Potos flavus | reverse complement strand
CCATGCACTTATTTACTGTCTGTATTAATTTGCTAAAGAAGGCAATTGGAGGGGCACCTGGGTGGCTCAGTCAGTTGAGCATCTGACTCTTGGTTTTGGCTCAGGTCATGATCTCATGGGTTTTAGGATCAAGGCCCTCGTAGGGTTCTGTGCTCAGCAGGGAATCTGCTTGAAGAGTCTCTCCCTCTGCCCCCCACCCCCAACTCACATAACTGCTCTCTAAAATAAATAAATCTTAAAAGAAAAAAAAAAAGAAATTATCACAAATTATTTGGTGGCTTCAAATAACACAAATTTATTATGGTTCTGGAGGTCTGATGCCTGAAACGGTTCTGACTGGGCTAAAATCAAGGCATCAGCCAGGCTGTTTTCCTTTCTGAATGCTCTAAGGAGTGTTTTCTTGACTTTCCCAATCTTTAGAGACTGCCCACACACTGCCATAGCTCACAGCCCCTTCCTCCATGGCCAGTAATGAATCTGTGTATTTCTGATCCAGAGTCTTCAGCACCTGCTACACATTTAAGGACTCTGATTATATTGGGCCCACTGGTTAACCCAGGCTAATCTCCCTATTATAACTTATTATAAATGGCTAGCAACCTTAATTACAACTGCCACCTTAATTCCCCTTTGCCATAAGGTAACCTCTTCATATGTTCTGGGGATTAGGATATTTACATTTTTGGAAAGCCATTATTCTGCGCACTACACATTTCATTTATCATCTGCGATAGAGAATTAGCTCAAATATTTTGCCCATTTTTTACTTGTTTCACTATGAGTGTGTTAAGAGTTATTTTGTATGTTTTAGTACAAGTTCTCTATCAAAAATTTGAGTCTGTGGCTTGTCTTTTCAAAATAAATGCTCCCCTCTCAATTAATACCCTACAGTAGTTTTTTTTAAATATTATTTGAAATTGTGAAACATATGTAAATGTTAACTGGTCACTGTTAACCAATGGTTGTATATTCATACTTTGGGCTGTTTTGTGAAAAAGAACCAGTGCAGACAGAACATGAGTGCTTTAAACTACATTTGAAACATTTTCTAGTGAAGCGTAAAGGACAGAAAGGTCCCCAAGATAGTATATATTTTCTATTTAAGAGAATCAGAATTTATAGATTGACAGGCCTCAAACTTTTGCTCTCTCTGATACCAGGTAAAGAAGCATCAAAAGCAACAAGCTATGATGGTAAGTCAAGTCAGTAGCACTATTGCTATGAGGGTCTTCTGATTTTTCCAAATGCATTCATCTATATAATGAATCCCAAGATAAATAATGTAGGACATCCTGTATGGCCTTATGGTTACATTTTGGTGAAAGTAAGAAATCCAGGAAATCATGGAACCCTGTGTGTAGAAGTTCTCCTCTGTTTCTAGAAATGATAGGTTGAAGGAAAGGAAAAAGAAGAGATCCAAAATATTTCTTTGACATACAATATTATGCAAGTTTAAGAGGTAAAATGTGATAACTCAATACAAGTATATGCTATGAAAAGTTTACCACAGTATGTTTAGTTAACACAGCCTTTACCTCACACAATTACCACTTTGTTGTTATTCTTGTGATGGTGAGAACATTAAAGCTCTACTCTCATAGCATGTGTTGACTACATACTACAGTATTGTTAACTACAGTCACTATACTGTACATGAGATCACAGAACTTAAGTCATCTTATAACCGAAAGTTTGTACCACTTGATCAATGTTTCCCCATTTCCTCTACCCCAACCGCTGGCAACCACCATCCTTTCATTTCCCTGAATTCAGTGTTTTTACATTTGGCACGTAAGCAAAATCAAACAGTATTTGTCTTCTCTGACTTATTTCACTTATTCAGTCCCAAGAGGGCCTGGAACAACTACAGCAGTGGTGAGAAGAGAGGACAGGATCTCAGAGACAAAATAATAGGATCTGGTGACCAAGTGGACTTGAGGAATGAAAGAGAAGCTGGAGACATTCAGGTGTGGGCCTCAGAATCCCTGGTGATATTATTAATACAAAAAGTTACCAAAGAAAGTTATACAGGTTTCAAAGTCATCATGAATTCTGCTTTGAATGTGTCTAGTTTTCGGTACTTCAGGGCCAAGTTTTATTTATCACCACCGCACATTAGTTTTCACTGGCCAGGCACTATGATAAATGTTTTATGTGCTTGTTTTCTTTTAATCTTCACAATTGCAATGGGAATTGAATGGTCTTGGTCTCATTATATAAATAAGGATTCCAAACTCAGAGAGGCAATAAGAGAAGGCAAGTCTCTTGGAAACAGACCTACACTAACTCTGTGATGAGACCACAGAAAACCCTATGGCTACTGAGAGCAGGGGCAATACCAGATGGGTTTTCTGTGAAGGCAGACCCTAAGGTGACAATTTTACTCGGCCATTTATTTCACTCCTTAAATATTTTAGGGAGGAAAATGTGTCCATTATCCGAAATGTTGAACTCATAAAATAAGAGTACCTATTATAACCAAGATGGAGAAAGGCTTTAATATGTTAGGGAGCCTAATAACATGCTTAGATGAGTGACATGATAAGTGGCCATTATATGGAAAGAAAAATGGCTTTACAACCAGAGCAGCCTGGGACCAGTGCATCCTCCTGCGAATTTTAATACTCTCAATTTACATCACTTTTCCTACAGTCATTATTAAGTGAATACCCTTTTATCTTCAAAAGTTGCCAGTATGGACAATTGTATGGTCATCCTGTCACCACCAGAAAAACTTTGAGGTTATATTAGACTGAAGCCTAAACTACCACAACCAAGATACTATACCCAAGATAGAAGCATATTTTTCTTCCTTACATAATAGTCCAGGGTCGATAGACGGGCCCAGATTAGCAAACTCATTGTAGAACCCAAGCTAAGAGGACAGTTCTTCTACGCTTAACATGCCACTTTCAATCATCAACATGGGAAAGGGAGAGCAAGTCCAGGGTAGGCATCTTAATTAGTTGAACCAGAAGTTAGATACATCACTCCACCCACACACCATAGGTGACACTTTAGTCACAGGACCACACCAGCAAGAAAGGATATAGGATTTAAGGTTTAATTCGTAGATCTTGCCATAGTGGGCTAACTTCATTCACTCTCCTTTCCTCTTTAATCTCCCCCGCCCTATGTTATAACAAGGTGACTATAAAACTTGTATTTAATATTAACTAGTGGTGCCACTGTACAAGGGCTTTTTGTTTAGCTGATCAAAATTTAGATCAAACAGTCATCACAAAACACAAGTTCAAGAGTCATAAACTATGTATGTTACATCTTGTCTTTAGATTTGCAAATAAATATCAAATTCACTTTTATACACCTTTGCTTCAGTATTCACTGTACTGATTTGAACAAATGGAAGAGAGATATAGCAGTAAATCAATCAATGTAAGCTTCTCTTTATTACAGACTTATAGAATTTAATATAGACTCAGACTTTAAATGAGAATAAACCTCAAGAGTTATTGTAAAAAGTAGAGCGAAAAAACAGTATTTCAAAGCAAATATTTGAAAAAGGTCAAATTTGACTTTTTTTTTTTACTATTGCCAAAACAACAAATTCCAGGCATTAAAAGTTGATTCTAGAAGCAAACAAAATCAATTGCAATTCATTTAATTGTAAAACTGAATCATCACTAAGATAAATCAAGTATTTTATAAAGGTAATTGCATATAAAATAACTACTACAGTAAAGATTATATGTGTAGCATCATTATGCAATCATAAATACGTAGGAAATCAGACTACATATTATATAGCTACATCAATATCTGAAACTTCTGAAAATAAAAATGAGGCACATAGACTTGACAGATATCAATGTATAGAAAGCCCCTGAATGTGTGGATTCTGGATTGTTTTGAATATTGGCAGTTGGCCCTGCTAACCTCTCAGAAATGGTGTCTTGCCCCTCCCTCTCCCTCCAGATTTACTATGGGCTAGGTCACACCTTCCTGGTTAGAGCAGCCTCATAAGCCTTCCTTATCTGGAAATTATCAGAAACAATAACCTATAAAGTCAGGTATTTACTCACTAGCACCTAATCAAAACTTTGTTTTTGAAATAATCAGAAAAGTTAAAAGTGGTTTAAAGATAAAAGAATTTGGGAAGGGACATCCTATTCAGCAAAACCCTATAAACTCATGGGATTTGATTTGTCATGCAATTTGTGTAGATCCCAATTTGTCATGCAATTTGTGTAGATCCCAAAAATAAACGCGACAGAACTAAGAAGGATATATGGGACCAGCATCTCATTTTGACTAATATATATTCAAAATAAGAAGAAAAAAAAAAGAGCTATGTTATTTCTTCAGCATTATTTCTTGACTCCTTTTCCCCCCTCAGTTCATACTTGTGATTATGCTATCATATGACACAAGTGAATTGCTATAATTGTTTTTAAGTTTGTTTGTTTTATATTGCTTCACATTTTACCACAGTGAACAATACTTTGGCATCAAGTTGACCCAGCTTGGTCACACCAACAAATCCCTTAAATTCTGCACAATTTTTTTGTATCTCCAGTATCCTTTCTAATTGATTCATTCCAAACATTTATGTCCTGTTCCAACAAACCTGGTGTGTTACCTAGACAGTGTTTCTCAATCTGGGGATCTTGCTAAAATGCCAATTCTGTTTCCATTGGTCTGTAGTGAAGACTAAGGTTCTGCATTTCTAACAAGCTCCCAGGTGATGGTAATGCCGCTGGTACTCAGACCATGGTTAGAAGAGCTAGGACATGTTCATGCTCACCAACATAAACTAACATTGATAGTGTAAATAACAATAAAAATTTAACTTTTAGAAAACTGTTCAACCTTCCCATCTCCCCTAAGAAAATCCCTAAGTGTGCCTTAATGTAAAAAAAGAAAGCATGCAAAGTGCCAGATATTTTCAACAATAAAGGAGAGATCTTAGAATTTTTCAATGTCTAACACTGGATAAGAATTTTACATAATAGGTAAAACTGTTAAATTCTTTTGTTTTGGGGGGGGGCTGAAATTGTGATGGCCAGTTAATTCATGAATTCCCTTCCCTGGTTTATTCCCTTGGTTATTGGATGGACACTGAATGGCGATGAGCTATTTAGCTTGAAATTTACTCCTAACCTTAACTAATGAGAGCCATTACCATAAACTAGGGAAGATCCCATTAAGTCCAAGATCAGTCCAAAAATGGAGAATGAAGTGGTTTCACCCTGCTGAGAGCTCTTTCACATGGGTTTGGCCCTGAATTATTGTTAAAATTGCATAACTTTCATTTTCATCAATTCACAGACAAATTACTCTCTGCACATATCTAACGTTCTCCCAAGCCCATGAATAGTACTTGTTTCAAATGAATGAAAGGTGTTTTAAATAGATAAAAGTGTTTCGTATTGGAGTATAAAAATATATAACAGAACTACTTCACATGTTAAAAGACTTTTTCCACATCAATTTCTCTGGTTTTAGATATAATATTTTTATTAAAGACACTCAAATACATATGAAGTAATATTTCAAGTTATAGTTGCAGGCAAAGACAAATAGCAATTAGCCTATCACAGTGTTTGGTCAGAGAATATCAAATGGAAGATTTTTGCATTATGACTCATGTTTGAATGAAAATAAATATTTCATAAATGTTCACCAAGTCATCTCCTATGATATTCCCGTCGGTATTGTGCATGTTTCATGCATTATTTCCATGTAGTTCAACATAGTCTCCTGTTTTGTACCCATGTTGTTCTGAGGTGTTTTCCTATCCTCCATTTTTACAGGTGAACATTTAAAAGTGCAAGATACCCACGACCACAAAATGGTTTAAGATCTTAGTTTAAGATCACTAAGAAGCCAGTGAAAAATAAAGGAAAAAAAATGAATAAATTTTCATTACATTAAGTTTTCTCAGTGAGCTATTTACTTACAAACTGATTCTCATTTTTCTCACGTAAACTTGTTTTTATTTTTCAGTTGACATATTTTTCTAGTTGTGAAAATTTTACTGATATCTCAGGTTGGGATAAAATGCATAATTTTTTCCATTAAAATTAATGGAAATTTTTTTGTTCATTTCATGGCTTTTCACTTTAGTAGGAGATAATTCAAAAATAAATTAAAAAGTTTTTAAGTGAGAGATAGGTAAATGAATATAAATATATATGCCATATAAACATATTACATGCATTTACCTATAGGTATACATTTACTTAAAATATGCAAATACTTGTACCATCAACCCTTTATCATCTTAATTTTCTCACATCTAAGCAAGGAAGCAATGTTTGCCAACAGAAAAATTTTCCCTCAAACTGTCAAATACCAAAATATTAATTCTCTACTTTAAAAAAAACATTATTGACATTAACTATTATTCTTATGATTAGAAATCAATCAAGTATAATCAAAGTAAAACTTAGACAATCAGACAAATGAAATGCTTTAGTATGGATATAGCACAGATTGTCAAAATATAATTATAATGGGAATCTAAAATGAGAGATATTTCTGTCATGAACTATTTTAAAAAGGTATGAAATAAGTAATCAAATAATGATGACAATAATACTCTATGCAGAGCTACATTAGGGAATATCAAGGTCACTGCAATTGAGATATTATCCCCAAATAATGCAATATATGGTAAGTGGATTGTGAGAGTAGGGAACAAGTCCATGAAAACAGATAATCAAAACCATGCTGATAACTGACTTAAGAAAATAATATATAAATACATATAATAATATATAATACAAATGATACAATTATTCTTATAATAATATAAAAATAATATATAAATACAAATTAAAGAAGACCCTCTTAAGAGAAGGTCTCCTTTAATTTGACAGCCATTAAGAGACTCCGTCAGTTCTAGAATAAGATCATTCAAAGCACAATTCCAGACACAAGATATACCAGTATGGTAATGAAATATATTGATCCTATATGTAGATAATACACATATCTGCAGAAATCAATAACCCATCACTATCTTAAAACAGTACATTAACTCAATGCATTCTGCTATTTGTTAATAAATGAACCACTGAGTTTAGAAGTCTGAAAAAGGTTTCTATCTAGATTCAAAGGAGTAATTAATTCTCCAAAGGGCCAAGCTAAATGGACTTCCTTGTAATGATGCATATTTCATAGAAATTATAGAAAGAGTAGGATTGCAAAATTATCTGAAGGATGATTATCAGTAGCACATTAGCACAGCATGCAAGTTCTGAGCTAAACTTGTAAGCCATGTTTTCTTTAATACCTTTCTATGTCCTTCCCTAATTCCTTTCCCATCTCCAGATAGCTTATTATCTGTGCATTTATTCCCACATGGACATTCAAAATCTTTCAATTAGAATCTAACGGTCCAAGAATATTTTTCTTCTTTCTGTTCCCGATCAAAATTTCCAATCTCACAATGATACACATCTTATCCAGATGGAAATCAATTGGTTGCTATTATAAATCTTTCCATCAAGGTCACACATTACATAGATTTTATGACTCATGTTTGCTTTGTGTACTAAGAAATGTTTGTATCTATGCAAGGATCCAGTCTCAACCTTGTTCTCATTGTAACTTAGGACATCTTGTATGTGGAGAAGGGCATGGGGATAGCCTGTAGCCTTCACCAAAATAACCTAATAATTGGGAATGAAGTTGACCTAAATCAGTTCACAGCATCAAGTTAGGTTTTGAACTCAAGTTACCTAATTCCAAAGGTCATTTCCTTAAGCCAGTATGTCATTGTGTGCCTTCCGAACTTCACTGAAAAGTTTTAAGTATCGAGAGACGTACTGACAAGTTGTTCATAACAAAGGGCTTGAAGGGGAGCCTGGGAGGCTCAGTGGGTCAAAGTCTCTGCCTTCCGCTCAAGTCATGATCCCGGGGTCTTGGGATTGAGCCTCGCGTCAGGCTTTCTGCTAGGCGGAGAGCCTGCTTCCCCCTCTCTCTCTGCCTGCCTCTCTGCCTACTTGTGATCTCTCTCTCTCTCTGTCAAATAAATAAATAAAAAATCTTTAAAAAAAAAAAAAAACAAAGGGCTTGAAAAATCTTCCTTGTTATATTTCCCTTTTAGAGATTTGTAATATAAATCATTAGGTTGCAAGCTTTGAGAAGTCCTACAGTTTAAAAAATATATTCACTAAACAAATTTTGGAGAGGAAACAGACCATTTGATCTAACATCCCAAACTTATTTAACCATAGAAGCATTTTTTTTTTCAATGAGCAATTAGTTTTCTGTGGAATTCTACTTAAAGGCAAAGGATAAATATGTGTTTTTAGCTCTAAAATTCTGTGATTCTTTAATCCGTAGATTTCTGAAGGTTTCAAAGAAATATTTTTTTAAGATTGAGATGCTCCTCATTCTTTTTCACAAACAAGCTTCCCTCTTCCTGAGTATGCTGCTATGACGAAATTCAGTGACGGGCCCACCTCTAAGATACTCAGCCTCTGCTCAACTCCTGAAGTTTGTGCAGATTTTCAAAGTCCCCCATGATCTAGGGCTTCCTTGCTTATGCACAGTTAACAAACAATACTCTAGCATAAATGTTCTATTCAAAATACTACTCAACTTATTGTCCCCTTGACATACACATCCATACTTTTGCTGATATTTTTTTTATTTGACTTGATCTCTTTCCCCCAAACGTCAAAGCTTAGTACCCAGTGCCTCTTCTGCAAACTTTCCCCGGAAGTTCTAATCTGTACTGACCTATCCTTTCACAAACGTAATTATTTCCACATTAGAATCATCTGTGGAGCTTCTGTTCCAAATGCACAAACCTAGAACCACTCATGTGGGATGCTAATTTAGCAAATCTGATCTGAAGCCCAGATACTGGTATGTTCACAAAGCTCTGCTGATGATTCCATATACATACAAGAGCATAAAGTATTTGGCATATGATGTGCCTCCCATGCCAAGCAATTAAATGTGTCCAGTGCTTCCTAGGGGCCAAGTGCTCTGTGTGGTTGCGATACACAGAACACAGCACTATCCTTACCTTAGGAAGCACAGAGTACATGTGGAGGCATTCCCCAAACTCAACATGATGGCTGCCCTGAAAGAAGTATGAGTGCAGTGCTTGGGAAGCACAGGGAGCAGCCACTGGTTATCAGAGATACTGGAGGAAGCTGAGGTGGCCTCTGAAGGAGACTGGATTTTGCCTGCAGAATAATCAGCTATTGTGGCAGTGGCCACATATGGAGTACTCTGCCAGAGTACATGGAAGAAGTGGCAGAAAGTCAGAATGGAAACATCAGAGATCAGAATAGGAAGAACTTCAAATATCATGCTAAGGATGTCACTGTTTCCCTCTGGACAGTAGAAAATAATTTCAGGAGGAAGCATCGAACCTTGTTATTTTTATTTTCTAGCACTGATTCATACGACAGAAATCTCTATCTTTCCATATGTTCTATTAATAGTGTGTCAAAGCAGCTCATTTGGTAAAAAACTAAATCAAAGACTCTTCAAATAATAATATTATATTCTATTATAATATTATAATATTATAATAAATATATTATATTCTCATGTGAATATAATATTATATTCTCATGTGCCTTTTCTTTAGTTAATAATTCGTAATACCCAATATAATTTTCAGTGATTCTTAAAGCCTCGAATTTATTAACTATATTTAACATCACTTGTAGTTACTAATCAATTCAAGTCCACCATAATGATGACATCTGAGATCAATTTTATGTAGTGGCAAATGGATGAAAATAATCTATTATCCTGTCAATTCATATGTGCTTGGTAAATAAATGACTATTCGTTAAACATCTTTAATAGGCCACAGCCCACAACTGGGCCTGAGTCCATATAAGGAACTGACTAAATCTAAAGTGCGAAGTAAACTACTCTGCTTATCAGGGAAGTGGTATGTATTTTACAAGGATAACTCTGCCAATCGGTAATATAAAGAATGTGTTTATTTATATTAACAATATAAATAATGTAAGGAGAAAGTGGAGTCCTGACAACTAATTGGGAAAGTACTGAAATAGTAGAGCCTGGTAAATATCTAGAGTACTGGTGTTGCGAAGAGTGTGAAAGGAAGGGACAAATTTCAAAACTGCTCTGAAGGCAAAACTAAAAAGCATTTTGTAATTAAGTAAGTATACTGGGGAATTATAATAAGGTAGAAAAGTCAAAGTAACCTAGTGAGTTTTTACCTCAGGCATGTGTTTGATCTAAAACTTTCCTTTACCCACCAGGTAGCTACCAAATGGCACTGGTTGATGGAGTCACCTATTGACCAAAATCCGACCCTCTAGGCTCTCATATCAGTACACAACATGTTTTGTCTCCTATGCATCAAAATTTAATTGTGTCATATGCATTAGCTTTCTCATTTAAATGCACCATATGTACAATGCATTTTCCTTTTCTACCCCAGTTCTTTCTGATCTCTGGAACAGTCACCTAGTTTTACCATAGGGAACACAACTCACACCATAAAGAAAAAATAAACCATCAGGCAAGATGACTAAGAGTATGCTTGGTATACACACCTATACCAAGACGAAGGTACATTTGATTAAAATTCATCTTCAAGGGCCACCTGGGTGGCTCAGTCAGTTAAGTGTCTGCCTTTGGCTCAGGTCATGATCCCAGGGTCCTGGGACATTGGGCTCTTTGCTCAGCGGGGAGCCTCTCCTCCTTCTCCCTCCACTCTGCCTACTTATGCTCTCTCTCTGTCAAATAAATAAAATCTTTAAAAAAAATTAAAATAAATAAAATTCGTCATCAATTCCATCAGCTACCTGTGCGCTTAATGGTACCAAAATCCCTTCAGAGTCTAACCATATTGCCCATTAAGCAAACCTCATATATCAATATTTGCAATGAATATATACCAATATTTGATTAGAAATACTTAATTTTAAGTACCAGATCAGCATTATTCTACTTATCTCTATAAATATATAGTATATCAATTATATCACTAAATTGTCTTTTGCAGACAGATTTCTATTACATTGTTTTCATGCAAAAAATGTACTCCAATTTTTAAATTCACATGACAATCTTTAGACTAACATGTGAATGTTGAGAAATCACTAAGTGCTCATTAAATAAAACTAACTCATGAAATAAATTCACTAACCTCAAATTAGGATTATTTAATATTCCTAGATACTGGTTAGGAAGTTTTAAGACCATGATTATTTCATACAAACAAATTAAGTGTGGTAAAGGACATGAATAATGTAATATTATACTTTTTTTTCTCCTGCATCAAGGAGATACTTGAGACACTATTCACTCTGAAAGAAATCTGTGGGGGTGTGAAAGAAAATTAATAATAGATTGTACTTCCTGAAGGTCTATTATAATGTAATTAGTCTTTCGCTAAAGGTGACCCTTAGCCACACCTGACTTTTTCAAAATTATATTTCCTTATATTCAGTCTTTCCGCCCATGCTTGAGATGCATCTGTCCCTCAAAGAAATCTGAAAAGAGACAAAAATATCTGATATCCATGGTGTCTTGTGACATTCTCCAAAGCACAAAGGTAATAAGTAGTGACTGAAAAAATTTACTGCCAAACTGCCTGAGTATTTTTAAATAGTTTGGCAGCTAACAGGCCAGATATTTCAGACTTTCCCAGTGTTCACTACTGTGTGGTATTATTCACTAAGATAACAAAAGCCTCCACTAACAAAGATACATTAGGATTTTTACAAATGCAGAATGAACCACAAAAGAAGCAAGGTCATGTCTGAATGCTTAAAATATCTCTTATTTCCAGGCCCAAGTTTCCTGGTGGTTATAAAACAAATCAGAAGCAGGCTTGAATATACCTACTAATAAAGAAAAAAGTGTTTTTAAAAACTACAGTCACTGACACATTTGAGTTCAGGTGTAGCAGGAAGAGGATTGCTATTTTGATTAACATATATCAAAGGATCTCTGGTAATGCAAGGATAAGAAATAAATAAGCACACCAGCTCTCTTTCTCAACTCACATACATGCATACACACTTAAACATGCTTAGTTTTTTGTTCTTTTTTTAAAAAGATTTCATTTTTATTTATTTGACAGAGAGAGAGACACAGCGAGAGGGAACACAAGCAGGGAAAGTGGGAGAGGGAGAAGCAGGCTTCCTGCTGAGCAGGGAGCCTGATGTGGGGCTTAATCCCGGGCCCTGGGATCACGACCTGAGCTGAAGGCAGACCCCACCCAGGCTGAGCCACCCGCTTCGTTTTAAAGTGGGAGGTTAAAGCAAACAGTGCCAAATTACTCTAAATAATTTAAGAGGGTGTCTTTAGTGAATGTCCTCATGATTTGTTTGATTTTCCAAGTGTTGGTTCCCTTAACAAGGGAAGGCATGCAGGAAAGGGAAGAGATCTGGGCCCTAGGTCTGGGGAGAAAAGGGAAATCAAATAAAAAAGCGGAAAGAAGCCAAAGAAAAGAGGAGCGCCGGAATGCCAACGAATGGCACTGGGGATGTCTGAAGCCTAGGGTTAAACTGTCTTTTTCAGAGTCGTGATGACTCTACATTACCCTAAATTACAGCAAGCCTCTTACATACAATCACCCTGTTGGTGCCTTAAGGGAAGGACAGAAAAGGAATCTCTGTTCACCCAGGGTGTAGAAAGAGGTAGGAAGACAATTTCTGCCCTCAGAGAAGGGACAATGAGGTGATGCCTAATGAGTTGAAGCCAAGAGCAGTAATTCAGAGCAAGATTTAAAATGTTTCCTCTAAAAATGTACACACTCCCTTGAGACGCTTCAGAAACACAGGGAGCAGCCCTGGACTATTAGTCCACAAAGAATGGAGCTTTCAGTCACTTTATTTGAATATTTAAAAGTAGACTGCACTGAAAAGGCTTGAGAATGTGGGGACCCTAGCATTACTCTTGCATCACGTGGCTCCGTCTGTATTAAAGAAATCAGAGACGACCAGACTCACTAACTACCGTGTGCATAACTCAGAGACTTTGGTGCCCAGGAATAAGACAGAGTTGTCACCAACCAGGGAAGACAGCGCTGTAGAGAAAGGGAGGAATCACAAATGAATGTCCTGGAGGTTATTTCCATGGGGTCATGGGAGAGACAGGAGGTTACAGTGGCCTTGAAATCAGAATTCCCATTCCCTCTTGGTGGGGAAATGAGCAAATGGCCTCACCTGGGTATTATTTGTGTACTTAAAGTACTCAAATAAAATCTCCAAGACACATGTGCATAAAACTGTCATATACAGGGACGCCTGAGTGGCTTACTTGGTTAAACATCTGCCTTCAGCTCAGGTCATGATCCCAGAGTCCTGGAATCCAGTCCCTTGTCAGGTTCCTTGATCAGCAGGGAGCCTGTTTCTCCTTCTCCCTCTGGCCACCACTCCCCCTGCTTGTGCTCACTCTCTCTCTCTCTGACAAATAAATAAATAAAAATCTTTTTTTTTTTAAAAGAAAAACTTTTTAAATATTTTTATTTATTTACTTGACAGAAAGAGACACAGCAAGAGAAGGAACACAAAGCAGGGGGAGTGGGAGAGGGAGAAGCAGGCTTCCTACTCAGCAGGGAGCCTGATGCAGGGTTCAATCCTAGGACCCTAGGATCATGACCAGAGCCGAAGGCAGACACTTAATGACTGAGTCACCCAGGCGCCCCAAGAAAAACATTTTTAAAAAACAAGCTAAAACTGTTATATACAAAGCCCTTTAGAGGGAGTCAAACTTGTGTACTCTTACTTAGAAAAAAAAAAAAAGTGGGAAAGCAAATGCAGAAGAAAAAATATTAAATTTCCTTACTATTTACAGCCCACTGACAAGTCCTTGAAACAGCCAGAGTAACATTCCCCTGGGGACTCAACTGCCTGGATGATGAGACTTTGCTAAGGGCAAAAGGCAATCTTAGCCTGACCTCCAGGATCCTGTAAGTCTACTTTAACATCTAAAAATCCCTTTGGAAACTTCCTTTATCTCCCTCCCTTCCAGGATACATGCTGGAAATCATTTCCCAAGTATATAACCCACCAATAAAAATCGGCAGGGTCTTGTTGAATAAGGACAGGCGGAGCTAGGTAGTAGGGAGGATGGGTAAGGGGTTATGTGATCACTCTCACAGAAATCCCAGAAATGCTGAGGCATAAGGAAACCACAGATAAGGAAACAAAACCAGACCACCCTGGTCTGGGTATCAGAGGTGGAGTCTTTTAATGGCAGTCACACTGTAACCAGACCCCAAAGAAGAAATAAGGCATTAAAGACGTTATCATAACAGCTTATGAATGTATTCTTACTCAAACCAAGAATCACATCACAAGAATGATAAGGGCACAAACTGCCAGATCAGTTCTAAATAAGACTTGTCAGTGGTGGCCCACATTGGCAGTCCCATCAGAACCTCTCTCACTCCTGAGAGCTTTTTCTATATCCTTGCTTAATAAAACTCTATCGCTGTACTCATTCTTTGTCCACGAGATTCATTCTTTGACTCCATGAGACGAGAACCTCGCTGTCCTGCTTCAAGGCTATTCCCAAATTACTTTCCCCAAACACTCTACTTGAAAAGCAAGGAGCTAAGATACAGACATGTTTATCGTGTTCTGGTAAGATGGTGGAAACAAACTATGTTGCACATGGAAGATATGTTGGAGTTTGAAGAGGAGAACAAGGCTGCTAGTGAGGACACAGAAAAACACAATCTCCAGAATCTCATCAGTTTACCGGGATCATTCTAACACACTTAAAACTCAGTAATTTCTAATTATTATTTTTTTTTATCTTTTACCATTATCTATGCCTTTAAGGCTATTTACATCTACCATATCCATAGGCAGATATATTATATAATGAGATGCTGCTGTGAATTCCTTCCCAATTCTGCTCAGTGAAAACAGATTGGTACTTTATTTGCAACTTTACATAGTTTTTGATAATGTCTGTGTTTAGCAAAAAACTAGCAAATTTCAAAAAAAAAGTTAATTGGCACTGTGAGCTAGCATTAGCTAGGTCCCATGTGTCATTAGATAGGTACATTTAGCAGTAGTCCAACTCAAGACAGGCTTTGGCAAAGGGCTGCTATGCTTGAGAAGGCTAAGGGAGAGCCTAAAGATCAGGCTGCAGCAGGACAAGGTGGCATCTGCAATCGGAAAATGGCTCTGCAGATCAGAGACTATGATGCAACCAAAGAGCTGGGACAGCACCTGCTTTGCACGGGGCAGGACAAAAGAGCATGGATGCTATGGAAAAAGAGTTACTCCCAAGTATTCTGAGACACTTCGGAAACTACCAGAAATAATAATGTCAGAAAATAGAAGAGAACTAAGGGTCCAATGAGTGAAAGTGAGGCACAGATACCTAGGTTATTCATTTTAATGTAATATAAAATACATTCATAAGCTGTCAAAGCCTAAACAATGCTCAAATCGTATCTTCTGCCAGATTCAAGAAAATGGTCTGCCCAGAAATACATTCTGGTGGTGGCTTTCCAATTCCCAAATTGCAGTTAGGGTACTGGGATCCTGGATCTTGCAGTTCAGACAGAAGCTTCCTGGTTGGAGAAATAGAGGTTTCCTAGTAGTTTTAGCTCTAAGTTATTGCTATTAGAATTCTTCTTGAAGGTTCACCCTAAATCTGATCTCCAGCCCTTCCAGTAATTTTGTAAGCACATCATTTCCTATATTAAATACTCTTGGCTTAGTTTTCTGTATTCTACAACTGGAAACTGGCTAACTCTCTTTCCATTTTGATGAACTGTGAATCCAAGAAGAAAAAAAACTTAAAACAAGTTTAAAATATAAATAACATCAACTTATGAACAAAGAAGATGTGTGTACACACACATACACACACACACACACACACACAATGGAATATTACTCAGCCTTCGAAAAGAATGAAAACTTGCCATTTGCAACAACATGCATAGAGCCAGAGTGTATTATGGTAATCGAAATAAGTCAGAGAATGACAAATATTACATGATTTCACTCATGTGGAATTTGAGAAACAAAACAGGAACAAAGGAGGAGAGGAAAAAAGAAAGAGAAAGGGAAGCAAAGCAGAAGAGACTCAACCACAGAGAACAAACTGAGGGTTGATGGAAGGAGGTGGGCAGGGGATGGGCTAAATGGGTGATGAGCATTAAGGACAGCATTTGTTGTGATGAACAATGGGTGATATATGTAAGTGACAAATAACAAAATTCTACTCCAGAAACCAGTTTTACCATATATGTTAACTAAGTAGAGTTTATATAAAAAATTAAAATAAAAATATATATAAAATATAAATACCTGATAATTAAACCATTCTAAAATTGCATTCTTTACTCAAGATGTATTTTCATTAACCAGCTGAAAAAGATTCTATGTTGAATTTATCATAAAAAAAGGGGAAAAACTCACTGATGGATAACAAAGTTAATAAAGAGAGTCCCAGTTGTGCCAGACTCTCAGAGTGTGCTGATCTGATTCTTCAAACTACTATGAGGATTATTTGTATTATCTTACAGAGTTTTCAATCTTAAATACTTGAAAACAGCTCTTTTTATAGGAGAATCCAAGGGAAAGCCTATTATTTTCTCTTTATAAGGTGCTTACAAATATTACAAGTCAGAGGAATTACTGTAAGTGATAACATTAGCTCAGTCAGAAATCTATCCACATCATTAAATATCCTCACTGGGAATCTGAGCGACAGAGAAAATTAAATTGGCTTACTGTAATCTGTAACATGTATAAGTACTGATTTACAAAAATTCCTCAACAATTCTTAAACTACTGTTATACACTAATCAGCATTAGCCTTCTAAAGCTGGTAAGCTCTGTTTCCTATTCTGTTTTTATCAGCCATTACAAGTCATAAAGGTGAATCACTATGAGTTATGTAAGGTACTGAGTTATTTTATTTGTAATACCCACAAACACCTTGCACAATTCATCTTTACTCCATGCTACAAAACATCAACTGCATAGCCACAGCTAAAAAAAAACAATCAAAAGGCTAAGCTTTCTCCACATCCTGGTTCTTTCATAGCAGTGTCCAAAGCAAAATATAAGCAATAAGCATTTCTGCCTATATGAAACCAGCATTACATCCCTGGGACCCAAGAACTGTAGGCTGAAAGCAATGTCTGCCTTTTTCTTTTTGAAGATGAAAATCTTCTACTGAAGTAATGTGCCAAGAATTTAAAAATAGAAACATCTGAGTTTGATAAAAAACAGCTTTCTATTTTTAAAGAATTACCCATCCACAGAGACTTTTAGACAGTAATTTGCAATGTTGTGGTCAGGTCCTGAGTTTATTTCAATTATTCATACAGTATTTCTTTCTGAGTGACTTTTATTTTGGCCTTTGAGTATTTAAACACCATATATTTTCATATGCTATTCAAATATTTGACAGAGTTTCTAGCAGGTTCAATAAAAGATCATGCCAATAGGTTTCAGATAAAATGAACTGATGTGCAGGGTAACCCATCTCAGAAATTTCTCAGCTAGATTCTTTCAAAATACCAGATGAAGAAGGATCTAAAGTTAGAAACATATGGATTCTAAAGCACAACCCATTCAGATGAAAAGGGTCTAGTTAAATCACAATTTTTGGAAAAGAATATAAAGATCTCCTTTAATATTTACATCTGGGGGCTACAAAAACTATCTTCTCAATAAAATTATATAATGAGTTGATGAGGTTTCCACAACAGAAAAACTCCTTTCTGGAGGGTGTAGACCTTACCATAAATTCTGGCCCACAAATGTATAGTGCATAAATCATTGAACAGAGTTGCATGTATGAATTAGAATAACCACAACTGTAGGGAATGACTCTTTGGATAATAAGTAGCTTTTATCTTATGGTAGAAAGGAAAAGTGTTTCTGGTGGGCTTCTATATATTAAAGGAGAACAGTCCTACAGTATCTCTTTACTAATAGTTACTTGTTGAAATCAAGCCAGAGTCTTTAATATGGGGCTATCCTTCAGGAAATACAGGTTTAAGTATGGAGAAGTAGTAATTCCATAAGTAGGAGTTTAAAGGTAAGAGTGGGGGGTTTAAAGAATCAAAAAAAACAGAGGAGCAAAATGCACGACAGTAGAAAAGGGGCTTAAAGACAGTGTGGTTATCCATTAAACATATCTTCTTGGTGTGGATAAAAGACTCATGTGGATGAATATCTGACATTTCTTGCCTGTAAAGTCAGTTTATTTAGAAAAGAGTATGACCCTACAAAGAAAATTCCTGTGTTGAGAACAATCACACTAGCACGGCATGGGACTAAAAACAGAGTTCAAAGTGAGAATACCAGCAATGCTTGAGGTGTTACATCTGCTGTCATCCCATACATCTGCAGCCTTTAATTGAGGATCAGAAAATTAAGAATAGTGGCCAGAGTTTCCAACAAATGCTCAGAGAGAATTATTCCATAGTTGTTTTTAACTGACATACCCATAATGCTAACCTTTTGTATCATATGTTTACTAATACATATTGACAATAATTTATCTTACATAGAAGGTGAAATCTGATGAAGTAGTAGACCACTGATGCTTCAAGAAAGAAAGATCATCCCTACTTACTACTCTACATCTCTAGTTATTTCAAATTCCAGATATTTAATGAGCTCTGACTTTCATTAAGTAACATGCTAGGACTATTAGAAGCACAAAGGGGGGGAAAAGGAGTACACATGAAAATAAAACATTTCTGCCATCAAGAAAGCAAAAAAGACAGACACTTAAAATGAACAAAGATAAGTAAATATGGTAAATTCATGACCCCAGAGAAGTTACTTAACCATCCCCTGGGTCAAATTCCTTACCTGTAAAATGAAACTAATATTAGTACCTATTCAATAAGGTCATGATATGTATTAAATAAGTTATGATTGTAAAAAGATTAGAACAGTTTCCAGAACACAGTAAATGCTATATATGGGTGGGTGGGGAGCCAGAGAGAGAGAGAGAGAGAGACCACTCATGCTCAAAAGAAAGCAAGAGAAGAGTGGTAAGGGAACAAGGAAAGGGAGACAGAAAGTATAAGACAAAGAGAGAAAAGGCAAGAGAGAAGGAGGGGGGCAGGAGAAAGAGAGGAGAGAGGAGGGAGTGAAGAGAACAAGACTTAGGAGGTCTAACACCGAATCCTGCTTTCTCACACAAAACATACATTACAAGTCAACCAGATCAACATGGACTTGAAACGTTCCACAGCTGTACTCTATGTAAAAATGAATAAGTTAATAAGTCATAGAATGTGACCTAATAGGGGCACCTGGGTGGCCCAGTCGTTAAGTGCCTGCCTTCAGCTCAGGTCACGATCCCATGGTCCTGGGATTGAGCCCCGCCTCAGGCTCCCTGCTCAGCAGAAAGCCTGCTTCTCCCTCTCCCACTCCCCCTGCTTGTGTTCCCTCTTTTGCTGCTGTCCCTCTGCCAAAGAAATACAATCTGAAAAAAAAAAAGAATGTGACCTAATAAATTCTCAAAATAAATTACTCAATTACATTGAGGTTCAATATTTAGTTTTAACCAAATATATTGTATTAATAAGTAATACTCATTTTCTATTAAGTTTTTAATTTTAATCTATGCAACTGAATACCATATGCACATGTATATTTTTCTTATAAAACAGAAAAACATATTACTTAGAAGAAATTCTCACTTATACCAATTTTTCTTTTATTAATACCGATCTCAAATTCTGTCTTTACTGTTATGATCAATAAGGGAAAAACAGTTTCGTAGTAGTGATTTGGGATGGATTTTGGTTGGAAAAATTACTTTTTCCAACTTCTATCATTCTAAAAAGAAAAGAAAGAAGAAGAAGGAAGAAGAAGAAGGAAGAAGAAGGGGAAGAAGAAGGGGGGAAGGAGGAGGAGGAGGAGAAGAGAGGAGGAGAAGGAAGAGGAAGAAGAGGAGGAGAAGTAGAAGGAAGAGAAGGAGAAGGAGAAGGAAGAGAAGGAGAAGGAGAAGAAGAAGAAGGAAGAAGGAAGAAGGAAGAAGAAGAAGAAGAAGAAGAAATTTCAGGCCAGGTTCCTGCTACACAAAAGTAGTGTCCTTTTTTATTAGTACTATGCTACATGGAGAAAATTCCTAGGAATGAAAGATAGCTAGATAGGATTTTTATAAATAAGGAGATGACCAGCAACCCACTCCTAGATATTTGCCAAAATGAATTGAAAACATTTATTTAAAAATCTGTAAATAAATATTTATAGCAGTTCTACTCGTAAATGCCAAAAATTCACAATAACCCAGATGCCAAACAGGAAATTGGATAAACTAGTCCGCCAATATAAAAGAATACTGCACAGAAATAAAAATGAACAAACTATATGATTCATGGATGAGATAGAGAAACCTTAAATTTCTCATTAAAAGAAGTCATACTCTCAAACTGCACAGTTTATCATTCCGCATATATCACATTTTGAATAAGACCAAATTATAAAGAAAGCAGATAGATAAGCAGTGATCAGAAAGTTGGAGGGAGGCATTGAGTACAAAGGAGCAGAAAAAGAAATTTGGGGACTATGGACTTGCTCTGATTGGCTCTGTGGTGCTGAATATATGACTACACATTTGTCCATAGAACTATACACCACAAAGAGTGACTTTTATTATGAGAAAATAATAAATAATGTATCAGGTGAACCCTAGATGAAATGCAAACTGTCACAAATGAATCTATATTATAAATGTGATACTTAATCACACTAAAGGGGATAAGGAAGAAAATAATTGATTTAAGTAAACTCCTATGGGTATTTTTATAAGTTTGGTAAGGTTAATGACAAAAAGAATATCATATACTAATAGGCTAATTGGTCTCTCACTAGGTTGAACAGCTTCCCCCCAAAATTCATGTCTACTTGGAATCTGTAAATATAACTCTATTTAGAAATAGGGTCTTCACAGATGTAATCAAACAAAGGAAAGGTAGTAATGGATCAGTGTGAGCCCTAAATTCAGTGACTGATGTCCTTCATGAGAGGGATATTTGGACAGAAACATTCAGAGAGAATACCATGTGAAGTTGAAGGCACAGATTGGAATGATGGATCTATAAGTCCAGAGACACCAAGGAATGTCGGCAACCACCAAAAATATGGAACAGATTCTCCCTTAGAGCCTCCAGAAGACACCAACCTTGCTTTTGAACTTTTAACTTCCCAAACTGGGAGAGAAGAAATTTCTGACATCGTAAGCCATCCAGTTTATACTTGGTTACAGAAGCCCTAGAAAATTCATATGCAGGAGTACGAGTAAGCAATTCTGAAACTACTTGTGTGCAAGAGTTGAAAGGCAATCCCAATCAGGTTCTCTACCGTTCCAGAAACAAGTTACAAAAAAGCAAAAGAGAATTCTACATGTGAACTTGTGGTCCTCAACTGGAGTCAGAAGTATCAGTATTAATTCAAATTTAATTAATTATATAAACCCACACAGATGGATAATGTGTCTAAATAGCAACTGTGTATATGTGGATTAACATACATACAAGCATGCACATCCTACCTCTGTCTGCTGAGGATCTAGAAGTAAAACCCTAGTAGCCACAAGCACAAGTAGCACACAGAGTATAATCATTAAATACCTCTCCCCAGTAAAAGTGATATTCAAAGAGATACCTTATTCCAGGTCTGGGACAGAGAAAATGTAAAAGGAGTCTGCAGCATTCTGGGGTGCCTGAAAATAAAAACATAGTGAAAAAAATTTTTAAAGGACAAAGGCATGTCAAAAAAACACAGGAGTCAAACTGAACATAGCACCCAATGGTCAATGCTGCGGCAATGTGAGCAATAAAATATTGACAGCACTGGATGATTTAAAAAAAAAACTAATTTCATATTGAAATAAATGACTGACTACATGGATAAATAAGGGAGAAGGAAAAACTGTTCCTTAAAGAAGATTTCTAATTAATGCCCACAATATGAATAAGGAAAATAGAAAATCACCACTGGAATATCACAATATGATCCCCCGAGCAATGCTATACTTACTGAAAACTGAAAGAGAAACAAAATATTTGCATAACTATAAAGTATCTAGCCAAAAAATATATTCATTACTATGATGGTTTGAAATGTCCACAAATACTTAGAAACTCCTCCCCCTTCATCAGGTGGATATTAATTCTTCTCACATGAAGAATGAACTCAAGGTAGTATTTTACTTCTTTTTTCTTTTAGATTTATTTATTTATTTGACAGAGAGAGAGAGAGAGAGAGAGCGCGCGCACATGTGCACACAAGCAGGGGGAGCAGCAGTCAGAGGGGATTGATCCCAGGATCCTGAGATCATGACCTGAGCTGAAAGCGGACACTCTACCGACTGAGCCACCCAGGCGCCTGGTAGTTATTTTACTTCTAACAGAGTATGGAAAGAAAGGAAACAATAACAGTAGAGAAAGTTTAAATGTATTACTTTGGTAGTACTGCTTTAACAAAATACCACAAATGAATAACTTCAGCAACAGAAATGTGTTGCCTAAGAGTTCTGGGGACCAGAAGTCCAAAATTAAAGTGTCATCTGGGTTGGGTCTTCTGAGAGCTCTGATGAGGAATCTGTTTCATGGCCCTCTGCAAGTTTCTGGTGGCGTGTTGGCAATCTTTAGCTCCCTTGGCTTATAGAAGCATCATCCTAATTGCTGCCTACATCTTTATATGGCATTCTACCTGTATGCATGTCTATATCCAAATTTCCCATTTTATAAGGACATCAGTCACATCCAATCAAGGATCTACCAATCCAGTATGACCTCATCTTAACTAATTTCTACAACACTTCTATTTCCAAATGAGGCCTGATTTTGAGATATTGGGGTTTAGGATCTCAACACGAATTTGGAGGGGCACAATGCAACCCCTTCCACCAAGTGATCAAGGTCAGTATCACCAAAGATAAATCACCCTGACATCATATACCCAGATGTTATGCAATGAGAAGGGCACATCACCTTGTGGTATTCTTGCTCTAAACTCTTAACCTAAGACAGATCATGAGCAAGACCTGAGCGACATTCTATAAATTGAGGGACATTCTATAAAATATCTGGCCAGTACATGTCAGTAGTGTTAAGATACTGAAAGACAAGGGAATACCAAGGAATTGTCGATGATTGTAGGACACAAAAAATAGGAGAAATAAATGTAATATGGGTATCCTGATTTAGATCTTGGGAGAGAAAAAGAACATTAATGAGAAACCTGGGGAAATTAAAGTTTATAATTAATAGCATTGTGCCAATGTTAATATCTTTGTTTTAGCAACAACTTTGGCTATATAAGATGTTAAAATTAGAGACAGTTGTGTGATATATATACAGGAAATCTCTGAACAATCTTTGCAACTCTTTCATAAAAAAAATTTTTTTTAAGATAAGTAGTTTTAAAAAGGAGGGGACAGGTAAATTTAGCATGGTAAAGAGTACTTTACTTAAATGACTATGTATCGATTCTAGATTGGGTGAGAGGTAAGTGCTATTAAACAGTACTTTCAAACAGTTAATTGTCCAAACGGTGGACATAAGATCACTAGACTCTATAGAGAGATTTGGTGGGTATAACTATTGGATATCACTGGAACCATTAACACATGACACAAAAATACATGTTCCTCCAGGAGAATCTACAAATTTCAAAACAAGTGATCTTATTAGCACCTTTATGGGACCAACTAGAAGTTCTTATAATCAAGATATTATGAATTATTTTAAAATATATATATGTATGGGGCTCCTGGGTGGCTCAGTCAGTTAAACATCTGATTTTTGCTTTCAGCTCAGGTCATGAAGATATAGAAAAATAAAGATAAATACTTTTCAATACAAGTTAGCAAGTATTTGTAATAACTTAATTCCCAACATTGGCATAAAGAGATACATACATGTATTACTGATATGAATGTAAATTGATACAATTTGTTTTACTAATTCTAACTGAAAGTTTAAAAATATTCAAACCCTAGACTCTGTAATTTCTGTTGTAGCAATTAAACTGAAAAAATGAGGTCTGAGTCACTTAAAAACTGGAAACAACCTAAATGTGCAATGACAGAAGTATAATTGCAAACTATATTGAAATCCATAGAAATATTTAAGCATTTAAGATTATTCTACAGATGTGTGTATGTGTGTGTATATACATATATAAATGTCAATAACATTTTAATAATGCTGTTAACAAAGTAGGTCAAAAATATCAGAATACTGATATAAAAATACTTGTATTTGTGTACATTTTTTTGAAAGATGTTATTTACTTGAGAGAGACAGAGAGAGCACAAGCAGAGGGAGGGGGAGAGAGAGCGGGACAAGCAGACTCCCTGCTGAGCACAGAGCCCAACATGGGGCTGGATCCCAGGACCCTGAGATCATGACCCGAGCCAAAGTCAGATGCTTAACTGACTGAGCCACTCAGGCACCCGTGAGTACATGTTTGTGCATATTGAAAAGGAAGGAGGAATTGGGGTGCTGGAGAGAAAATGAGAATAGAGCAAAGATCTCTTCCAGGAAACCGAGGTTATTATCTTTGAGTAGGTGTGAAGGTCCATTGCTAGAGCCACAGGGAAGGATCCCATGACCACAGCCCCCTGGTCCAGTGACTGAGTTATCTGATGAGAGAGCAAAAAATGAGCGCTTATTGTGTTAAGCCACTGAGATCAGAACTTTTTGTAACAACACGAGCCTGTCATGGCTTTGTAATGTGTCGATTTGTCTAAGCTAAGCTACATCTCCCAGTGGTTCTGTCTCTAGCTGGATGCTAATGCAGAATTGGTGGCCGAAGGGAACCTCCAAGACGGTCCCATGATCCCTGCCTTCTGATATTAAATGTATAACGCAATCAATTCCTTTAACTAAAATACATCATTGTTGAGAGGATGTAACTTAGGTTACAAAAGTTCAGGACTTCCATTTTGTCGGCAACTTCTATTGATTTCTTAACTTGCACTTTTCGATGAAGCACTCTGCTACGTGGGGAAGAACCATGTGTCCAAGAAATGAGGGTGCCTCCATCTTACAGCCTAACATTCAGTTAGGAATTTCTCCTAAGTCTTCAGTTAAGAAGAAAGTTCTGGATGGACACCTTAATGGCAATCTTGTGATAAACAACAAAGCAGAGAACACAGCTAAATCATGCACAAATTACTGACCCACAGAAACACTGAGATAATTCATGTGCTGTTTCAAGCTAACTTTTAAGGTAATTGGTTACCCAAAATAGATAACTAATAAAGTCTCTTTCACTCCCATCATTTGAATTATTCAGTTTTGTTTTGGCATATTTGTGTTTTCTAAAGTTTATTCATTAAGGATGACTTTCATAATAATTTTTTTAATCGATGAAAGCTTCCCTTTTAGAGTAGCTATAATGCCCTAAAACTCCTGAAGACATCCTTGTAAAATGATATCCTGGTACTATGGTACAGTCATAAGCGTGCAAGAGGCACACAGGGTTTTTTGCCATGTCTGGATTGTGATCCATACAAATGCTATGCATACTTTTAGCTGACTTTTTCCATTTCCATATAAACATTTGGCATATAGAAATTTTGTATTTATACTCGCACTCTTAACTCCATTATCTATACCACAGTGATGTGCCTGTTTATAAACAAATTAGATCTTTCTTTAGAACTGACTACATTCATTTCTTTGTACTAAAGTGTCACTAAAATGTTTTCATTAGGGCACTCTGATTCTTTAGGAAACTTCCTGCTTATATTTGGAGACTGCAACCACTGAGTAGAACAAAAACAACTGCTCGATCTCTCTTCTCTAATGATATTCATTATCATTTTCTCCATTCACGCAGAACTCATTAGAATTATAGATGCTTCTAGTTTGAGTTCTAAAATGTTTCAGATCCAATTTTCAATGCTTTTCACAACTGTGGTCAATGGATTTCATCATTTTGGCTTCCCTTATGTAAAATAAATAATAATATAAGTAGTAAATAAAATTGTACCTTTTTTCCTGTTTGGACAAATATTACTGTATACACCGGTTTGCCTTGTAGACTAGACATAATTATGAGGATATTTGATAAGGAGAGAGAAAAATGTGAAAATTCAAGATATCATCTTTTTAACTCATTTTTGCATTAATTTCCTTGCTAGAAAATCAGTCATATCTACGACTAAATGTGGTGGCTTTGTACTGTGTCAACTTAGCTAAGCTAGAAGTTTTTTTCTTAGATTTCCCATCCCTCCGTGGTTCTGGGTCAGGACTAGCCATAGGGAAATTTTTCACGAGGCCTGAAAGGCAGAAGGTGAAATAGAACAGCCATGTTTTCACTGAGAGATCCAGTGCAGTCTTGCTTTGGGGCTGCTCACATGAGTCATCACTAATCGCTCGCTTTGCTGGTTTGGAGTTGCAGCTGGGCCAACAGTTCCTCCAACCCCCTTGAGAGCTCCTCTTTCAGCTTCGCCCAAACCTGGCCCACATGCATTTGCAACTTCAGAACCAAGTGTGCGAGCTTCTACAGATCACTGGCCTCACAGAAATTGAAGGCTTGGAACTGGTAAGAGATAGATGCAGGTACCAGTTTACCATAGTACAATCCAGCTTACCCTTATAAGTTCCAGTTAATTCTCATTCAAACTTACTTTCCACCCATCTTCCATGCCCAACTGCCTAACTGCTGACTTCAGGTCCAACACCAGACACAGAAGTGACAGCCTTGCACTGAGTGTATGACCAGCTCCCACAGTTATGTAACAAACAACCCCTATAATAAATTCCTTTTTCTATGTCATGCATAATGGTCTTGCTTTTCTGTTCAAATCCAACAATTTTTGTTCTGTAACTAATGGTACAGTGCAAAGAGTAGAGTATAAGAAACTTTGGGCCACTGAGACCCAGCTCTTATACACATATTGCTTATAAATTACAGAGTTGCCTCTAAACTAGGAATAAGCTATCCTGAAATGTTATTATGAGAATTTGAAATAATGTATATAAAGTGCCTGCACATAAGTTCCAAATAAATGGTAATTATTATTACTAATACAAATATTTTACACAATTTTTAAGTCAGCACCTAAAATAGCATGTCATAGGTAGATGAATGATTACTGAAAAGTTAAATGTTTATTAAAATATGTATCATAAATATGATTAGTGAAAAATGAAAAGTAAAATATTAAAATACTCAATTTAGGTTCTACAAAAACTCTATAGTAGAAAAATTAAGCTAATGAATGTAAGCCCTTAGGACAGGTTAGAGATATGAAGGACTGGAAAAATCCTACATCTTGTTTTTCTACATTCACTGAAACAAACTGAATAAGGAAACTGCTAACCATATAAGGCTCTTGTTAATTATTCTAAGTGAACAATAAAGTGGATGCACACTTAATTTCTTTAGCATAATTTCTCATGGGAAACTTATCAATATGCTCCTTTGCCCCAAAATTCAGGAACCATCAGCTTATATAATCATACCACATTGCTATAAGTAAGGGGTGTAATTAATAGGCCTAAATGCTCAAGTCTTTCTGATTTTATAAGAGGTGAGAATTCCACCCTCTGTGGGTTCTTTTTCTACCACTATAATATGCATCCAGCTCCATCCAGCTCTGGGATACAACATGAGTATGGTTCTAAGGCAACAGTTTAATTTTCTTCATACTCCATTCTTTATCAAGGCCTAGGACAAATGCTATACATCCCTGATAGCTGTTTAGCTCACGTTTCAGTTACTAATTTCCAGTTATTTTTCTTACCCCCAACAGGACAGGCTTAAAATTTGTTCCATTCAACTACATATACATAGAGAGCAAATTAGAGTGGTTGCTGAAAAGTTTGTCTTTAAATTCTTTATCCTTCAAATTTATATCTGCTCATGTTATTTCCAAGAAGAATTCAACAATGTGTACTTATCCAATGATGCAATATAGAATGGAAAGTGTTTTAGATTATGATGAATTGTACTGTCTTTAGATTCAAACACTATAAACAGAAAATCTGCTTTCCTTCCAATTTTGTCAAATTGTAAAGAGATTGGCATCCTTTTCTGTAAATGACCATGTGCCTAAGAAGCAAACAAAAAGAACTGAGCAAAAAGCATGTGTCTACTGTTGAACATACAGTTTATCTTTATTTTAAGTGGGTATAATAGTTATTCTGGTCTCCGAGTTTTTGATTTGAAGCAAGACAGTCTTTGTTACATGCACTGACCTACTCATGGAAGACATTTAGCATTCTTGATACACAAAGCAGGTAGCATCCCCCTTCCTCATTGTAATAACACAAAAGTATTGTCCCTTTTCCACCCCTTCATTCTAAACACTTCCTTCATTCCAAATATTGTAACTGAACACTTGGGTAAACAAATCCACACAAATGAATTTAAATACTATTGTGTTTGAACAATGAAACATCTAGTTTTGTTGTTTTATACTATTTATTATCCATAGCATATTTTTCCTGAATCAATGCAACTTTTAATCATCTCACATATATACATATACTCTTTGATAGATTCTGTATATTATTCTACCATAGTTAATGTTCCTTTAATTCTGACAAATACTCCGCTGCATTCTTAAGGTCTTTTGTTATCTATATTTTAGGAATCCCCAGTTCTACTCCACACCTTAATTTCCTTTTTCCTATGTGTTTCTGTCTCTAAGGAGCCCTTTAAGTCTTGTCCTAACCCTCCACTGGTCCTCCTTATTACTTAAAAGCTATACGTAACAGAAAGTTGGATTTCGTAACAATGGATCCTTTAAAGAGATCAATATAAAGAACCTCCTTTCTTACTAGAACATATCTATTTGGACAAAACTTTTCAGCAAAGTTCACATTGCTTCATATTATTCCCTAAGGACATTTGTACCTTCTCTATCTAGCTCCACAGTAACATGAACAGTGCTAGTATGAGAATCTTTACAGCCTGGTTGCAAAGGATGTAGATTTTATACAATGCTTTTACAACATGCTGAAGTGTCTCAGAGAACATTATGAGACAAGGATAAATGGTTATCAGTTATATGATCTTTCGCAATGGTTAAAATGTCCATTTATTTTTTAAGTGAATTTAAAAAGACTTGAAGCAATTCTCTAAAGACTTCTGTTCAAGAATTCATGTAAACCAACCTGAATTTCAAACTGTTTCATGCTCATCTATTTCTGTTAAGAGTAACCTTAATGGCTCTGTCATTCAACTCTACCATTTGTAATACCATGGAGACGATGGTCATTCACAAGCATGATTAATAATATTCTCAGACAACACTGTCATTCAAGTGTGCCACTTACAATGTTTCTAAGATCACTATTGTATGATTGTGCTTTTATAAGGCTACTGATAGTATTTAAACTCCAATTCTCCTAGTACCATTGATGACACTACTATTTTGCGAACAGAGTTAATAAAGGCTTGATAGCACCACTATTTTCTTACTTGCCTTGTTTCTAGACCTGTTGCTAACATTTGATAGGTAGTCAAGTCTTAATAAATTCTCAAACATGGTTCACCTAGTCTGACTAAAAATGCCATGCTAGGGGCGCCTGGGTGGCTCAGTCGGTAAGTGTCTGCCTTCAGCTCAGGTCATGATCTCAGGGTCCTGGGATCAAGCCCTGAGATCCCAGGCGAAGAGCCTGCTTCTCCCTCTCCCTCTACCATTCCCTCCCACTCATTCTCTCTCTCTCAAATAAATAAATCTTAAATTTTTTTAAATGACACTTTATGACTAAAGAAATTTATTATTAGAAAGAGCTTTGATGTTTAAAACACACTTACTCTTCACTCCTTGCTCATCCATTCTTTCACATACTGTTAGAGAATTACAAAGCCAGAAAGTTGTTCTTGAAACTAACCTAGTCTATTTTTCAAACTGGTGATGCAGGCATATTATTAAAGGTCAATGAAGTCTTTGAGGGTTTTTTGTGTGTGTGTTTTCAATCTAATGATAATCTTTTAAAATTATGTTACCAGTATAAAGGATAAACTTTACATCTAGAGTTAAGTTGCTACCAAAAGGCATTTTTTATACAACAGTTTGTAAGGTAGATCTCAAACAATGATACTTTAGGATACATAAAAATTACTCTTAAAAAGGTCTAGCAATTACCCAAATTTCTTAAAACAATCATTGCTCTTTCTGGTCATAGCCAACCTGAAGTCACTATAGAAATAATGAGTAGCTGGTTTCAAAATGTCGGAGAGTCTATTTGTTTGATCTTTGTGTCCTCCACAGGCTTATGTACAATAGGCCCTCTGGAAATATGTGAATAGATGGACAGGTTAATGGATAGGTGAATTAATGAATAAATAATCTCCTTTGTTAATATACTTCAGGATCTCACAGCATGAAACAAAGCTAGGACTTCCAGATTCTATTCAGGATGTAGGATGCTGAAAAGTGCATTGCTCCCATACTTATAATGATAGAAACCATAGCAAACCTGCCAGACAATCTGAAGATTCATCGTTTTCTTGAACCCATCAGAGTTGACAACTCAGAAATTATTGGTTAAGTAAATAGCCAAACCACAAATCTAAGGAAAGACAGGTGCCTCCTTGGAGAAGTAGGGTGGGAGTAATACTTTACTTAGACATATGTCTCCAGACACCAATAAGAATTCAATTAAAGCTTTTAATGAATTGCTAAATGTTGAGTGGCAGGTAATAAGACTATAGATCTCTTTATGGCCAGAGGTACCAGGAGAATGCACATCCACTTGCAAGTTCTTCTTCCTGGACTTTCTAGGTACTCACAAAAAGATTGATCCCAGTCCTAACAGAAACCATGCAGCATATGGTATACAAGCCTGAGGTAAATGTAGCACAGCAGGCACTGTGGGAGAGGCGTAAAACTCCACTTCGATCTTCCCAATACCTACCCGACAATCAAAAGTCTTCAACAACTTGTGTAAGCAGGGAAAGAAACTTAGTAAAGACTAATCAAAGTTGGTAGAAATGAACAGATTTTTTTTTTTTTCTTAAGAACTGTCTTGAGCAAGGATCAGGATCACTAGAAGGATCCTCCTTCAAGACCCAGGAAGATATTGCCTACCTAAGATTGAGAATTAATCCAAACAATGGAAAATTTATCTTGCTCCCAACACTATACTAACAAGAGTCAAATGATAGGCTACTACTTACATTGAGAAAAAGATTTAGAGAACTTCTCTCAAGCACAGCACAAAAGGACAACCTAAAACAAGTATGAAGCAGACACAGGATATACCCACAGGCAAACAGTCCTATCCTAAACAAAAATTAACACTAGAAGGATTTAAGATTACGGTGATCTAAGGATATCAATAGCAGCAATTAAAGCCAAACCTAGTTCAATTTCTCACTACATTGACTCAACCTCCACAACAAAGGCAAGCAGAAAGAAAAATGGCCATTTCCAGGAATAAAAAGCATTTACCTCAGGCACTACTTGAATTCTACAAGTGGAAAGGATGAAACACATATAAGATCAGAAGGAAAGAACAAACAAACAGACTGAGCATCCAAAAGCTGTAGGACAAAATCACATCACCCAACATACATGTAATTGGAATCTTAGAAGGACAAAGAGTGAAACAAAAGAAATATTTGAATAAATGATGGTCAAGGATTTCCTAAAATTAATAACAGAAACCAAACCACAGATCTAAGAAGTTCAGAAACAAACAGTAGAACACATCTAGATGTATCATTTTCTTTTTTAAAAATGAATTTATTTGACAATAAGAGAGAACAAAAGTGGGAAGCAGATAGAGGGAGAAGGAGAAGCAGACTCCTCACCAAGCAAGGAGCCTGAAGCAAGGCTCGATCCCAGGACCCTGGAATCATGACTTGAGCCAAAGGCAGATTTAATCTTAGATTTAAATCTAAGACTACTAAACTCAATTGAGTTCAATTTCCCTGGAAGAACTTGATTCGTGCATCGTGCATATACAGTTTCTGCCTAACCTCTTGGTGCCCCCTTCTCCTTTGAGTCCTGTGTTTCCTGCTGTTGAGTAGGACATGACTGTAAGCTCTACACAGTGACTCATACTCTCTCCTGAGCTGACCTTCAGTTCTGAGCCACAACAACTATTTTCACCACTTCTTGCTACACAATGATTTAGGTATAAGAATTATTTTTGCCTCGTAGGGAAAATTTTCTCTACATATATAATTAATTAATCTAATGCCAACTTGAGATCATACAGTGGAGGAAAGGCCCTTATACTTATATACAAACCACATGAGTCCAAGTTTAGCCCCAGCTGTACAGACACCTCCTAGGTTCTGAATGCAGAATGGAATTTAGAATCGTGGAGCCAAGTGTTGTGTATAGGCCTGACACTAACAATTTTGACCAATAATCTTTCCAATACTTTGTATCAGACTACCAATTCAATTTTTTGCTGTTTAAAAAGAAAAATATTTTCCAGTTCACTAATGCCTCAAAGGCATATAAAAATTACCTTTTCCTATAATCAAATCACTGCTCTGGAAAAGCTGCTACAGTGCAGTTAGTCTTAGTAGGGACCACCCTGAGGTTGTCCGCTGCCTGTTACGCAATCCTTGCCTCACTATCTCCTTTCTTAGGCCTCTGTGCCACCCCCTGAGTTACTTCACAGCCTCTCATTTTTCCAAGATGAGGTCATTCACTGGCTCCCTCACTGCCTTCACATTGCCTGCCTAACAATATAAAAATAGCCCACCCTCCACAGACCAACCAGGCCACCAGAAAGTATAGCTAACCCCACACAGGACAATTGCACCTGGATTGCACCTGGATTAAAGCTTTGTGCAGGCTATAGCAGATAAAAGTCAATGGACAATTTCTATCCAAGGACCTAATAGAAGCTTCTACAAACCACCAATGTAAAAATGCCCTGCCCCCACGCTGAAGCCCCAAAACCCTCAAACCTCAAGCCAAGAGTCTTCATCCGCATATCTGGCTCAAGAAATGGGACTCTTTTGGGTTTTTTTTCTCTATACTCCTGGCGCACACATGAAATGTTAGCATCCACTAGAAGGCCTAACACAGAGCATTCCATAAAGATTCTGAACAAATTGAGGACGAGGGGAACAAAAACAAATCTTGGCCTCAATATGGACTCCTTATCTTTTTTATTACTGATAGAGAATGTGACTTTAGGCCTGTTATCCCAATACGGGAAGATTTACACCCCCTCTGCCATCACTGCCTTGCTGGCCATCAGTCATGCCAGCAGCACCACTGCTGGAGAAGAAAATCTGCATCCTCTAAGGACCCTGCTCCTCAGGCAAAGAATAGGAGAGCTAGACTATGCATGCCCAGTTTATTCTTCTTTACTTCACCAGTCAGGTTAAGTCCCTCTCCCTTCCCAGGATAGAGTGAATCGCAGAGGGAGAAGAGTGTGGTAAGGCTAGGAGTGTTACATCAATAGGGCTACCCCCACCTGGAAGGAGATACCAAAAGTGAACAGAAGCCTTATTCTTTAACGCACAAAACACCAAGCAGGAATAAAGAATCAGGATCTGTTTTGGCAAAGTGAAGAAAAGTTACCATTAGGTTTCTAAATTGTTGACTGAATTTTCATAGAAAGCCAAAATCAAAACAAATGAAAATAATTTTTAAATATTGTTCAGGAGGAAAAAAAGTTTTTAATAATACAGTATCATATTTTAATAACTGATGATCTCCATAAAATATTTGAGTCACAGTTAACAATAACAAAGCAATTACTTTGTTTCTTCTTTGTGAAGTAAGAGTTCTGAGTGTTTGATGTCCTTGTGTTTTGTCCTTTAGAACCACCTCTAATAATCACTCTGTAGATATTTGGCTTTCCCGCCAACCCCCCATTCTCTTTTATGGCAGAAATTTACCTATAATTTGTAGTTCAGTTTGCAAGCTCCAACTAAGGGTTTATCATTATTATTATTATTATTATCATTATCATCATCACTATCATTATCGGCAGCAGCTTTCTTTAGTTCTTTTTTGGTTTTCCTGCCAAATAACTCCATACACTCCCACTCTGCTTAGAAAGAGCATCTTTTAAATCCTGAACACAGTTTTATTGTCAGACTTTGACTACACACTGAAATGATAAAAAGTATCTTCCAGTAGCTTTTCCACAAAGATTACCATGGAAATATTCTGTACCTAACGAATAAGACCTAAATTTATAAGAAACTCAACAAATGATGTGAATATTATTCTACTTTCATGGAATAATGGAAGGCAGAATTTACCAACATACTTTGTTCTCTGTGCCTGAAGGGAAACCTAGTTTTAATCTAATCCCAGGGCAGATTTCAAGTTTAATGACATGAGAAGGGAGGTAAAGAAAATCATCTTTGGAGAAAAAAAGACTATGAACTTCTAAAGGATCCTGATAAATAGCCAGAGAGATGTCTAACCCAAAGAAGAATGGAGAAGATAGCACTTGGGTTGTTTTATGCCTCAATCATCATGAATTCCCTTGCCCTAGGATCCTATCCTAGGATTCCTGTGCAAAAATATATTATCATTTGGTTAAAAAGGTGACAACTGTTTAGGTTAAGATCTTTATTTTTCAAGCCAAGAAACCAGCTCTTTGGGAAGTAAACTATCTTTGTAAAGGTAAGTAATACTAAAAAAAATGTAGGAGTCCACAATTATAGATGTCAAGTCTGATTATATACATTCCCAAATCAATAATGAGGACAGACAGTAAACTTGGGTGCCAGTCCAGGTTTGGATTTATCCTTTAGTTTATGTAAATTATAATATCTAGAGTAGAGTACAATTTCCAAAAGAAACCTCATCTCTTTTCCCCTCTAATGTGCACATTACTGAAATCTAGTCTAAAGAGGTCATTTTATAAAAATACTGTAATTATTACTTTGGAGTTGTGTTAATAGAGAAATCTATATTCCTTTAACAGCAGTTATAATTCATAAACAAAAAAGTATAAATGGATCTTACATACAAAAGGGCCATCTCCCCAATACACCCACCTTTATGAACACAAAAATGCTTTGAAATTTTCCTCCTTAAGCTTCTCTTTAAGGTTTAAGTTTTCTCTTTAAGCTTCATCATTTTGCAAATTTGTAAGTAGTGTTCAGGGTCAAAATAAGGTCAAGGTATCAGTTCTTTTCTACCAATAAGTAAGGTAGAGCCAGCCTTTATAAGGTAGAAAGTTGGGAATGGGACACAGGATATCGATTCTCCACCCTTTCAGATAAAAACTCCAAGGTCACAGCTGCTTTCTCTTCATCGGAGGCAAGAAGATTTTTTAGCACTAACCATGTTTCAGACACAAGATCATAAAAGTCACAGTCCCTGTCCTCTAAATGGCTATTACATTCTGCGCCACAAGTTCTCAGATAAAAGTTTCACAAGACACTATGGATAGGCAGAGAGGAGAAACTGAAAATCATGTAGGAGATTTGAAAAGGCTTCCCAGAGAGATCAAGGCTTGAAGTGAACTTTAAAGGAAAATAGATGGTAGTTAGGCAGGGAAGAATGAAACCTAACACCACATGTTCAAAGATCTTCCAGGCCTCCCCTGTGGCTGCACTATAGGCAGTGGCAGCAGAAGAGACACCAAATAAAAGACTAGGTGTCTATTCGGAGTTTGAATCTAATCCTGAACTCCATGTTTAGCCATTTCAGATTTAGTGTGACAATACTTTGGAGGGGCTGTGAAGGGGATTCAGAGAGGTTCGGACTAGAGCCAGGCCTGGACTTTAGACCTTGGGACGAGATCAAGGTGATGACTTTGGGAAAGGATTAGCAAAACATTTCAAAAGACTCTCTAAGAGGAGAAAAGGGTACTTGTTTGGGAACTAGCTGGTGATTTTAAAAGAGGATACAGGATGATGTCTCAGTTTCTGGTTTGTCAACAAACCAGGTCATCTATTAAGGTAAGGGGGGAATGAGGAAAAGATTAGAAAAGAATATGTTTACCTTTAGACACACTGAATTTGTAAAACCTACAGGGCATTAAAGTCAATATATTTAGGAGGCAGTTACATACCCAAATCTGAAAGAATATGGGATTAGAAGAATAACAACAGTAACATTATAATAGAAATAAAAGAAGACATTTGAGTGTTTTACCATGTTACAGCCACTGTTCAAAGTACTTACATGGATTATCGTACTTAAATCTTACAACATATGAGGAAAGTATTATTCTCACTTTACAAATAAGAAAAGGAAGGATTAGAGAAGTTAATAATTTACCTGATATCACTTCGCTAGCTGTTGAGAGAAACCAAAATTTGAACCCACATGATCTGGCTTCAGAGCCTTCCTTTGCTACTGATGCCGATCTTAAAGTTGTAATTGAAATCATGGGCATGTTTATATTCTCAACATGGAATATCATGATATTAAATCAACAGTATTTGAGTATTTTATTATAGTGACAATAATTCAGCCAAATAATTGAATTTCTTCTGACTCCATCTGCTGTCTTGCACTGCCTTATCATAATTAGGCTTTGAATTATTTGGATATGTGCTCTATTTAATTGTACTTTACCATTCTGCAGGAAGAAAACTAAACCCAATCAGTCTGAGTTTTTCTAACCAGTAAGATTTTTTATACTATTTGTGGTGGTAGGGTTAAGCGACACAAAAATAATGGGCTCATTTCACAACGTAAGTAAGCAAATTCACTTTGATAAAGTGTATTTAATCGTGTAGGTATAGAAACATAGGTTCTTATTTAAAATGCAGTTTAGAACATAAGGGGGAGAAAAGAGAGGAAAACTAAAATAAAGGCTCTTAACTGTAGAAGTAATGGTTACCAGAGAGGAGGCGAGTGAGGGGATGGGTTAAATAGGTGATGGGATTAAGGAGGCACTTGGGATGAGCACCTGGTATTATTTGGAAGTATTCAATCACTAAATTCTACACCTGAAATTAATATTACATGGTATGTTAACTAAAATTTAAATAAAAACTTGGGGGGGAGACAGTTTATAAATTAGTGATTAAACCACATTTCCAAGCCTTGTTTCTTCTGCTTACCTGTCAGTAAACATAGGGTAAGGATTTTATAAATGACAATGGTAACAATCATAGTCTTATAATAACCATAGTCTTATAATAACCAGCTAGCATATATTATGTGCCTAGCAAAAGCCAAGCAATGTTCTAAGAACTATCTAATTCCCACATTTTACAGATGAGTAAATTGAAAACTAAAGAGATCAAGTAACTTATGCACATCGCACAGTAAATTAATGGGATCAAGATTTAAACGGAAGCAGTCTAAAGCCAAAGCCCAGAGTAAGCCTGGTATGATGGCTAATTTTATTTTTCATTTTGACTGGACCACAAGGTACCCAGATATTTGGTTAAAAATTATTGTATATGTGTCTGTGAGGGTGTTTCTGGATGAAATTAACATTTGGATTAGTAGACTGACTAGAGCAGATCATCTCCCCAATGGGGATGGGCCTTATCCAATCTATTGGAGGCCTGAATACAACAAAAATGGTTAATTTAGGAAAAATTTGCTAGCTCTGCTCATCTCAAAGCTGGTACTTCAGTCTCTTCCTATCCTTGAACTTAAACTGGAACTTACAGCATTAGCATTGCTGAGTCTCCAGCTTGCTGGCTGCAGTTCTTGGGATTGAGCTTCCATAACTGTGTGAGCCTTAACATGAATCCATATGTATAAATGTAACCTCCCATTGATTCTCTTTCTCTGGAGAATCCAGACTAATTAATACAACTGGTTTAGTCTTAAAAAGCCTATGTGACACCAACTCTGAACATCATACTTCCATAATCACCAGAATGCAAATATCTTCCAATCTTCATGTTTTTATCTTTATTAACAAAAGTGGTGACAAGCCTAGTGTTTTGGATTTTGTAAGTTTTCTATTAAATAAACTTGTAATCTATATTTCTATGACTAATGTCAGGAAAAGAACTCAAAGTCCAAAATGTCTTGATTTTCACAGTATCATTATAGAGAAAGCTAAAGTTCCAATTACTTTTAGAAATAATGCAATATCTACTTAAAATAAGCATTTTTTCTCAGTATCTCTTTAAACTGCCATTTAATTTCCTCAAGTGTGCATGAAGACCCCTGTAGTATAAAGATCAAATCACCATCATTGAAAAATGCAGAAGTAAAAAATAAAAAGCCACTTCTATGAATATTATATGTCGAGTTTCTATGACCAATTAAAGTATGATAAATACTGCTCCCAAACTAACCAGATTACTCTTACCTTTATTCATACAGTGAAAATAGTGTTTATACAAATAATATAGGCCTATTGTAAATAATTCAAATAGTACATACAAACATAGAAATGAAATCAAAAGTCACTTGGTCTCCCACTAATCTGAGCGATGCTGGTTACTTACCCATGTTGGTGATCATTCTGTCATACATGTTTGGATGGACATATATGCACATGCATTTACAGGAATATTAATATTTTGCATAAGAGAAATTACCGCATGTGTTCAGTTTTTATCAGTTTTAACCCCACAAGAGCACCCCACCCCACATCTTGCTCACTCCAAGGAGAATCATGTTAAAGATCTAATTCTTCTGTATTTTTCTCCACAGTCATAATCCTATGGAGATTATGAATCATGGAATAGTTGGTACAATTTTTTTCAATATTCTCTTATATAGCTATTGAAGATACATTCAGCCTTTCCCCTCTGAATAGCACTTTGGTTCCAATTCAGTGCTGGAATAACATTCTTTTGCATATGTCCTTGAAATGTGGTGGTTATTTTTATGTGCTAGATTTCCAGCTGTGGAAATGGTTTAAATGACGTGCCTTTTTTTAAGATTTTTTATTTATTTTATTTACTTTAAAGAAAGCATGTGTAAACAGGGAGTAAGGCAATCCCAAGCAGACTCTACACTGAACATGGAGCCTGATGTGGAGCTTGATCTCACAACCCTGAGATCATGACCTGAGCCGAAAGCAAGAGTCAGACACTTAACTGACTGAGCCACCCAGGCACCCCTAATAACATGCATTTTTAAATTTTAATATATGTTGCCCAACTGTCTTCTAAAAATATAAAACACTTCATATTTCCAAAAGCAATATAAGAGGATACCCATTTCCCACATAACCTCTATAATATTTGAAATTTTGTGCAGTTTGATGGACATAAATAGCTCATTGTAACTTTAACCTGTATTTTACTATTAGAGAATTTGAGATTCTCCACAGCTCCTTTGGCCACTTGGACATGCTGCTGTTTGCATTGTTTATCCATACACTTTTCCACTTATATATCCTTATTATCAATTTGTAAGAGCTTTCTGTATATTAAAAAATAAACCTTCATCAGGCATTACAAACAACTCTTTCTAGATCTCTCCAACTCTTTACCTTTCCTTAGAGTATAATTTGTCAAATTTTCATCTTTATAAAATCAGTTTTATTTGATTGTCTTTACTTTTACAGCATCTAGATTGTTAGTGTTGATTTAGACATTTTTTCCCTTTATATTTGCAGTGTTCTAGAATTTTATTGTACAAGATTTTAAAAATTCTTATATTCCACCTTTATTTAACCTGGATTTATTTTTATAGACATTGTGAAATGGAGTCCATTTTAATTTCTTCTGGACTGCTTTTCCATACCATTGATCAAATACCCTTTCCTTTTCTCACTGGATTAAAGATTTTTTTTTTTTAAACCAGGATATTTACTTTCATTTTTATATTAAATTTTCCATATCAGATAATCCTATGTGATTGAGAAATAGAGATATTTCCAGTATTTTGGTAGAAATTAAGACATTTCCCAGGATTTGACTTTTAAATTCATTTATTTTGGGGCATTTTAACCAAGACCCTCCAGATTCCACCAACTGTTAGATATAAATGAAGTCACACTGACAATTTTTCCTGAATCTATGCAAAAATATTTCTAGTAGAATTATTTTTATAATTCTAAAGATTTAGTTATCAGAGACCTCAGTTTAATGCTCTGAGTCCTCATCCTCAAATAGGAAGCCCAATTCTTTGTGGAATCTCCCTTTTCCAAGCATTAGTGGAAATAACCAAGGGGAATTTCATGTAAGTGTCAATAATGAGTAATTCTTACTTATTGTTAATTTGGCATTCAAGCCTATGGTCTAACTCCCTTGCCACTTCAGTGCTCCTTAATCCAAAACTCTGCTTCCACTGGCCAGGATACCAACACTACCTTAAAACCAGACTAACTATAAAACTGTTGATCATTCCTTTTATTCTCCTTATCTTCATAGTATGGCATATCTCTTTATGCAAAACACTGGGGGATTGTGGTGGGGGGAGTAGAATGTGATAACTCAAAAGGTAACTTAGGCCTTAAAGTGGTAGAGAATTTAGAGAGACAACTCTGTAACTCATATATGCCATCATTTTCAATTGTACATAGTAGCCAACAAGACGTCTAGGTGAGTATAGGCTTCAACATTAGCTGCCATGTTATATATCAGAATAGCTACAAAGGTGAGCCCCGCAGCTGAGTCCAGCACCCCAGGCCAGATACCTTCTTGTAATATGGCAAACTTTTCCTAATAGTGCAGTGATCTGGTTTCTGTCAACTTGTAACTAACCACACATATCTACCAGGTATGTCTAATACGTCTGAATTCCAAAGGTTAGCCTAGTACTTTTATTTTCTTCTTAGGGATCCCATGCGGCCAATTTAAAACAACAGAGGGACAAGGAATGCATGAGGAATAGGAAAGCCCTGCCAGAGGAATGCATTTTTATCATGCCTTAGCAGGCACAACACCACAACACATGTAACACAAGTCCTAGGTTTAAAATGTTTACCTTGAACTGGTTTGCCAGCACCAGAAATTCCTACTTAAGTTACCAGCACAGTTATCAGTAATATGCTCTACATAATATGATGATGGAAAAAAGGCTGATAAAGAGACTTTGGATTGTCTTTGGGTATGAATTATAGACTGTGGAGGAGGCTTACCTGTTCCAAGAACTTCTATATATCTTTCCTGATTGGGTCAAATAATGCCACATGGATTCTTTCTTGAACATACTTCCTTTAACTGGAAGTATTTTTATAATTGATCCACCATTTCTTTGCAATTTAGAAGTAATCTTATTAGTGGAAAGCAAATCACAGGAACAAACATATGTCAGTTTATAGATACAGGATACTCCCTTGAAATTCACTGGTGCCTTGGAATATTTTTAAAATAGAAGAAAATCGAATATTCCAAGGCTAAAAGGGAGTTGTTTGTTTCTCAATGACGTAAAGGTAATAAATGAAGATACAAGGTCCATGCTTACACTAACTCTTCATTGCTTTGCCCATAGTCCAAGGTGATTAGAATTTGACCACATTCTCAGAGTTAATATTGTTCTGTTGCAGAATATGGCTTATAATCATTTTCCCATCTTAAAACATACATTTTCTTCAAAAACCAAGTACATTTGAGTAGTGTTTTTAGCTTCTTTTGATGCATTTTGACTGATTTATTCCTTAATTAACCTCATAAGACTTTGCTTTTGAAAGTCTGTATGGTAGGCATAATGGGAAACTGCAAAGCGGATTGATGTATACCACTTTGGCAAAACCAAAGCAAGTAGTAAAAGAAAAGAAATGATGATATCAGCTCTTAGTATCTGAAATAGACTGGTTATTTCCCTTTTCCTCATCTTTGTTTTATTTTCATCAGCATCTACAAGCTATTTGCAATTGCTGCAAAATACATTCAGAAGTAGTGTCAAAGAAATCTTTTCAATAGGAAGAAAACTTGCTTAAACTAAATGTCAGTTTGTTCACTTTTTTGGAAGCCTTCATTCCCACTTGGCTTTTAAGAAATCCTTTCCCACCATTCAGAAAATTTAATAGGTATTTAATTTAATGGATGTCATGTTGTCCTCCAATAACCTCACGCCTTCATTTTTGTTGCTAACCTTACCAATAAAACCACCTGAGCACCTCAGCTAAACATTCATTTAGCACATCACAAATCCAGCAGACCTTGACTACCTTCACAGAAAGGCAAATAAATATGTTAAAGGACCATCCTAATGTTCTCGTTTTGAAAGTCAAGAAACATTTAGCTTAATAGCTAACTAATTTATCCTGAAAGGGCATCTGCCCTCCAGAACCCCAAACTAACTTGGTCCTGCTTGCCCTCCAATGAGGAAAATGGAGGCCCGCACAAGGATAACCCAGTTATCCGAAATTAACTCATAATATTGCACGAGGTAAATGTTAAGAACAAAATGTGTCTTCTATCCTAACTCTTCCTACAATTCTGAATCCATCAGTGAAGAATTCAACTTCTTCCTGAGGGCAAGGTCCAGAGTTTTAGGTCCTCAGTGGTAGAAGTAGCTCAGCTTTGTGAATGAGCCTACTACAGTAGTAGGCAACACTGGGGACATGCCAAGGATAGAACCTATATCATTCAGGGTCTCGTCATGAGACAGAAACCAGAAATTTCAAAACATAAGACTTAATAAAAAAAAAAAAAACTATTATGAAAGTAAAAATTGGGGGCACCTGGGTGACTCAGTTGGTTAAGCATCTGCCTTTGGCTCAGGTCATAATCCAAAGGTCCTGGGATGGAGCCCCATGTCAGGCTCCCTGCTCAGCACAGAGTTTGCTTCTCCCTCTCCCTCTTCCCGTCTCCCCTACTCATGCTGTCTCTCAAATAAATAAAATCTAAAAAAAAAAAAAAGTAAAAATTGTTAACTACTAATAAGGGTTAAAGAAGTCTATGATGTTTTAAAAGCAACAGCATCAGGAAGTAGCTACCACCCCATGGAAACACTCTAAGTGATGCCAGTGGGTAACACCACTGAATCATCTCTTTCTGACTGTAGGTGAAACTTGTGACATGCTTCTAAACAATTTTATATAGAATGCATTATGGAATATTACTCTTAAGTTATAATATACAGCATTTCATTTTAGCAGACATGACTCTGGCCCCTTTCTCTCCCTTACATATTGCACTTGAGAATTCAGCATTTCACAATTGCAAAGTAAGAAACCAGAGTACCCGTAAATATAACCACTGTCGCATGATAGCATCTTGTCAGTTTCCTTTGTCCTACCATTTCGTTCATGATTATTTTTGCACCCAGATTTTTTTCAACATGCCAAATTCCACTATAATACAATTTAAGATAATGGCATTGCTATTATTAGCATTTTATTTCCCTCACGTAACATTTTCATTGCTATTCCAACATCATTTCATGTATTCATTAAAATATAACCAAAGCTTCTGACCTTAAAATTAGCCAACAAAAAGAAACATTAGCAAATTCATAGCTCTTTGCAAATGTTCTGCCTTGTTTCCTTCATATTATCATGTCAAGAAGCCTACAGCATTTTCAAACTTTTTCCCCCTTGGGGTTCAAGTCAGTAACTACTTACAGAGACTAATATTTTTAAGCAATTATGATAAGGTAAAAGAGTTCCCATAACTCGGTTTAAAATATAGAGTTTAGAAAGACTAGTGTTCCCTTCCTAATCTGTCGAGATATCCAGCTTTTACTAGACTTACACATGCAAAAATGTGTTCACACATGGATACAGCCACACTTACCGCTATGCTGATGCTTCTAAGTCTGCTATGGTCTAATACTTCACTATTCAAGTACTGAACTCACAAACACACATTATTAGAGAAGACAGAAACTCAAGATACAGCAACTTTTTAAAAACTCATGTACTATTCATGTATGTATTAGTACTCATAATTATGAAGCTCATGTGTATGCTAACCCTGTTGATTCATGATGCAGTCAGCACTGCTTTCAGTTCTCAGCTCTGCTATTCTGTGTATGCTAATTTCATTCTCTTGAAGACCAGCTGTCTCAATTTTGGGGTAGTAAAGTTAATAGGGAGGGGCCAGAAACATGAAATGTGGAAGTATGGCTACAAAGAGCTTTAAAATTATACTAGTCTCAGTAACTTCAAAGTGAAGGAAATGTCTCATCTGCATCCTATATAGAAAACATTGACTGGCCCGGTTTAGATTAAACATATCCAGTATTGGACAAATTGCTGTGTCCACAACAATGAAACAGTATGATGAGCCAAGTCTTAAGTGTATTTCCATCCCCAACCAGGTTAATGGAGTACTGAGTTGGCCTCCCCACCTGGACCAACAGAGAAAGGAAGAAATAAGATAATTTACTAGAAAAAGAGATGAAGAGATGCCAGTCCAATGGAACTAATGTTCATTATAGGTGCCCTCACTATTCACTGGCTGTGGTAAAAAGAGTTAATCCAGTCAACTATCTGTCTGGATGTCTTTCCAGACTCGTTGATCTTGGGGGTGTCCTTTCTGCCTCTAGGACACGAACACTTGTTCCATTCCCCAGATTGGGGAATTTTCATCCGGAATTTGTTCAGCTATATCTTCTAGTCTTCTATGTTTCTCCACCCCCTCAGGAATTCCAATATTTGCTAAGGAAATGTTGAAAAAGAAAAACAAAGCTGGGGGTATCATGTTGCCTGATTTCAAGCTTTACTACAAAGCTGTGATCACCAAGACACCATGGTACTGGCACAAAAACAGACACATAGACCAGTGGAACAGAGTAGAGAGCCCAGTTATGGACCTGCAACTCTATGGTCAAATAACCTTCAACAAAGCAGGAAAAAATATCCAATGGAAAAAAGACAGTCTCTTCAATAAATGGTGCTGGGAAAATTGGACAGCTATATGTAGAAGAATGAAACTTGACCATTCTTTTACACCATACACAAAGATAAACTTGAAATGGATAAAAGGCCTCAACGTGAGGCAAGAATCTATAAAAATCCTAAAGGAGAACATAGGCAGTAACCACTTCGACATTGGCCACAGCAACTTCTTTCAGGACATGTCTCCAAAGGCAAAGGAAACAAAAGAGAAAATGAACTTTGGGACTTCATCAAGATAAAAAGCTTCTGTACAGCAAAGGAAAAAGTCAACAAAACAAATAGGCAACCAACAGAATGAGAGAAGATATTCGCAAATGATACTACAGACAAAGGGTGATATCTAAGATCTATAAAGAACTCCTTAAACTTAACACTCAAAAAACAGATAGTCATGTCAAAAAATAGGCAGAAGACATGAACAGACAATTCTCCAAAGAAGACATACAAATGGCTAACAGACACATGAAAAACTGTTCATCATCATTAGCCATCAGGGAGATTCAAATCAAAACTACACTGAGATACCACCTTACACAAGTTACAATGGCCCAAATCAACAAGACAGTAAACAACAAATGTTGGAGAGGATGTGGAGAAAGGGGAACCCTCTTACGTTGTTGGTGGGAATGCAAGTTGGTGCAGCCACTTTGGAAAACAGTGTGGAGGTTCCGTACGAAATTAAAAATAGAGCTTCTCTATGACCCTGCAATTACACTACTGGGTATTTATCCCAAAGATACAGAAGTAGTGAAAAGAAGGGCCAAATGCATCCCAATGTTCATAGTAGCAATGGCCACAATTGCCAAACTGTGGAAAGAGCCAAGATGCCCTTCAACAGACGAATGGATAAAGAAGATATGGTCCATATATACAATGGAATATTATGTCTCCACCAGAAAGGATGAATACCCAACTTTTGTATCAACACGGATGGGACTGGAAAAGATTATGCTGAGTGAAATAAGTCAATCAGAGAGAGTCAATTATATAGTTTCACTTACGTGTGGAGCATAAGGAAAAACATGGAGGACATTGGGAGAAGGAAAGGAAGGGCAAATTGAGGGAAATTGGAGGGGAGATGAACATGAGAGACTGTGGACTCTGAGAAACAAACTGAGGGTTTTGGAAGGAAGGGGGGAAGGGGGTTGGGTGAGCCTGATGGTGGTTAAGGCACATATTGAGGAGGGCACATATTGCATGGAGCACTGGGTGTGGTGCATGAACAATGAATCTTGGAACACTGAAAAAATAAAATAAAATAAAATAAAAAAATTTAAAAATCCAGTCAACTATCATGAAATAGCCCTCTTCAGGTTGTTTAGTTGGAAAGAATCATAGCATTTCATGAAGTTAAAAGCTTGGTTCCACAGCATCCTAGTAAGTCTGTTTATTTGTAGGATTCCTAACAAAGAGCCAATTAAGTGAAAGGCTGAGTAGGTCCCAAGAGACAAAGATACAGGAGTCTCAGTAAATTCAACTACAAAACTGCAAATCGATCCACTAAATACACCCCTTCTTCTGCCACTTCACTTACTATCTTCTTTATTTAATGATTTCTCTGTAAGAAAGCAGCTTTATTATAATCAGGACTCTCTCCACTACAAGGAAAAGGAAGTCAAGTTAAACCAACCTAAGTAAAAAATACAAAGTTTGGAAATATATATATATAGATCCAGGCACTCAAATGACCTTTTTACTCCTTGTTCTCTCTCCTCATGTTTGGCTTTGCCTTGGCTTTGCATTCAAACCAGCTTTCTCCTCATGCTGGGCAAAACAAGACACTGGAAGCTCTCAGTTTATATAGCCTTAGAACTTGCAATCCTTAAAGAAAAGGGAGCAAATTTCTCAAGAGAAAAAAAAAACTCTTACTGAGAATTCTAATTTTTCCAGATTAAGTCATATGCTTTTACCATCATCCAGTCATACTGACCAAGACAAGTTTGGACATTTTCATCTTGGGCCCACATCAGTCCCCATTTAGTAGGTTCCCCATAGATAAAGGAGGTTCTGTTTGTGGGAAGAAAGGATAGAATAGGCTACCACAGTCCAGTACCAAAGAAAATCAAGTTTCACTGTATTTTGTAACTGAGGTGTTGTAGAAACAGTACCTGTAAAGTTCCAAATAAGTATATTGTCTCAAGACCAATTTAAATTAGATATTTTGATACAGCTATTTTGACATAGGTTCCATTTTGGAATAAGGAAACCCTAGAATAAAGCAGGTATTATGTTTCATACACAATTTGGTAATAATTTAAAAACTGAAATTATCATTTTCAGGTCATGTTCAGATGTGTCTGTTACATAAAAGGATAGATTTAAAAAGCTACATGCAAAAATAATGTAACACTAAATTAAATACTAGAGATGTGATGTTCCCTTATGGCATCCGCCCCAGGAGTAGCTTTTTAGCATCTATCTGAATAACAAAGACTAGAAGAAAATTTGAATCGTCTATAAGCAGAGACAATCTAATGGTTATTAGACAAAATCAAATATATTGACGACGGTACCATATCTCAGTGGCTATTTGATAACTACTGCTTAATTTTCATATTGATGAGGGTAGGGACACAGTGCTTTTCCCAATGCATAATATTTCAGAAAGCATCCTCAGACACAAAGCAGTATTTTTAGTGTCTCAAGATCTCTGACTTTTTTTAGATATTATCTTTATTCTTCTGCCTATGATATATAATGGAATAAAATACACTATTGATAGATAATTTTATATACATCTAGTGATATAAATAATGTCTGAAAACATTATAATATACAAAGAGGAAGGCTTACACCAAATCTATGCAAAATAAGGACTTAGTTCTGAAAACAAAGACTTAGAATATTAGTAGTTTAATACAGAAGAAGTTTATTGCTCTGTCCAGTAATAAACCTAAGAGTAGACAGAACAAGAGTTATATGGTGGTGACATGGAAGCATGGATTCAAGCTTTTGGTTTTTGCTGTACTGCATGCAATTTCTATTCTCAAGTTCAGAACCAAAATGGCTAGACCTATGCTATCACATTCATCTTAACCAGGTGAACAGAGGAAAAGACATAAAAAGGTAGTCCCTTGTGTTTTAAAGGGACTTGTAAGTATAGTTCCACTATTGTGTGGAATAAGAAACAGTGCCGAGGATCATAAGGAAAGGGAGGGAAAACTTGAATGGGAAGAAATCAGAGGGAGACAAACCCCGAGAGATACTTAACTCTGGGAAACAAACTGAGGGTTGCTAGAGGGGAGGTGGGAGAGGGGAGGTGGGTGAGTGGATGGGGTAACATGGGGATGGGGTGTATGGGTGATAGGCATTAAGGAGGGCACGTGATGTGATGAGCACTGGGTGTTATACATGACTGATGAATTATTGAATATTAGATCTGAAACTGATGTACCAAATGTTGGCTAATTGAATTTAAATTAAAATAAATAAAAATAAATAAATAAATAAAACTTAAATTTTTTTATTTTATTTTTTTATTCTATTTTTTTAATTTTTCCTCTTTCCTATTTTATCTTATCAATACCTTTTTAAAAATCTTTTGATTGCTATAGTCATATTTTATCTCTTCATTGTATTTAAACTTATTTTTTGTATACATATAGGGTTTTTTTTTCCTTAAAAATTTTGGACACAATTTCTTATAATTGATCAAAATACAACCTAAATCTAGTGCATGGCTTTGTTCTAGTCTCTAGACTGTGTTAGAAGACACAGCCACAAACACACTTAGTTCTACTTAAAACTCATTTGCCAACTTGAAACCACATGACCCTGCCTAATGACAAGGAAGAATGGTGATTTTCTTTTGGATGAGTGGCAAGGTGACCAGCCCAACCTGAACATTTCAGTAAAGAACAGATATTGAAAGCAACTATAATCTCTACCACAATCTTTATACCATTAATTTTAGAGACACAGCAATTAAGCATATTTTAAATATGTATGCTA
>CM052883.1:128628190-128667278 GCA_028534135.1 Potos flavus | reverse complement strand
GGGAGGACTGCCGCAGAAGCGCACTGAAGGAATCTGCTGGGTTTGGACACTCCAAAAGGGACTGTGCACCAGAGATAGAAAGGCTCAGTCACAGGCTGGATGAGCTCAGAGTGCATCAGGAGTCCAGGGAAATGGGAGGGATTGACTGATTTTCTCTGAGGGTGCATTGAGAAGTGGGGCCCTGAACTCTCAGCTCCTATGGGGCTGGAGATTGGGAGGCCACCATTTTCATTCCCATTCTCCGAAGCTGTACGGAAAGTGTTCACGGAAAAAAACGTCCCGAGAGCAAACCCGAGCAGATTACTTAGCCTGGCCTCTGGCAAGGGTGGTGCAATTCCTCCTCAGACAAAGACATTTGAGAATCACTGCAACAGGTCACTCCCCCATTAAGATCAGCAAGAACATCCAGCCAAGACCAGGTGCACCAGTCAATGAGAACTGTGGAACTCCAGAGCAAGGGGAAAGCAACACATAGAATTAATGGCTTTTTTCACATGATTCTTTTTTTTTTTTAAAGATTTTATTTATTTATTTGACAGAGAGAGAGAGAGTAGGCAGAGTAGGCAAGTAGGCAGAGAGGCAGGCAGAGAGAGAGGGAGAAGCAGGCCCCCTGCTGAGCAGAGAGCCCGATGCAGGGCTCGATCCCAGGACCCTGAGACCATGACCTGAGTTGAAGGCAGAGGCTTTAACCCACTGAGCCACCCAGGCGCCCCTCACATGATTCTTTAATCTTACAAACTTAAATTTTTTTATTTTATTTTTTTATTCTATTTTTTAAATTTTTCCTCTTTCCTACTTTAATGCTTTTTTTAACTATTTTATCTTATCAATACCTTTTTAAAAATCTTTTAATTTTGATTGCTATAGCATATTTTATCTCTTCATTGTACTTAAACTTATTTTTTGTATACATATAGGGTTTTTTTTTTCCTTAAAAATTTTGGATACAATTTCTTATAATTGATCAAAATACAACCTAAATCTAGTGTGTGGCTTTGTTCTAGTCTCCAGCCTGATCATATTCTTCCCTCTTTTTTTTTTTCCTTTTTTTCTTTTTTCAATCAACTTCTTATCAATTCCTTTTTTAGAATCTTTTTTTTAATTTTCATTTTTATAGTCATATTCCATCCCTACATCGTGTTTACCCTTATTTTTGTATATATGTAAGTATTTATTTCTTCAAAATTTTAGGAGGTAGTTTCTTCTAACAGACCAAAATACACCCAAAATCAAGTGTGTGGCTCTCTTCCAATCACCAGTCTAACATATATATATATATTTTTTTTTTTTCCCCCCCGCTTTTTTCCCCTCTTTCTTCCCCCCCCCCCCCCGCCGGTTTCGGGTCTCTTCTGATTTGGTTAGTGTATATTTTCTGGGGTCTTTGTTACCCTTTTAGTATTTTGTTTTCTCATTCATCTATTTTTATCTGGATAAAATGACAAGGCAGAAAAACTCACCTCAAAAAAAAGAACAAGAGGCAGTACTGATGGCTAGGGGCCTAATCAATACAGACATTAGTAAGATGTCAGACCAGCGTTCAGAATGACGATTATCAAGCTGCTGGCTGGGCTCGAAAAAAGCATGGAGGATATTAGAAAATCCCTTTCTGGAGAAACAAAATCCCTTTCTGGAGAAACAAAAGAATTAAAATCTAACCAAATTGAAATAAAAAAGCTATTAATGAGGTGCAATAAAAAATGGAGGCTCTTACTGCTAGGATAAATGAAGCAGAAGAGAGAATTAGTGATATAAAAAATCAAATGATGGAGAATAAAGAAGCTGAACAAAAGAGAGACAAATGACTACTGGACCATGAGGGGAGAATTCGAGAGATAAGTGATACCATAAGATGAAACAATAGTAGAATAATTGGGATCCCAGAAGAAGAAGAAAGAAAGAGAGGGGAAGAAGGTATATTGGAACAAATTATAGCAGAGAATTTCCCTAATTTGGCAAAGAGAACAAGCATCAAAATCCAGGAGGCACAGAGAACTCCCCTCGAAATCAATAAAAATAGGTCCATACCCCGTCATCTAGTAGTAAAACTCACAAGTCTCAGTGACAAAGAAAAAACCCTGAAAGCAGCTCAGGACAAGAGGTCTGTAACATACAATGGTAGAAATATTAGATTGGCAGCGGACCTATCCACAGAGACCTGGCAGGCCAGAAAGGACTGGCATTCAGAGCACTAAACGAGAAAAATATCCAGCCAAGAATACTATATCCAGATAGGCTGTGATTGAAAATAGAAGGAGAGATAAAAAGCTTCCATGACAAACAAAAACTAAAAGAATTTGCAAACACCAAACCATCCCTACAGGAAATATTGAAAGGGGTCTTCTAAGCAAAGAGAGAGCCTAAAAGTAACAGACCGGAAAGGAACAGAGACAATATAAACAGACAATACAGTGGCACTAAATCCATATCTTTCAATAGTTGCCCTGAATGTAAATGGTCTAAATGCCCCAATCAAAAGACACGGGGTATCAGAATGACTAAAAAAACAATACCCACCAATATGCTGTCTACAAGAAACTCATTTTAGAACCAAAGACACCTCCAAATCTAAAGTGAGGGGGTGGCAAACAATTTACCATGCTAATGGGCATCAAAAGAAAGCTAGGGTGGCAATCCTTATATCAAATTAGGTTTTAGCCAAAGACTATAATAAGAGATGAGGAAGGACACTATACCATACTTAAAGGGTCTGTCCAACAAGAAGATCTAACAATTGTAAATACCTATGCCCCTAATATGAGAGCAGCCAATTATATAAACCAATAAATAACAAAATAAAAGAAACTCATCGACAATAATACAATAATAGGGGACTTCAACACCAATGGGGGACTCACTGAAATGGACAGATCATCTGAGCAAAAGATCAACAAGGAAATAAAGGCTTTAAATGACACACTGGACCAAGTGAACATCACAGATATATTCAGAACATTCCATCCCAAAGCAACAGAATACACATTCTTCTCTAGTGCACATGGAACATTCTCCAGAATAGATCACATCCTGGGTCACAAATCAGGTCTCAACCTGTACCAAAATACTGAGATCATTCCCTGCATATTTTCAGATCACGATGCCTTGAAACTAGAACTCAACCACAAGAGGAAAGTTGGAAAGAACTCAAATACATAGAGGCTAAAGAACACCCTACTAAAGAATGAATGGGTTAAGCAGGAAATTAAAGAAGAATTTTAAAAATTCATGGAAACAAATGAAAATGAAAACACAACTGTTCAATATCTTTGGGACACAGCAAAGGCTGTCCTGAGAGGAAAGTATATAGCAATACAAGCCTTTTTCAAGACAGAAGAAAGAAGAAAGTTCTCAAGTATACAACCCAACCCTACACCTAAAGGAGCTGGAGAAAGAACAGCAAAGAAAGCCTAAACCCAGCAGGAGAAGAGAAATAATAAAGATCAGAGCAGAAATCAATGAAATAGAAATCAAAAGAACAGTAGAACAAATCAACAAAACTAAGAGCTGATTCTTTGAAAGAATTAATAAGATTGATAAACCCCTGGCCAGACCTAACAAAAAGAGAAGAGAAAGGACCCAAATTAATAAAATGATGAATGAAAGAGGAGAGATCACAACCAACACCAAAGAAATACAATTATGAGAACATATTATGAGCAACTATACGAAAGCAAATTAGACAATCTGGAAGAAATGGATGCATTCCTAGAGACCTATAAACTACCAAAACTGAACCAGGAAGAAATAGAAAACCTGAACAGACCCATAGCCAGTAAGGAGATTGAAGCAGTCATCAAAAATCTCCCAAGAAACAAGAGCCCAGGGCCAGACGGCTTCCCAGGGGAATTCTACCAAACATTTTAAGAAGAATTAATACCTATTCTCCTGAAACTGTTCCAAAAAATAGACATGGAAGGAAAACTTCCAAACTCATTTTATGAGGCCAGCATTACCTTGATCCCAAAACTACACAAAGACCCCATTAACAAGGGGAATTACAGACCAATATCCCTGATGAACATGGATGCAAAAATTCTCACCAAAATACTAGCCAAGAGGATCCAACAGTACATTAAAAGGACTATTCACCATGATCAAGTGGGATTTGTTCCTGGGCTGCAAGGTTGGTTCAACATCCACAAATCAATCAATGTGATACATTAATAAAAGAAAGAACAAGAACCTTATGATACTCTCAACTGATGCTGAAAAAGCATTTGACAAAGTACAGCATCCTTTCCTGATCAAAACTCTTCACAGTGTAGGTATAGAGGGTACATACCTCAATATCATCAAAGCCATCCATGAAAAACCCATAGCAAATATCGTCCTCAATGGGGAAAAAACTGAGAGCTTTCCCCCTGAGGTCAGGGACACGGCAGGGCTGTCTATTATCACCACTGCTATTCAACATAGTACTAGAAGTCCTAGTCTCAACAATCAGACCACAAAAAGAAATAAAAGGCACCTGCATTGGCAAAGATCGGCAAAGAAGTCAAACTCTCCCTCTTTGCAGATGATATGATACTTTATGTGGAAAACCCAAAAGACTCCACTCCAAAACTGCTAGAACTCATACAGGAATTCAGCAAAGTGTCAGGATATAAAATCAATGCAGAGAAATCAGTTGCATTTCTATACACCAAAAACGAGACAGAAGAAAGAGAAATTAAGGAGTTAATCTCATTTACGACTGCACCCAAAACAATAAGAAATAAATCTAATCAAAGAGGCAAAGAATCCTTATTCAGAAAACTATAGAATACTCATGAAAGAAATTGAGGAAGACACAAAGAAATGGAAAAAACGTTCCATGCTCATGAATTAGAAGAACAAATATTACAAAAATGTCTATTCTACCTAGAGCAATCTACACGTTTAATGCAATCCCTATCAAAATACCATCAACTTTTTTCAAAGAAATGGAACAAAGAATCCTAAAATTTGTGTGGAACAGGAAAAGACCCTAAATAGCCAGAGGAATGTTGAAAAAGAAGACCAAAGCTGGTGGCATCACAATTCCAGACTTCAAGCTCTATTACAAAGCTGTAACCATCAAGACAGTATGGTACTGGCACAGAAACAGACACATAGATCAATAGAGAGGAATAGAGAGCCCAGAAATGGACCCTCAACTCTATGGTCAACTAATTTTTGATAAAGCAGGATGAATGTCCATTGCGGAAAAAGAAGTCTTTTCAACAAATGGTGTTGAGAAAACTGGACAGCCACATGGAGAAGAATGAAACTGGACCGTTTCCATACAGCACACACAAAAATAGACTCAAAAATAGATGGAAGACCTCAATGTGAGACAGGAATCCATCAAAATCCTTGAGGAGAACACAGGCAGCAACCTCTTTGACCTCAGTCACAGCAACTTCTTCCTGGAATCATCACCAAAGACAAGAGAAGCAAGGACAAAAATGAACTATTGGGACTTCATCAAGATAAAAAGTTTTTGCACAGCAAAGGACAGTCAACAAAACCAACTGACAGAATGGGAGAAGATATTCGCAAATAACATATCAGAAAAGGTCTAGTATCCAAAATCTGTAAAGAACTTACCAAACTCCACACACAAAGAACAAATAATCAAGAAATGGGCAGAAGACATGAACAGATATTTCTGCAAAGAAGTCATCCAAATGGCCAACAGAAACATGAAAAAGTGCTCAACATCACTTGGCATCATGGAAGTACAAATCAAAACCACAGTGAGATAACCACCTCACACAAGTCAGAATGGCTAAAATTAACAAGTCAGGAATTGACAGATGTTGGCCAGGATGCAGAGAATGGGGAACCGTCCCACACTGTTGGTGGGAATGCAAGCTGGTGCAGTCACTCTAGAAAACAGTATGGAGGTTCCTCGAAAAGTTGAAAGTAGAGTTACCCTACAACCCAGCAATTGCACTACTGGGTATTTACCCCAAAGATAGAAATGTAGTGATCCGAAGGGGCACATGCACTCGAATGTTTATAGCAGCAACGTCCACAATAGCCAAACTATGGAAAGAATCTAGATGTCCATCAACAGATGAATGGATAAAGATGTGGTATATATATACACAATGGAATACTATGTAGCCATCAAAAGAAACAAAATCTTGCCATTTGCAATGATGTGGATGGAACTAGAGGGTATTATGCTAAGCGAAATAAGTCAATCAGAGAAAGGGAATTATCATATGATCTCTCTGATACGAGGAATTTTAGAGGCAGGGTGGGGGGTCGTTGGGGGTAGGGAGGGAAAAAGTGAAACAATATGGGATCAGGAGGGAGACAAACCATAAGAGACTCTTAATCTCAGGAAACAAACCGAGGGTTGCTGGGGGTGGGGAGGTAGGGACAGTGTGGCTGGGTTATGGACATTGGGGAGGGTATGTGCTATGGTGAGTGCTGTGAAATGTGTAAGCCTGATGATTCACAGTCCTGTACCCCTGGGGCAAATAATACATTATACGTTAATTAAAAACTGTTAAAAAAAAAAAAAAAAAAGAAAGAAATTATTGCCTGTTTTTTTTTCTGTAATTGAAACTTGTTAATCACATTTTCCCATTATATTCCAAATAGTAACATTGAGATCAACAAACTTATACTGAATTATTAAACACCAAAATATCACACAAAAATTTAAGGTTACTTTTTCAAGGGCAATTTGCTCTTTATTTTTACAAATATAATCTAATGGCAGATTTTTCTGATACAACTTCACCACATAGTTGAAAATATTTGAAAATAGCCCAACAAAATGGTACTAAGTTCTTCAAATCTATAAGGAGAAAATCACATTTAATTAAACTATTTGAAATAACCACAAGGTTTGTTCATTTGTGTGACCTTTCCAAGTATAAATTTCCTTGCTGTCAATTTGTTAGCTATAGGCTTCCAGAGAAACACAAGACTGTACCAGAATTCTTTTCCCCAAAGGCTTAACTAGAGTTTCTATTCCGATAAAGAACTGCATCGTTACAGATATGACAGAGCTGACTCTCCATCAGTGAAGCACACAAATTTGTGCCTCCTCGACCACCGTTCATCCAAATGACCAAGCTAGAGTTGTGGTCAGGGCTTAAATATAGCTAAATATTGTATGACTTTCATTAAAACGATGCTCTACTCTCCCAGGAGAGGTTTGGGAGTCAGAGCTCCTTCCCAAAAATTTTAGGAGTAATTAAGTAATCCAAGACAAGGTTTTACCCACATTCATGATCTTGACAGTATTATTTAAAATACAGCAACAATAACAAAAGTTTTTGAATGACAATACTAGAGAATTTATAAAATAATAGTATAATAGGATGTAATACAACCATAAAAATCGTATTTTCAATGATTTTAATGGCACAAGGAAATTCTTATATAGTTTTAGAATCTTTATTCTTTTTCTGCTTATGAAAAGTTATATATAGAAAATTTGGAAGATAAAAAAATAAAATAAGCACCACTGGCAATTCCTATACTTAGAAAGTACCATGGTATAGACATACAGGATAGCCAGAACTTTCTCATGTAACATTTCTAAAGGTAGGCAGAGCAAGTTTTGCATGGTAGTTTCAGTGCTTTTAGGAAACCCTGCTCTTATGTTGCTACACTGTGTGCAATTTAAATTCTGAAAGCCAAAATTACACAGATTACATGATTACCAAGATTATACAGGTACGTACAAATGTACATACTAATCATATGGTGCATATATTTAAATTCCACCTTGTTTCATTAATATGTAAGATTTATATTTATATTTAGAAATTAGTGAATTATACTAATCTGTTTATACTACTATTTTCTTAGACCATTAACTATTTTTTAAAATAAATTTCTATAATTTCACAGTGGTCTCTTGGATGAATAAAATAATTGATGAGCTAATACCTTATTAGCGTTATTTTAGTTTTGTTTTTCATTTGTTTATGTAATGCTCTGATGAACTCAATACTTATGAGCATCATTATTTTAGAGGAATTCCTATAAATAGACAAATATGAATATATTAAAGTTCCTGACAAAATTTGCTTCCAAGGAAAGTGTGCCCATTTATATTTCCAAGAGAAATAGGTCCCTACTTGATACAATATCAATCAAAAAGGAGAGTGTACACTGTGTGTGTGTATATATATATGTATATACCTATATATAATGAAATTAATATAAACACGTTTTTTATGTACATATTTTATTAGTATTCCTATAATCATGAGTAAGGAAAAAAAGACTAGAAGGATATACACAAAAATGTTAAGAGTAGTTAACTTTAAATGGTGTAACTGTAGGTAATATTTTCTATTTGTGTCTTTTTATTTTTTCAAATTCTCTAAATTAGTAATTTTATAATAAGATGAAAAATGTGAGTTTAAAGAACCATTGTAATTTGACATTAGATACAATATTTCATTTTTGATAACTTCTATGACATTTTTCAGTTTCTATTTACTTATTGATACCTTAATTTATGTAAAATCCGTACAGAATTTAGAAAGCCTATTGGTAATTCATAATATTTCTATAGCACTGAGATGGCTAAATCAACATTAGCAAGTAAGTTGTTTGAGTATATTTTACGAATATACTTTGAAAACTTTGCAGAAATCATGCAAATACTGAAACAAAATAGCTGCCTTTATAGTGTCTTCTCTATGTTCTTTATGATTTTTAAGGAGTATTTTGTAATTATAGTTATGTAGTGAGGTCCCTGACATACACAAGAAAAATTTAAAAATAGAGAAACATACAAATTCAGTCTAGAGAAGAGCAATTAGGAAGAACTTGAAAAAAAGGAATATTAAAAAATGCAATTGCTTTTTGCATTTATCACCAGTGACATTGTCACTGTCATCATTAATCTGTCTCTGTACATTACAAGCACTTTGTTATAGTTAATGATCCATTTCTCATTCCACTCCACTCTGCCTCTGTCTTTCTTATTAAGCTAGTACTAAGTGAACTCTTTATGAAACTCAATTCCATATCATAAATATCTGTATTTTCTCCTGCATTTTCCTAATTATCTGTACCTATAAATCTAATTTCTATTTAATAAATTAGTTATAAAGCATTCCTACCTACCACTTCTTTGACTAACCATGTGATTACTTTTTCTTTCAAGTAGTAAATTACAATTCATCTTTTTTCACTCTTTTGTGTTTGCTTACTCTTGATTACTAAGAACATAGACATTATTTTACCACTATGGATTATTCTTTCTCTCTTTATTATCTATGATGAGTTATATCCACTCTGATGAATATAAACAGCTTCAAGTGGATAGCTAGAAAATGTAGGTTTTGTTGTTTAGTGTTGCATTCTCCTAGAAGATTCTAAGGGATAATTAACAAAGATTGGATTTTTTTTTTGTAAGTTGTCTCACAGTTCTAGTTAGGTAGATAATTACAATAAATGCACATATTTAAAGTGTACAGTTTAAGTTTTGACATAAAAATATACCAATGAAGTAACAATCAAAATAATGAGTATATTCATCATTCTCAAAAGTCCCTCATGTCCCTTGCCACCCATCCCTTTGTCTCCAGGCAACCACTGATAATCCTTCTTCCATTATGGATAAGCACGCATTTTCTGGAATTTTGCATTAATGGAAAGATACAGTATCCTTTTTTGTCTGACTTCTTTCAGCATTATTATTTTGAGGTCCATACATATTGTAGTATCTATCAATGGTCATTTCCTTTCAATTGCTAAGTAGTATTCGACTGTATGGACATACTAAAATGTGTTTATCCATTTACTAGCTAATGGACACATGAAGTATTTGAGTTTTGAGTTATTATAAATAAATTTGCTATTAAATTCATGTACAAGTCTATAAATGGACATATACTTCCATTTCTCTTGGATAAATGCCTAGCACTGGCATTGGCTGGATCATATAATAGGTGTACATTTAACCTAGATATGACACTAAAAGCATGATCCGTAAAATGACCAAGATAATGAAGTCAACTTCATCAAAACTTACAATTCCTTCTCTTCAAAAGAGGTAGTTAAGAAAGTTTAGAGAGAAGCCCCAGGTAGGAAAATTATTTTCAATCATCTTTCACATGAAAGACTTGTATCAGAAATATATAAAGAACACTTAAAATCAAATTTTTTAAAAACACCATTTCTTAAATGTATAAAAGTTTTGAACAGATACTTCGAAGAAGAGATATGTCTGGCAAATGAGCACATAAATAGAGACTTAACATCATGGGAATTAGGAATTGGGAATATTCCCAATATACATTAGGGAAATGTATATTGAAATAAAAATGATATACCACTACTCTGTTAGGATGATTAAAATTTAAAAACACCAAAGTTGGCAATACCAAGTGTTGGTGAGACTGTGTAGCAACTGGAATTCTCACAATGCTGGTGGGAATATAAATTTGTCAGTATACATAAATTTTTAATTTCAAAATAAAATTGAACTAATCAGATATGAAAACCAAAAATTTTTTAAAGAAGATACCTGCATTTCCATGAACAAAAATTTTAAGCATCATTATATTTTTACAAGGTAAATTCATCCTGAAAGTCTAACCTATCTCTTGCTTCTCACTTTTAGACTTAAACTAGGCACGGGTTTTTTTGGGGGCGGGGGCAGTGAGGAGAGATTGTGTTTGTGTGTGTGTGTTTATTAAATTCCTACCCCAGTCAGGTACTACATGTTTTAACTCAAATGGCTACTTCTTTGTCTCTATTCCTAAAACTTAGTAAAAGTCAGTTTATAATAAAATAAAAAGCATAAACAAGCCAAGCAAAATTCTAAATGTAGCCAAATCAAGAAATACTTTTCATCTATTGTCTACCCCTTACTATTAAAGAGTATAAATATTAAGTACTCAATAGTTTCCCTATTATTAAATCCGACACAGTATTCTATGTGGAATGAACTATAAAATCATAATTCTGGTTCTAGTTTCAAACCAAACCAAGTCACTTTAAATTTGTCTTTTTTCTTAAGCATCAACTAAGTGACAGGTCCTGTGATAGTCTCTTGATACATAGATGAATAAGATGGTCCTTCTGCCCTTGAGCTGCTCAAAGTCAGCAGGTTTATGATTTTGTCTTGGCTTGTAATGATTTATCCAAGGAGATCCTTTCATTGGGAAGCTTTATGTCTTTTCCTAAAGCTTGATTGTGTGGCAACTAAGCTGCCAAGTTCCTGTCTCCAATTATCTATTACCTATTACCAGAAGGCTTAAAGGGGTGCACAAATATTCTTTTTCCCAAAGTATCACATAGCCTTTCAAACCAACCTCTTGTCTCTCCTACATGTAGTTCCTTTATGATTTCTCTGAACTAAAACTTCAGGAAAACTCAATTTGAATTTTTCAATTTTTCTTCCTTTTTCTCCCGCCAATACAAGATAGATCCAGACTTGCTAACCTCTCCAGTGACCATAAATTGACAAATTAGTCTTTCCACTTTTTGACTGCTTCAAAGCATTTCCCAGACCTGACCATATTTTCCTTCTTAAAACTTTGGCTTCCACTGTAGTGCCCTATTCTTGTTTCTCCTACAAATTATGACCATTTCTTTCTCCTCTCTTTCACCAGGTCCTTACTTCCTGTTCTAACAGGCCAGATTTTCCCAGATTTATATCCTGTCTTTCTTTTCTCATACACTCTTCTTGGACAATTTCATCCATATTCATGTTTGTAACTGTAGCCCTTTAAGTTAATGATTTCTGAATCTATGTCCTCCAGCTCTTATTTATAGAATGCCTACTATGTGCCCATCATGCTAGGGACTTTGCATAAATTATCTCATTTAATTCTCAACACCCCAGCTTATTCTACAATCCATATGGCCAGAAAATAAGCTCATGCCAATACATTTTAGTACCCAACAAAACCTGTTTTCACTTAAACTAAGGTTTAAAAAAAATCTTAAATTCCATTCTTCAAAAGTCACTTTAACAACTATTATCTTTAAAAAGAGTTTAGGCAAAATGAAATCACCCAAGTACTCACCCTTAATATACAATGCATGAAAACTCCTTTCCCTTAAAGAGAATCTAAGTAGTCAAATTCCTCTTTAATTTTCCTTTCGACTGACAGAAAGGATGTAAAACTGGAAGCAGAGAGAGGCACTGGACCCACAGGACTACTGTAAACTCCAAAAAGAATATCAAGTATGCAGTTTTTTCCCAATTTATTTTCTTCAGAAAATTCCATTTTTATGGATCATTTTGTGAGACTACTACTGCTCAGAATAGATTCTGAAAAAAGTAATATCAGTAATTTGAAAACATATCAGCTAACTTCTGTTTTATAGCATACTACCATCCCTGCTGAAATCATTGCACCACATAGGTCCTACATATTTTCAATATGATCTCTCTGTTCTTGTTACCCATATAAGAGCTCAGTTTCTCATCACCTCTCACCTGAACAATTACTATCACCTCCAGTCTCACTGTGTTGCAGTCTCTCCTCCCAATTTTGCCAATAAGATTTTTCTATAGTGCACATTTGATCACTTTGAACCAAATTGATTCATCCCCATAGCCAACCTCAGCGACGCCATATTTCTTGCCACCAGTCAAGTTTTAGTGCATAACTCTTTCAACCAATAGCTTCTGTCTTAATGGGTGTTTTAAAAATTCCTATACAGTAGTGGCCATGAACTAAATTTTACTGTATTTATTTGTGCACTTAATTATATTATAAAGTACATAAAGAAATGAAATCACAATGTACTTATCTATAAATTAATGACATATCAAGAGTTTATCTCCAGCAGGGACTACTGGGGCACTACAGCCTTCAGTAGCCAAAACTCAACTTGTTTGCTATCTGACAGAGGATCCCACATGAATAAACTCATAATCAGCTCAGAGACAAAAACACAACTTATATACCAATTTCCTAAATACAAGAAGAAATCATGTTCAAGAAATAATGCCAGCTAACTCATTTTATCCATGTAATATGTAAAAGATCAAAATTTTACTCAGAAAATTATTGCTTAGTACATGCAAAGGAAATTCACATAAAACAGTGCATATACAAAAAAAAATCTAAAATATTTAACATTACTGAAAATGAATGTACACTGTGAAATAATTCCCAACTCAATATACAAGCCCCTATAAGACCGTATTACCCACCCTTGGAGGAATATTAGATGAAAAGATAATCATTTTTTTTAGTTTTAATTTGAATACCAAAATAGTTAACATACAGTGCTGTATTCATTTCAGGTGTATAATACAGTGATTCAACAATTCCAAACATCATCCTGTACTCATCAAGACAAGTGCTCTCCTTAATCCCCATCACATATTTCACCCTTCCCTCCCAACCCTCTCCCCTCTGGTAACCATCGGGTTTTTTCTATAGTTAAGAGTCTATTTGAAAAGATCACCCTTAATAAAATATTAGCAAAAGAATTTATCAATGCATAAAAAGGATAATACATAATGATCATGTAGGATTTATCCTGGCAATGCAAGTTTGACTAATATTTGAAAAGTAATGCAAGTTACCATATTAAGAAAAAACAAAATTAAATGATCCTCTCAGTAAACACAGAAAAAGCATTTAACAAAATTCAAAGCCTATGCTTTTGTGATTAAAAAATAAAAACTAAGCAAACTACAGATTGTAACAAATTGCCTCTGATAAAAGCATTTACAAAAAAGAAAAAACTATTGACATTACACTTAGTGATATATTTAGCATGAGAATTTTCTCCTAAAATAGGCATAACATGAAGATGTCCACTATCACCACTTCTATTTAACATTTTATTGAGGTCTTAGTTAATGCAATAAGATAAGGAAAATGATTAACAGGCATACAGGCTTAAAAGGAATAAATAAAACTATCTTTATTTGCAGACATTATTTTTGTGTTTATCCAGAGCCCTAATGAATCAACCAAAAAAAGCCACAAAATCTAATAAATGAATATATCAAGGACTCAGAATACAAGACCAATACGAAAAAATCAACTGTATTTCTATATACAAACAATAAATAACTGGAAAATAATTTTTAAATGATACATTTTAATAGCATAATAGATCAATAAACAAACTAAGCCAAAAAACATACAAGATTTCCACAGTGAACACTATGAAATATTGCTGAGAAAAACTGAACCAGATCTAAAAGATGCAATTCACCATACTAGTGGTTAGGAAGACAATATTGTGAATAAATTGATTCTTCCAAGTTGATCCATAGTTTTAATGCTATACCAGTCAAAATCCCAAAAATCAGGGCACCTGGGTGGCCCAGTCAGTTAAGTGTCTGCCTTTGGCTTAGGTCATGATCCCAGGGTCCTGGGACTGAGCCGGCATTGGACTTCCTCCTCAACGGGGAATCTGCTTCTCCCTCTCCCTCTGCCTGCTTCCCTTGTGCTCTCTTTCTTGTTCTGCTCTAATAAATAAAATCTTTAAAAACAAAACAAAATCTCAGAAATCTTCCTTGCGAATATTGAAAGCTAATTCTTAAATGTATAGAAAATGTAGAACTAAAACAACCAGAACAAACTTGTTTAAAATTTACAAAATTGGGTGATTTACACTACCTGATTATAAGACTAATTATGAAATTATAGTAATGAAGATAGTGTTCCGTTAGCATAAAGCCAGATAAATGAATCAGACAGTAGTCTAGAAATAAACCCACACTATTTTTCACAAATTCACAGAGAAATCAAATGGGCATTGGAGAATGTTTCCATTAAATAACTCATTATTAACTGAATATTCATGTGGAAAAACTGAAGCTTGACCAATACCTCAATCCACACACAAAAATTAAGTCAAGAGGATTTCTGCTAAGCTTAAAAGCTGTAACTATAAAGCTCTTAAGAGAAAACATAGAAAAAAACTTAGCAATTTGTGGTTAAGCACAGTTTACTTAGAAGGCAAAAAAATCGCTCACCATTAAAGAAAACAATTGAAAAAAACAGATTCAAAGTCAAGGAATTTTTGCCATCTAAATATACCATAAGACAATGAATAGTCAAAACATAATTGCAGAGTGCGTGCATGTGTGTGTAGAGAGAGAGAAAGGGAGAGGGAGGAAAGCCTGAGAAGAAAAAAGAGAGAGGAAAAAAAAAAAGAGGGAGAGAAAACAAGAAAAGTGGTGGAGAAATATTGAAGGACTGATATTCAGAAGACAAAAAAAGAAAATGTCACAAACAACACTTCTCTTCAAAAGATCTATATCAACACTTCACGAAAGGGAACATCTAATAGCCAGAGTCTCAAAATTCAGTCATCAAGGAAAGATAAATTAAAATCACAATGAAACATCAATATATATTCGCTGAAATGACTAAAATTATAAAGATTAAAACCAAATACTGGAGACAAAGTGGAGCAACTGGACATCTCATATCTCCCTGGTATGAATGCTAAATGATATGGGTACTTTTCGGGAGTTTCTTGTAAAATTAAACATTTGGGTACTTTTTGATCCAGCAATTCTAGTTTATACAAAAGAAATGTATATTCAAGGAGACTCGTCAAATATGTTTACAGCTTTTTTTTTAAGATTTTATTTACTTATTTATTTATTTGAGAGACCGAGAGAGAGAGAGCAAGCAAGAGTTGGGAGCAGAGGGAGAGGGAGAGGGAGAAGCAGACTCCCAGCTGAGCAGGGAGCCCGAGGCGGGGCTCCATTCCAGGACCCCGAGATCATGACCTGAGCTGAGGGCAGACGCTTAACCATTTAAGCCACCCAGGTGCCCCTAAGGCTTATTAGCAAAACTTTTTAAACAAGTCAAACAACTGTCAACAGAATAAACTACTGAGATATTTGTACACAACAAAATATTACTCTGCAACAAGAAACTGGCACATACAATATGAATGACCTAAAGTATTAAAACAAAGATACCAGACACAGAGGAGTACCTATGGTATGATTCCATTTATATGAAGTTTACAGACTATATTAGTTTACTGAAAAACTAATGTGTATGATAGAAATCAGAATATTGGTTGTCTCTTAGGAACAAAATATTGACTGGAAAAGGTCACAAGAGAACTTTGTAGAGTAAGAGCAACATTCTATATTCTCATAGGAGTGAGCCAAAGCTCGTGGAATGATACACTGAAAATCTGTACCTTGTACTGAAGGTACTTGTACCTTAATTTATAAAACTACATTGAGATACAATTTTGCACTTATTAGTTCTGCAAAAGTCTGCATTTTGACAACACATTCTGCTGCTGTGTCTGTGGAAAAACAAACACCCACATTTTGATGAGAATGCAAAATGATACAACTCCTAGGAGATACGGCAAATTGGCATTATCTAGTAAAATTAGGATGTATTTTCTCTTTGATCCAGAATTTTTTTCTCCTACAATTTTAACAAAGATGCACAGGCAAAGATATGAAAATATTTGCATTTAAGGCTACTTATTGAAGCAATACTTGTAATAGCAGAGGAACAAAAATATCTATCAACAGGGGACTGGTTTAGTAAATCTGGTTATAACCAAGCAATGGAGTTCTCTGCAGCTGTAAAAAGTAAAGACAGATTTCTGTACATACTGTTATGAAGCTATATTGTTAAGAGCAAAAGAACAAGTTAGAAAAAAAAGTACATATAAAATATAATAATGTGGGGAAAAAAGTACATATGGAATGCTACCATTTATCTAAGAAGAGAAAATTATAGAGGGATATACTGGTAGATCAGTCAGCCAATAGGTAGGCCAGGCAATTTACATAAAAGAACAATGGAAAGATGGAACTTTTTTTTAATGATTACTTAACAAAGGAAGACTGGGAACAGAGTAGAAAAGATGGGTATAAAGTAAGATTTCCCTAAATGTATTTCAGTCCATAAAATGTTCTTTTGGACTGCTTAAAAAGTACAAACTGTCATAAAATTTGTTTTTTTTTAATTTCTAAAGAGCAATGATAAAACAAATGAGTCTAACTGTAACCAGTTGGTGGTATAGTTGATATTATCAACTAACATCAAAACACAGTAATTTGACTAAACACCCCCAGTGAGATATATAGCCTTAGGACAAAAAGAACTGCAAAAATATGTAAATAGCAACTAAAAAATTATATCATTGGTGGTGATATTAGTATTTTCATGAAGCAGTTGTTATAATGTATTGCAGAATAAGGTGAATGAGTAATTATGTTGGTATTATTGACAATGGGTATTTTTTAGTATAGAGAGGAGATACAGATGGTAAGATTGATCAGTTTAAGTTGAAATCCTGTTATACACATTAGAATCAAAAGCATCAGTTAGAACTCATAATAAATTACTTGATAAAAAGAGAATTGGTATTTACTAATTTTGTCTACCCTTAAGACCTAGTCAGGGTCCCTAGCAACCATACTGCAATTTCTAAAATAAAAAGAGCCATGGCTTCTTGGAAAATGGAGCATAAAATTTATAAGATGATCCTGGAACAAGCTGTCATAACAAAATATTAGGGAAAAAAGGCTCTGTCAACTTAAAGAAACTATCACTGGCCTGGAAGGAACAATTACTTACATGCTGTTATGCATAAGTTTCTTATAATAATAAAAATTAGTCTGGGGTCACCACTGGAGAATGCTAGTGAACTTAGAGAGTCATTTAAGAGATACTTCTAGTAAAGCATCATTTTGAAAAGTGGAATGCAAAGGGGGAAAAAGCACACATTTACCCTTCTTTTCCTGTACAAACTGATCCCAAAGCTTGTATCGATTAGTTGATGAGGAAACACTTCTCTTTAAAGAAACATTCTAGCTAAATATTGAAGAATGACAGAGTCAAAAATTATTATTTTGCTCTAAGTAACTAATGGACATGGGCAAATATCATCAGTGATTGCTAACATCACATACAGGCTTAAAAAAGAAAAGAAAATCACCAGATATGTACCTCCTAATGGAAGCACATATCATCAGTGAAGTTCTTTGTTAAAAGAAAAAAATACCACCAGAATCGGAATATGATCACACTTCTAAAACTACCAACAAGCATGGGGTGGAGGGACAGAAGGGCACACTGAATGACAGTGGAAGTGTAAAAAATTAAACAGACTATGAAAACTCCAAAGTCAAATGACCCAGTTTCTTCCACAAATAAATTGCATTAAGAAAAAAGAGATGGAGATCATTTATAAGACTAAAAGCCAAATCGACAAACTGCAATATATAGACCTTATTTACATCCTGATTTGGACTACCAATTTGAAAAAAAAGAAAAATGAGTGAAATTATCATTTAAATTCAATGGTAGGAAAGAGTTACAGAATTGCGGTTATATTAAAAATAGCCCCATCATTTTAGAAATATCCACTAAAGGGGAGCCTGGGTGGCTCAGTCAGTTAAGTGTCTGCCTTGGGCTCAGGTCATGATCCCAGAACACTGCACTGGGCTCCCTGCTCAGCGGGGAGCCTTCTTCTCCCTCTCCTCCCCATTCATGCTCTCCATCGCTGTCTCTGTCTCTTGCTATCAAATAAATAAAATCTTAAAAAAAATAAGAAAGAAATATCCACTAAAACATTTATAGATGAACTTACATGATGTCTGGGATGTTCTTCAAAATGATCCGAGCAGGACATTGTGAATATAGAGAAAGCGAGATTATTAGCTAATAAGCCACAACCAAAGATTGGACATGAGGTGATAATTAGTGAAATGGGGTGATAGGTACATGAGGACTCGTTTTTTTATTCTCCCCTTTATTTCCTAAAAAACAGAGTTCTAGAATTGCTAATATTTTTTACTCATTCAATCTAAGTATCTTCTCTTTGAAAAACCAACCTAAAAAGACAGGAATCTGCAAGGAAAAGCTAGGCATTCCCCAAATTAAGAACAATATATACAAAAGGCTACGGCTGTGAAGGAGCATGATGTGAAAGGGGACTAACTCACATCTGGCTGGTTGGAGGAGACAAGTTTGGTAAGGTAACAGGTTACCTCACGATGATACTATGCGAATACAACAGGATTTTATTCTGTAGATGTAAGTACTATGCAATAGAAATAAAAGAGAAGCCACATGTACAATTTTTAAGTTTTAGAGTAACTGTATTAAACAGTAAATTTTAATAGATTTTGTTCAATCGAATCCAAAATATAATAAAATATGCAATAGGAGAAATGAGATATCATGTTTTCTATACTAAATTTTCGCAATTCAATGTGCATTTTATACTTATAGAATATATTGTTTATACTATTTCAAATGCTCTATAGTTACATGGGGCCTGTGGCATATCATACATCATTTCTTATGATATGAAAATTTCAGAGTTTATCCGTTTTCATTCTTTCAGTCACGATATCTACTCCATGTTGACTTTAACTGCCATGATTCCCAATCCAGATTTATCCCTAACCTATTTCCTCAATTCTAAGACTATACATCCAATTGTCTATTGTACCTTGATATTTAATGTTTATCTCACAACTCTGTCCAAACTAAGTTCATTATCTGCCTCCTTCACTTCTGCATCTCGCCATAATTACTGTTTCCTTGCTTCCTTTTCCTCTGTTCAGTCTCTCTTCCTCATATAATGAGCTAAAAGATTCTGATAATTCTACTTCAAAACCTCTCAGATATTCTACAACTTCAGTGGTTCAAATGTACCTCAAATCATAATTGACATAATTCTGATTCCTTATTCTCCCTTCCTGCCATCATTTGGTCCCCATTCTCAATGCCCTTAAATTATATGATTGCTCCTTTAGCAAGTGGATTTTATTAAGAAGGAAGAAAAAAAAAAAAGAACTGCTATCTAGAATGCCAACTAAAGCATATTTGTACTAGAGGAAATATAGTAAAAAAAAAAAAGTTGATAGTATTGTTAATAAAAGCTGAAATGTAAGTGTAAATTGACCAGCTCCTTAAAATTAAACCATCTATTTCCCTGAGAAGAGAATATTTTAAAGCAATTAAGTCCTTCTACCCTCCATTATTATTCCCAGAAAATTGATTAGAATCACACAATTTAGTACATCAGCAAATAAAGAACCTATATCTGTCCCAGTGACAGGAGTGGCTCCTGATGCTAAATGCAATCCTCAGGTAAACAGACTTGAATGGGAAGCTCTGGGTGAATTACTGGGACAAGGAGAGGAAGGGCAGGATTTACACCTAGCACACACAGCTGGAAGTTGAGTAGGCACAAGGACTAATACATAACTGAAAACCAACTGCCTTATTCCCTTTCACTGAGACTGCCAACTGAGATACATTATTTGACACTGCTATGCAGAGCCAAATCATTCATCAAGCTGTTTAAAGCTCAGCATACCACCTGTCGATGGACCAGATTTATTTTAAAAAATAAAAGTTTCCTCAGTCCCATAGCAAAAGTGAAGATACTTCCTTTACAGAGAACAAAAGTTATGACATCCTTTGCCAACAAAATATGCCACAGTACCTGCAAAAATAGATGACAAAAAGAGAAATTAAAGCATGTCATTCAGCTTCTCTGGATGGTGGTATGAGACAACTAAAAAGGGGTAATCTAATACATCACAAAGGGAGAAAGCGTATTTTTTAGCAGTTTCAAATTTTAGAATACGTTGTAAGATATATAATTTCAGCATAGCACTTTATACCTTCATAATAAATCTCCAAATTCTTATTTCATATGATTATTAGGTCACAATATAAGTAAAATAGAATTCATCTTCAAAATATTTTGTACTTATATATCTAAAGCCTTTTTGTAGGGGCGCCTGGGTGGCTCAGTGGGTTAAAGCCTCTGCCTTCAGCTCAGGTCATGATCTCAGAGTCCTGGGATTGAGCCCCGCATCGGGCTCTCTGCTCAGCAGGGAGCCTGCTTCTCTCTCTCTGCCTGCCTCTCTGCCTACTTGTGATCTCTCTCTCTGTCAAATAAATAAATAAAATCTTTAAAAAATAAATAAATAAAATAAAGCCTTTTTGTAGCAGCAGCAATATTATCTTTCAACATTTTTATTCTTTTGAACTTTCTTAACCATTATGGAATCTGCGGACAGGGCTATTTTTATTTCTAGCGACAGACTCCCAACATCCAGCTGAATTCAGGGGGAAAAAATGTGAACAGTTTTGTGAAAGTCTGTCAAACAAGATTAAAAAAAAAAATGGGGCTAATTTGGTTCACTCGAGCCTATTTTTCTTTTCTTGAAGTACCTCAATAAATATCTTTCACAAAAGTCACTGAAAGCTGGAGTTCTTGTGATAGCTGACAACTGGTCAGGTAAAAGCATTATTGGGAATCCTCAGACCAACTTTGGGAGAAGGCTGGACTACATGCAGTCACTGAGGAAGAAGACTTCGATTTTAGTATTAAGGATGGAAGAAAAAAAAAAAGGATGGAAGAAAAATTAAAGACATTCAGATTATATAGACCTAGAAGTTAACATAGCATTTATTATGGAAGAGGAGTTAAAATAATTATACCTAAATATATCAACCTGGATAAATATCAAAAGCATAATGTTTAGGGGGGAAAACCAAGATATATACTGACATGTAAAAGCATGATTACATTTATGTAAATGTTTAAAGACACATAGCCTATTTTTATAGATTCAGTGTATATAGTAAAAGTACAAATACTCAGATGAAACAGAGAACAACTCCCAGAAAAGGGTTTTACTTTGTATGGCTAGGGAAATTAAAATGTTAATTAAAATCTTCATGGTGCTATGAAGGGAGGGAAGGAAAGAGATAAAGGAAGAGGAAGGGGGAAAGTGAGAGATATTCAGGGAGTGGGTCCTGAGGGCCAAAAGAGAGATTAGCTAATAAGCCACAACCAAATAGAAGATCTTGTTTCTCCCTCAATGTTATGAACGCAAAGTAGTAGGAAATACAACCACTGAACTCAAAGTAGTGATGAACATTCATACTCCTTATGTATACTTGACTAAGCAACATTAACCTTTCTTTGTTGTAAATTGTATTACTCCTTTTTCGTGTTGACAGACATAGGTGTACAAGTACTCAGATTCCCTAAACTCTATACTAGTAATATCTGTTTATCATTCCTTTCGAGAAAATATATGGCTGTACTTCATATATCCCTTATATGGACCTTAGAAAAGGAGACACTCTACCAGAATGGTCACAGCTACGCAAAGTGGTTGACAGTGTTCGTCCTTATCATTGGGAATCCAGTAAGTGATGAATCAACTATTAAAAATATCTACTGCACACAGGCAAGGGAGGTGTTGTAGGACCACAGTGAATTTTTTGAAAATTTTCTGCTCATAAACAATTTCATATCTAATATTCTTCTTGACCACGAGACAAGACAAAAACAAGGACAATCCAACATCATGCCTCAAGAGATAAAACCAAGTATATTATGCAACCACAGAGAACATCAAGCATGCTCCTCTCCTTGCTTAATCGTGACCATCTCTCTAGTAATAAGTGTACCCATTTCTTTCCTCCAGTCTTCTAAAGATTTTTATGTAAAATATAATCAATATGCAAATCAATAAAGCATTAAAATCAGTCACGTAATTGCCCCTTCTTTCTGACAATATCCAACCCTTCCTGCAATTTTCCTGAACTTTCCCTCCAAATCGCCATCAATTGTTACCATGGTGTGTGGTCTTTAAGTTAACAAACCTAATTTTATTGGAGATAAGAAAAGTTGCTTCTTTCCTGGAGCAAATAATCTAACAATACACACACACAAACAGATACAGAGACAGACAGATACATACAAAGAGACAGAAAGAGAAAGCAAACATACAAAGCAGAATAAAGGACTATCTTTACATCATGAAAAATTGTGCCAAAGTATGCATCATACACCTGTGTGCAGAAAAGACTTAACATAGCAGGCCTGAGGCTGCCATCTTTAGAAAACCTGCTTCTAAGGTTGGCTCTTGACTGGTGTCTAGGAATTTAGCTTTTCTAACAGTTCCTCATAAGATTGGTTTTCTGTGCCTAGATCATTTGTACACATTGCGATGGATTGTGAACAACTACTTTCCTTCTGGGATTCTAGAATTTTGGTATATTCTAGGATTTTATCAATCTCCAATAAAAATTGGTCCCTGAGTCTCAAATGGGCTTCCTTGGAAAGAAACCTCTAACACAAATGGCAGTCCTTTTTGTTGCTAGAGAGAGGGTGTGCTCTGTGTGACTCCTGATAGGGAAAAGAGAACATAGGCAGTCAGCACAAGGATTCACCTAGATGAACTGATTTTTCATACTGATCTGCTTGTGTATTTTTAAGATATCACTGTGATAAATCTTAATCATGAGTACAACAATATGTTAAGTCCTGTAAGTCCTTCTAGAGAATCACCAAATATGGGGATGAGCTTGGGGCCCAGTAAACAACTTAGATGATAATCTTGAGTAAAAAGCTATGGTGATAATCCAATCTACTACTCTCATAAACAGTAATGGAACCTTAAGTCTACCAGTAAAACAAAATCACAGACATTTTGAAGAGTATAAAGGGAATTATGAGTAAGCTAAAGCCTTGGTTTCTTCTGTATCTTTCATTTGTTGATCTGAAGACAGGGAATTAAGTAACAATGACTACTGTGTAGTTATTTGTGACAACAATCAAACACGAAAAAGCCAATGAAGTTAATTCTTTCCTATGAGTAGATACAGCAAAACATGTTGAACAATAATCTATAACTTCTATCAAAATGAAGATGAGAGAAAAATTTAAATGTGCCATGAGATATAAGAAAAGATACATTTCAAAGAAAATACTGACTAAAATAGCTCTTTTTCTTCTCCAGGTAGTATATGCTTGGAAAAAGATTTTTTTTAATTCAGGAAGAATCACAGATGAATGGTTAGGGAAAAAGGAGAGAGTATTATTAAAGAATCATATCATTTGAGAATACAGGAAATCTAATAGACTTGGGATAAAACTAAAAGCTGACATACATATACTTCCCAAACCCTGTTCAGAAACCCTATTTTGGGGTGCCTGGGTGGCTCAGTCAGTTGAGCATCTGACTCTTGATTTCAGCTCAGGTCATTATCTCAGGGTTGTGGGATCCAGCCCCATCTCTGGCTCCACGCTCAGCAGGCAGTCTGCTTGGAATTCTCTCCGCCTCCTTTTGTCCCTCCCCCAATTCATGCTCTCACTTCTCTCTCTCTCTCTAATATAAATCTTAAAAAAAAAAAAAAAACTATTTCTACACTTTTTAAAATACCTTCTTGAGTTTCTTGGCATACTGTTTAGCAATTCAGTTAATTTTCATTTCTAACTAACATCCTCTGAACATTATTAAATGCTTTGTCTTTGAAGTTTTACCAAAAAAGAAAAGCTTTATTTGAATTAAAAATTTTAAAACCCTCTTTTGAAGACAGTAGTAATTATAAGATAAGCAATAGGATTGATGATTGATTTGTTTGGAAATACATTTGGACGTTTCACACTGCTTTATGGTAATAAATACATAAAAAGCTAGATTTTAGCAGTAAAAAAGTCCTATCACAGTCTGTCCTTACCACAGAGAAGGATCTCTGCTGCTCTGATATACTTACCAAATATCTTCCACAAAAATGTTATGCAAGAAAACAAAATTATAACTAGTTTTGGTACTGTCTTCCTGGGCAGAGACATCATTCCACAGACTCCATCTTGATAAATGGGTATTTTCAGCAAAACATAACCATACTTTATGCAATGACTGCAAAAGCAGTGGTTTCTACTCAGTTGGTCAGAGAAATAGGCTGTGAGTCTTTTATGATTTAAGTATTAGATCTGCAAGCTAATACAAGCCCGCTTCACAATGGTGATACAGTCATCAACACATTAAGTGATGATTACCTCTCAGACATTTTTATCTGTGAATTGGTATCTGCTTCTTCAGACAGAGACTACACTTGAGCATTTAATACCGAATATTATAGCCAATAAGACACAAAAGTTCTTTTCTTCTACAAGAATGACAACTCATTTAAACTTGAGGCAAGAATTATGATTGAACAGCATGTCGACATTTTTCTCAGAACCAGAATGAATTCATAGTAATAGTTTCAGTATTACAGCTCTTCTTTTGTTATTCCTCTGTAATCACGATGGATTTCTAGTTTCAATCACCAGCTTTAGAAGAAACAATTCTTTAGATACCACTTAACGTAACACAGACCCAGACTCGATAAATACAAATTGGAATAAAAACCCATAAATATTAGTGCTTATAAGTGTGATGAAATGGGTAATATCTTTCTTAGGAGAGTCTTAAAAGCAACTCAAATAACTCATTCTGACACTCCTGATTTGTCAAACTCCAGAGAATATAGTAGTAACCTAATTCTACTTGCATGCTAGTATTATGATAATAAAATGGTCTACACAAACAAAATTAAATCATAAAGATGTAATGCTTATCATCATCACTATTATTTATTTGGTTGCCAGTCTTATATGTCTGTCTATGTAGTGACTAATGTAAAAACGCAAACGGAACAATGTGGCTGAAGGTGAGGTCACTGCTCTTACTCCACTCTACCATAAAAATGATCCAAGGAACATGGTGGTTTAACATCAAAGAATTTTTGGAGCAAGGCAAGTTTTAAGTTCATTAGCAAATTATATCTATCAAGTTCTCAGAGATATGCCATATGATAAATAGATTCATTGTGACAAAATTTTACCTTCTGGAGTTCTAGCTTATTTTGAGAATTTCAAGTGATATGGTTAATAATGTTTTATATTATAGCCCTCAAAGTGATTCACTCTTTAGTCTCAACTTGTATAACTAGGTCTTTTAATATCAAAATGATCTGTCCCTTTTCCTTAAGCTCTCAGCGCTATCAAAATCCTTCTTGACCATGACATATGGTCTCTCTTTCGTTGACAGCTGTCAGGCAAAAAACACACATCCATCAGTGGACATTTATTTCAGTTGGAGAATTATGCATTATAATAACACTTTATTAAGTTACAATTGGCTACTTCCTGAGAAAACCCTTCTTCAGTAAAATAAAAAATCAGCTTATTTCCCAAAATAGCTTTAAATATATGTACATATAAAAAACATGTAATTTATTATTTGTTAGTTTAGGAGGAAACCCAGACATTCATTTCATGAATTTATTAGTAAGTATTGTGCTATGTGCTATAAAAAAGATTAAGATAAATAAAATATACTAAGTGACCTAAAGGAACTTTCAATCTAAGGAATAAAATTGGTTCACCAAAGCAATACAATGTAAAATAAAAATATAGGAAAGGCTTTTTTGCTTGAGGGGTTCAGGAAAAATATTAGGATGAAGTAATAAAACAGAACTTCAAAATGTACCAAGTGTGTCAGCAGGTAGCAGCAGCATCGGGCAAAGGGAACAATGTACAAACAATGTGAGAAAATATAGATCAACCTTAGGGAATAATTATTAACACTACTGGACTTAAGTACAGGGTTTGTGGAAAAGATCACTAGGGGATGAACTTGAAAAAATAACCCTTGTTTTCCAGAAGAAAGGATTGGACATGCTATTGTAGGTAATGGGTATTCATTACGAGTAAGACATAATTTGGATATTTGGGGATATACAGAGTTTGAGGTAATAGTAGCCTTTCCAGAGAAATATGCTCTGTGATACAGGAAAAGACACCCAGAACAACAAATAGACTGAACTGAGGGTAAAGACAACTATTTGAGAATTGCCTATAAAAGTGGCATATGTGTTATTATTTTGGATTTATATTTTCAAAGAACTTCGGAAATGTATGTACTCATCGAAGAGTGTAACTAAATTAAGAAATTAAGATATCAAATTGTTTAGAAAAGACACTTACTCAGCTAAGGAAGAGAGGTTAGAATTTAGTGTTTTCCCAGAGCTGCATTTTGGACCATATGCTAACTCTTCAGGCACTTGTTTGCTATAAGATCTATGCTCCCAAATTAATTTACATGAAAATGCTTTATTGAATTTGATTTGGGGGAGAAATGTGTGTTTTACAATTTATGTCAAACATCTGGCTTAAATTTTCAGGAATCCCCTTAATTGTAGCACATTATAAGGTACTTTACCCTGAAATTAATAGCTATTTCATGCCTTTGGAGATTTGCTAAATTTTTCCCAAAATAGTTTTTGCTAAACACTCCTTATTGCTCAATTACTCTTGACTCTACAGATTACTCTTCACATATGTCTTCTATTTTGTGCTCATTCCATGGGATGAGAATGTGGCTCTTGTCTTTTAGTGAGGCAGTGATGTTAGAAATACTTTTTTTTTTCCTAATGCCATGCTTCTCACAATATTGGTTAAGCTTTATTCTCTTGCCGTCATTGAACTATTGATCAGTACTTGTCTTTGTTGTCGTTATTGTTAATATTTTCATCTCATAGTACCTTCAGAGAGACTTTAAGTATCCAGGATAACACTGCTTGGTAAGAAGGTAATCCTGTGTTTTTCAAACAAACATTAATAACATAATTTCTGACGTTAGAAATACTTTTTTTTCCTAATGCCATGCTTCTCACAATATTGGTTAAGCTTTATTCTCTTGCCATCATTGAACTATTGATCAGTACTTGTCTTTGTTGTCGTTATTGTTAATATTTTCATCTCATAGTACCTGCAGAGAGACTTTAAGTATCCTGGATAACACTGCTTGGTAAGAAGGTAATCCTGTGTTTTTCAAACAAACATTAATAACATAATTTCTTAATCCAAGCCTCCTATCAAACAGAGCCAATGTGCCCCAATCCTGTGTGGTGCCAACTCAAGGCAACAAAAATAACCAAAATAGAAAAGTGAGGGAGGAAAGGAGGAGAGAAAACACAAGTAAGGTGGTATACTCTCAAGTTGGCAACAGTTTCCCAAAGAAACACAGCAAGTTGGGATGGCTCAGTTGGTTGAGCATCCAACTCTTGATTTTGGCTCAGGTCATGATTTCATGGTTCCAATGATGGAGCCCCATGTGGGGCTTCACTCAGCATTAATCCTCTTGGAGGTTCTCTCCCTTTGCCCCTCCCCACATGTTCACACATGCACTCTCTCTCACTCTAATAAATAAAATCTTTAAATCATGCACACACACACACACACACACATACACACACACAGTGAGCTGTCTGATCTCCTAGGAAGCCTCCAGAGAGACAGTGTGGAATTTCCTCTGTTGGTCATGTCTTCTATATACATATTTTTTTGTTTGTCCTATTAGTTATAAGGAAAGATAAGCTAAAATTACCCTGATAAATGCATATTTGTACACTTTTTAGTTCTGTCAATTTTGTCTCTACTATTTGTAAAGCCATATTACTAGTTGCATACACATTTAGAATTGTTAAGCATTCCTGAAGAATTGAGACTTTTCTCATCATGAAATATCCACCCTCATCTAGTTATCCTTCTGGCCCAAAAGCAGCTTCAAGTGCTGACCTCTTCTTACTGGGCCGGTATTCTTTCTCTTCTGAATCTTGGCCCTACAACAGTAGCTGTCAATGCCTTTAAGAATTTTTTTTTTTTTAATGTTTTGTCCAGAAGCTCTACCTGTCCTAAACACGAACTTTGGCTTACAACAACTCAGTCCATCACTTATAGAAATGGAAACAGTTAAATATACTCAATCCTTTATTCTACCAAAGTTAAGAGACCACCTTTAAAAATCAGTCAACTTCAGTGCTTTGAGGAGAAAAAACAAATTGAATAGAGCTTTTGGACATTTTAGAGCTATAGGCAAACAAACTGAAGATCCCAAAATATAGTTTAAAAAAAGAATCTAAGCACTACAATTCAATAAATGTCTTGAAACTTTGAGTATTACATGCCTAAAAATATTTTTAAACTATCGAAGATCTCAATTTCTTAGATTTTGGTATTATGGTATATTTTTAAGTATATTAGCCCTCTAAAAGACAAAATGAGTCCTAGAAAATCAGTATGCAAGATTAAAACTTTCTAATCAATACTTTCTGATTTATTACACTTCCTTTGAGGAGTGGATAGTGAATCATTTCTTAAATGAATGTTATCATCTCACTGCAAATTTCTAGATTTTTATTTTATCAGACACCTCAGAAAATAAACATAACTTCACTTAATATGTGTATTAAATATTAAAGTGGAGAAGAGAAACAGACTGCCACATACACTTGAGAAAACAATTCTCAGCCATCTCGGGAGTTAGCCTATGTTCCTACAAATTTTATTAAGTACTTACATGAATGCACAAGGTCAGAGAGGTAAAATGTACGTTTCTGGACCATTAAACCCTATACCTCCTCACTAGATCACAATTAGAGAAACACCTGTGCTAAACAGTGGGGCTGTGCCACTGTGAAATGGTGTGTTCAAATGCTTCATCATTTTCTGTGACTACAATCTAGTCATAGAAGTCAAGCTTTTGACACAAACACTTTTCATCATCCAGAATATTACTACAATTGGTGGCCTTCCATTAATTTGAACACCTTAGACTACAAATAGATTACAGTTATCAGCATGAAGAACTTAATTTGGAAGTTCCATTACAGGACACAAAAACAGATCTAATAAAAATATTTATTTTATTTATATTTATTTATATTTATTTTATTAAAAATAAAAATATTTTGTGGCAATAGAGCATAAAATATAAAAAGATTGTGTTACCAAAGAAATGTGCACATCAATGATTATACTTTCACGAGTACACAGTGTCACAGACATGAAAGGCTAATAAAAGACCATCTAATAAAACCAATCTACAGGCTAACAAAAAACAACCATTTTCTCCCCTTAGTTTTGCCATCAGGAAAACTTTATCAATATTTCTCTATACTTACATTTCCCCAGTGATAATTTTTTTAAATGACTTAGTTAAAATTTAAAATTGAGAAATATGTGAAGTCTAACACAAAAGTCTAAATTAACCTCAACTGTGATAGTAAATTAGAAAAAACAGCAAAGGGATCACTATTTCTAAGACACTAATCCTGGCAATTTTATTTGTTCTATTAAGACAACTAGTAATAGGTAAACAGCTACAAATCCAGATCTTTAGTAGAACTCCACAAAGGAACAGTGAGGCATTGCAATTCAAACATAGATATGAGTGTGCACGCGCGCACACACACACACACACACAAAACATTAAGAATATAACTTCTAATTTGGGAATCCAAAAATTGGTAGGGTAGTAATGTCCTTAATGAATAAAAATGGATAAATGTTAAACACACGATTTCTCAAACACAGGAATGGAGTGATAAACTATGTTTATAGACTTTAAACATGTAGCTTGCTTAAATAAAACCCACATAATTTTGAAATTGAAAGCCTGAGTGTTAAGTACACAATGTTCATTAAATATGGACAGGGGAGTGACATCACTAAGATGGCAACACAAGTCATTCATAACTTTGCTCCCCTGACAAGAAGAATAGCTATTCAAGAACAAGACACCACTGAGAGAATTCTAGAACATAAGGTGAGACTGAAGCACCCCCTGCACCAAAGAGACCAAGAGACTGCACTAGGAAACTAAGAGAAATGGTTCTATATTTACATTCTCCCCAACTCACCGGTGCCATGAGGCTAGGGCAGTACCACACAAAAAGGTCTCCCATGAACTTCCAGTTCTCCAATAGGAAAAGAGAACCCAGATGGGCAACTAGCATCTACTCCCAGCATTATGGGTTGCTCCACAGAAGCCCCTACTCTCATATTACACCACAGGGACTGCAAAGGTATCTGTAAGGTCCAGCCACCCGAAAGCTGACTGTGACAGAGAATGGGGGAGGGGGTTCCAACAACTAGCACATGGATCTTGGCAGACACCTGCAGTGCCCAAGTTGTAACCCCTACCAACAGTTTTGCTCTGCTGCAAAACTATGCAAGGGGCACAGTCAGATGAGGGACTTTAGCAGAGTATATATCTGCCCAATTCAGATCCTCAAATGAGGAATTTTAAGGGCCCAAAAGCCCAGTTTATTCATGTCTGTGCAAGGAGTTGAGTCACAGCTGCACCTGTCATGTAGAGTGTCTTCTGGCCCTATCTGACCAGAAAGACTAATGATAACTCCTGGAAGCAGTGCAACCAAGTGGTGTTAGAGCCAAAAGGAGGACAGGCAGAGCTGATCAAAACCACAGCAAAGACAGTTCCTGGTGGGGTATTACCATGCTATGCACAGGCAGGGGGATTAATTCATAGCCAAGGCTGAGGGTAATTCCTGATCCCTCCCAATTGGAAGTCATTTTGGGAAATAGGGTAGCCCAGAGCAGCCCCTCCCCCCAGCACCCAGGCAGTGGAGCTAAGACATAACCCCACCTGCTGTAGAGAGTGTCTTCAAACCCCATCTAACCAGAAAGGCTGGCAACAACTCCTAGAAGCAGTGTGACCCAGTGTGCTTAAGCCGAGAAAGGCAGGCAGGCAGAATTGAGAATTGAAAGAACAAAGCCAGTGGCCTTATTTATTCAAAGAACGTGGGAATGTGGGTCAACTTACATTAAGACAACGAAGATCTTGGGTCACTTGGATGGCTCAGTCCTTTGGGTCCTGAGATCAAGTCCCACATCTGGCTCCTTGCTCAGCAGGGAGCCTCCCCCTCCTCACCCACCTCCCTATCCCCCTCCCCACATATTTCCCCATCCCCCTCCCCACCCGCCTCTCCCCCTGCTTGTTTTTTCTAAGTAAATAAATAAAATCTTTAAAAAAAAGAAAAAGAAAAAGAAAGAAAGACAACAAAGAGCTTTGCTATCTTTAGAGCTTCTTCGCCCTCTGTGCCCAGGAAGGAAATCTGATTCAAAGCCTCATTTATCGCTAAATACAGCCTTCAGGCTGTCCTACCAGGGAACCCAACCACAGCACATGGGAAGCTGCATAGCCCATTCAACAGCCTAACGTACAGTGGCACTTGAACAGAGCCCAGGCCACAGTTAACCTCACCTGCAGAGTAAAACTGGTGGCCTAACCTGACCAGGGTATTCAAGGCAAACTCAAGCCTCAACTATAAGAAAAAGACAACTTAAAAAAAATTAGGAAATATATAAACAAAATGAGTAGTTTGACAAAGAAATAGCAACCATACAAATAAAAAATCCTGAAGTTGAAAAACATAGTAACTGAAGAATTCAACAAAAATTTTCAAAAATAAACTTGATCATGAATTTAAAAAATAAAAAACAGCAACCTGGAGGATAAGACATTAAATATTATGTAGTCAGAGGAACAAAAAGAATTAAAAAAGAATGAAAAAAAGCTTATGGGAATTACAGAACATGATAAAAAAGAAATAATATTTGCACTATGGAAACTCCAGAAGGAAAAGTGACAGTATATTTAAAGCAGTGATGGCTAAAAACTTCCCAAACCTGGGGAGAGAAATGGACATCCAAACCTATGAGTCCCAGAGGACCCTAAAAAGGGCTACACCAAGACACATGACAATTAAATTGTCAAAAGTCAAAGAATTTTAAGAGAAAGAAGAGAAAAATGAAAAGTTACATAAAAGGAACCATCACTATATGCAAATTTCTCCACAGAAACTTTTTAGTCCAGGAGAGAAATGGAAGACATATTTAAAATATTGAAATAAAATCACTGACAATTAAGAATTCTATACCCAGCAAAGCTATACTTCAGATACAAAGGAAAGATAAAAACTTTTCTAAACAAACAAAACATGAAGGAGTTCATTACCATTAAACCTGCCTTACAAGAAATTCTAAATGGAGTATTTTTAATGGAAGTAAAGGAAACTTAATTTACATCATAAAAACATAAAACGTATTTTAATCTTACTATCAATGGCAAATATATAGCCATAGTAGTTAGATTCTACAACATGGTAACAGTGGTATATAACTCACCTGCAATTCCAGTTTGAAAGTTAAAAAAAAAAAAAATAGTGAAAAAAACCATAGCAACAATAATTTGTTATTAGTTACACAATACAAAAAGCATTTAAATAGAAATAACCTAATATGTGAAGGGGAAGAAATAAAAGTATTAAGCTTATAATTATATTTAAGTATTTATCAGTTTAAAATAGGGTGTTATAAGTTTGATATTTATGTAATCCTTATGATAACCCCCAGAGAAAATCCTGTAGTGATTACACAAAACAACATGATAAAGAAGTCAAAGCACAAAGATATTAAAACACAAAAGACAGAGTAACAAAGAACAATGGATCTACAAAATAACCAAAAAACAATTAACAAAATGGTAATAGTAAGCCCTTACCTATCGATAATTACTTTAAATGTTAACATAAATTCTCCAACTAAAACATAGAATGGATGAATGAGAAAAAAGATACAACAACAAGCTGCTTACAAGAGACTCACTTTAGCCTTAAATACATACACTAAAAGTGAAGGATGAAAAAAGACATGCCAAGAAAATGGTACCCCAAAAAACCAGGGGGAGTTATACGTAGACAAAATAGATATTAAACTTAAAAAATGGTAAAAGGAGAGAAAGATTTATTTATTATCTAATAATAAAATTTATTATCTAATAATAAAAAGGTCAAAACATCAATAAGATATATCAATATCTTAATATCTTATAATCAATGTTATATAAATAAGATATAACAGTTGTAAATATTTACTCACTCGGGGCAGCTGGGTGGCTCAGTGGGTTAAAGCCTCTGCCTTAGGCTCAGGTCATGCTCTCAGGGTCCTAGGATCGAGCCCCACATTGCTCAGTAGGGAGCCTGCTTCCCTCTCTCTCTGCCTGCCTCTCTGCCTACTTGTGATCTCTCTCTCTCTGTCAAATAAATAAATAAAATCTTTTAAATAAATAAAATAAATATTTACTCACTCAACTTCGGAGCACTTAAATACATAAAGCAAAAACAGAGCTAAAAGGACAAATATAGAGTAATACAGTAATAGTTGAGGATGTTAATATCCCACTCTCTACACTGGATAGCTCTCCCAGACAGAGAATCAATAAACAGATTTGAACAATGCTATAGACCAAATGAACTTAACAGGACATATACAGAACATCCTATTTAACAGCAGCAGAATATACATCTTCTCAAGCACAAATGGAAAATCTCTTACAACAGACTATATGTTAGGCCATAAAACAAGTCTTAGCAAATTCAAGAAGACTGAAATCACACCAAGTATCTTCTGTGAACACAAAGGCATGAAACTATTGATCAAGAAGAGAAAAACTGGAAAATTCATAAACATGTGGAAATTAAGCAACACTCTTAAGCAACTAGTGTATGAAGAAGGAAATAGTTTCTTGAGACCCACCCCCAAGAAAAAGAGAGAGAACATACCAGAATTTATGGGACACAGCAAAAGCTGTTCTAAGAGGGAAATTCATAGCAATAAACACTTACATTAAGAAGAAAGATCCCAAACAACAATTCTAGGCCTTAAGGACCTAGAAAAAGAACAAACTGAGGCCCAAGTTGGAAGTAAATAATAAATATTAGAGCAGAAATAAATGAAACAGAGAACAGAAAAATAGAAAAGGTTAACCAACTAAGAAGTGACTCTTTGAAAGAAAAATAAAATTAACAAGCCCTTAGCTAGACTAAACAAAGAAAAAATAGAAAAGACCCAAATGAACAAAATTATAATTAAAGACAGACATTATAGCTGATACCACAGATATTCAGAGGATGATAGAAAACTACTATAAACAATATGCCAAAACACTGAACAACTTAGAAGAACTGGAAAAATTCTTAGGAACATGTGAGGTACCACAACTGAATCAGGAAAGAATAGAAATTCTGAATAGACCAATTGCTAGTAAGGAGATTGAATCACTAACCAAAAATATCCCGCATGGCTTCTCTAGTGATTTTTACTAAACACTGAAATAAGAATTAACATGAATCATTCTCAAACACTTCAAAGGAAAAAAAAAAAAAATTAAAGAGGAGTAAATACTGCCAAACTGATTTTATGAGGTCAGCATTATCCTGATACTAAAACCAGGAAAGGAAACAAAAACAAAACAAAACAAAAACTATAGGCCAATATCCCTGGTGAATACAGATGCAAAAATTCTCAATAAAATACTAGCAAACAGAATTCAGCAGCACATTCAAAGGATCATTCAGCATGATGAAGTGGGATTTATCTCTGGGCTGCAAGGATGGTTTAACATATGCAAAATCAATGTGATACTTCACATTAACAGAATAAAAGTAAAGAATTATAATTACTTCAATAGAAGCAGAAAAGCATTTGAGAAAATTAAACCTCCATTCATGATAAATCATAGAAAATTCTTAAGACTCAATCAAAAAAACTGCCATATCTAATAAATTCAATAAAGGTACAGCATACAAAATTAACATACAAAAATCAGTAGCATTTCCATACACTAACAAATTTTCTGAAAAAGAATTAAATCCCATTTACAACAAAATCAAAAACAAAATACTTAGGAATAAATTTAACTAAAGAGGTTAAGCATCTGCCTTAGGCTCAGGTCATGATCCTGGGGTCCTAGGATTGAGCCCCACATCAGGCTTCCTTTTCAGTGGGGAGTCTACTTCTCCCTCTGACCCTTCCCCTCTCGTGGTCTGTCTCTGTCTCTCTCACTCTCTCAGTAAAATCTTTAAAAAATAAAAAATAAATAAATAAATTTAAGGAGATAAAAAAATCTCTACTCTGAAAACTATAAGATATGAATCAAAGACATCAAGGAAGACACAAAAAAATGGAAAGGTATCCTATGTTTATGGATTAGAAGAAATAATATTGTTAAAATGTCAACACTACCAAACGGCATCTATAGATTCAATGCAATTCCTATTAAGATTCCAATGATATTTTTAACAGAAGTAGAAAAAACACTCCTAAAATTTATGTGCAACCATAAAAAACACCCAATAACTAGAGAAATCCAAAGAAAGAAGAACAAAGTAGGATGCATCACACCTTCTAATTTTAAGTTATACTAACCAAAACACCATAGTACTGGCATAAACACAAATAGATCAATGGAAGAGAATTAAGAGCCTAGACCTAAATGTCAATAAAGCAAATACAGTCAACTACTACCTAACAAGGCATGAACCCTCAAAGGAGAAAAGACACTCTTCAATAAATGGTCCTGGAATAATTTTATATTCACATGTAAATGAATGAAGCTCAACACCTATCATATACCACTCACACAGATAAACTCAAAACTTGATCAAAGACTTAAATATAAAACCTGAAATCATGAACTCCTAGAAGAAAACACAGGAATAAAGTTCCTTGACATTGGTCTTGATAATGATTTTTTGGATATAATACCAAAAACATAAGCAAAATAAACAAACAAACAAGTCAGATTACAATGAACTAAAAAGTTTTGCACAGCAATAGAAACCATCAGCAAAGCTGAGACAACCTAAGGAATAAGAAAACATTCTCACACCATGTATCTGATAAGGGGTTAATATCTAAAATATATAAAGAACTCATACAACTCAACAGCAAATTAACAAATTAATTAAATAAGTAAAAGAAATTAAAAAAATAAGTAGCAAAGGACCTGAAGTGGTATTTGTCTGAAGACAACCTACAAAAGCCAAAAAGCACATAAAAAGATGCTCGAAATCACTACCATTAAGAATATGCAAATTAAATCCACAATCAGGTATCACCCTCAGGCCTATCAAAAGAACAAGGGAACCAATGCTGGTGTAGATGTGAAGAAAAGGGAACACTTTTGCACTGTTGATGGGATTGTAAATTGGTACAACCACTATGGAAAGATCCTCAAAACAGTATGGAAGATCCTCAAAATATTAAAAATAAAACCACCACCAAATCTACTTCTGTAAATGCATCTGAAATGAAAACCATAACTCAAAAAGGTATCTGCACGCTTATGTTCACAGCAACATTATTTACAATAGCCAAGACAGGAAAACAACTTAAATGTCCATCAGTGGATGTATGGATAAAGTTGTGATACACACACACACACAGGAATGTTATTCAGCCACAAAAAAAAAAAAAAAAAAGAAAAAAGAAAAAAGAAATCACACCATCTGTAAAAACATGGATGAAATCAGAAGGCATTATGCTAAGTAAAATAAGTCAGACAAGGAAAAACATATTCTCTATGATTTCACTCATATATGGAATCTTAAAAAAAAAAAAAAAACTGATAGAAAAGATCAGACTGGTGGTTACCAAAGGCAGGGGGTGGGGGTGAGGAAATGAAGGAAGCTGGTCAAAAGGTACAAACTTCCTGTTATTAGATAAATAAGTACTGGAGATGTAATATACGACATGATGACTACAGCACACACCGTTCTACGATATATAGGAAAATTGTTAAGAGATTATATCTCGTGAGTTCTCATCACAGAAATTTTTTTCTCTGTATGTGAAAATGGGTGTTCTGAACTATTATAATAATCACTTCACAATATATGTAAATCAAACCATTATCCTGTATACTCTAAAGTTATACAGTGATACATATCAATTATGCACTAGTAAAACTGGAAAAAAAAAAAAAAAAGGAAGAGGCATCAGGGATATGTATGCACAAAGAAAAGGCCATATGAGGACATAGTGAGAAGGTGGCTGTTTAGAAGCCAAAGAGAGAGTCCTCAGACAAAATCAACCCTGATGGCATCTTGATCTTAGACTTTCAGCCTCAAAGAACAATAAGAAAGTTCCAGAGTGGCTGCACCAGTCTGCAATTCCCAACAGTTGAAGTTAAAAAATAAAAATAAAAATAAGTGGGAGAATGCTTCCCAGCTCATTCTATGAGGCCAATAATACCCTGATACCAAAACCAGGCAAAAACTTTACAAGAAAAGAAACCCTTAGACCAATATCTTTTGTAAAAATAGTTGTAAAAATAGACTTAATTTGAAAATATAAAATATAAAAATTAAAATTTAATAAAGATAAATTGACCCTCTGTTTTAAAGATCTTTTTTTCTGAATATACTCTTACTAAAGTTTCTACCTTTGAGAGGTAGCAAATTTAATATTTAAATTGTCTAGATTTGCTAAAATCCAATGCAGAATGCATCTGTTTCTGTTAAATAGAATATATTGTGTCTGGTTGAAATCTAATATAAACTATTAAATGTGTATAGTAAAATGGACTGTCCTTTCTTTAGAATGTACACTGGAAACAAGTATTATTAACCAAAAGTATAGTAAAATCTTAGCCCTTTTACAGTTTGTCACCCTTACAAGTTTTCATTTGTCTATTTTCTCTTTTTATTTTCGTCAATGTTTTCTTTATATATTTGTGCCTGTTATTATGTATATGCATATTCTGAATTGTTACAGCTTCCAGAAGAATTAACCTTTTATCATTAGTCATTCTCCCTTTTTAAAAATTATGTTTGTTAAAGTGCCTATTATCTGCTATTAGTCAATTCACGGTCATTTTCTTTTGATTTGTGTTTTCATGTTGTATGTTTTTTTCATCCTTTTCAACTTCTCTCAATCTTTGAATATGTATATCTATTTTTTAGTTTTTTTGAAGTATAACAAAATTGTAAGATATTTAAAATGTGCAATGTGATGATTTGACATATGTATACATTGTGAAAAGATTCAGCCCACTATGTTAATTCACATATTCATATCCATCACCTCACGTATCATCACCTGTTTGTGTGTGTGTGTCTCTGTGTGAGATGATTTAAGTTCTATCCTCTCATCATGTTTCAGTTATGCAATACAGTGTTATCAATTATAGTCATGTTATTCATTAGATTCCCATACATTATTAATTTTATAACTGAATGTTTTACTCTTTTACCAACCTCTTCTTATTTCCCCCACCCAGCCCGGGGCAACCGCTATGTGTTTAACTTTTTTTTTTAAAGATTCAACATGTAAGTGATACCATGCAGTAGTATTTGTCTTCTCTAACTTGTTTCACTTCGCATAATAAACTCCTTGTAGTATTTTCTTTGCTCCCCCCCAAAAAAGGAAGTTTCTATTGTTTAAGTCAAGATAAACAACAATAACAACAAAGTAAATAGTAACTATTGGCTGTTTTTAACTGTTGTCAGAGGCGGGGCGCCTGGGTGGCTCAGTGGGTTAAAGCCTCTGCCTTCGGCTCAGGTCATGTTCTCAGGGTCCTGGGATCGAGCCCCGCATCAGGCTCTCTGCTCAGCGGAAAGCCTGCTTCCCCCTCTCTCTCTGCCTGCCTCTCTGCCTACTTGTGATCTCTCTGTCAAATAAATAAATAAAATCTTTAAAAAAAAAAAAAAAA